>JAUPFV010000002.1:340986533-341586533 GCA_036936605.1 Limnanthes douglasii subsp. nivea
GTCGACGAGGTTAGACTATCTCTTTTATATTTTTACAGTACACAAAAGATTTAGATTTATTTACTACCATAATCAGCTTTAAAACTTTATATTATCGGATACATTTCATGAACCAAACAAAGATAGTCTTATGTTAGCTTTTCATTCAATTAGATTATGTACTGAAATTGGTTTGAAACAACAAATACCGAAGAAGAGAGGAGAGAGGTAATCCTTCCGGACATATATGCTAATTGAGGAGGAGTTTCTGTTAGTTACTTCGAGTGGGGCAGGTATATGTTTTTCTCTCCATATATATAATCTCGATGGTGACCTTTCCACCATCAAGCATTCGAAGATCTTCAAACCAATGCTTATTGGAAGCCATGTGGAATGATGCACCTGAATCCAGAACCTATTAATCGTTATACCTGTAAGAATAAGAATTCATTAACCCAACAACGTTCTCACAATTATCATATATTATTGCAACATCTCGATATTCAGTCTTCTCATAATTGCTTCCATTTCTTTTTTTTGGGAAGTCCCTACTGATATGTCAATCGTTCTTGCATACCCAACAGATTACTGGTAAACCCGTCCATCATATTTGGTCTTTAATAAAAAGTTTCCTCTCTTTAAACTTGAATGAGTCTTCCCTGACCAATCTCTCACATTCAGTCTGTGCCCTTCAGAGTTACATTTTAGAACATTTTTCTTTTGAAGATCTTTGTAGTTCATGCCGTTCTTGACTTAGAATGTCGTAAATGTGTCTTTTTTGCAAAGCATGGTGTACACGAACTGTTCATACTCCTTTATTAGATAACTTAAAAGATGATTGTTTCGTCCTCCTCATCCACCTTCACACCAACTGCATTCAAGTCTAGTACAGGATGGTTGTAATCATTCAGGTGCCTTAGGATCTCCGTGCTACTATCCATCGACAACATGTAAAGTTATTACTTCAGTTTCAATCTGTTTGTCAATGATTTCTTCATGTAAACTCCAATCGATTCCATATCGTTAACATTCTAGGCTCTTCTAATACCTCTCGTAGCACTTCATCTCCTAAAGTCAATATGAGGGAACTATGAGATTTTGAGAGTACTATAATATCAACGTATGTAGATTTATCGTCAATAGTAGCATCATATTCCTTATTGACTTGGTAAGCCTTAACCTTAGTTTTTCAGAGATTGAAATCATTAGACTCGTCGAATATTTCTTGGATAAGCCATATGGAACTTATCTTTCGTGTCTTTCCAGTTTCTAGGCGAAATCTACTTCTCTAACCTTCAAATATGAAATTGATAAAATATTTCTACAATTGCTACACGCTCACCTCACACTTGATGGGGAAACCAGTACACCATTATGCCGAGGCATGAACCGATATGCGATTTAACAAACCTACAAAAGAACTATCTATTTTACCATGGCCAAGCACACAAGACAATATTTAACGTGCTTGAGATTGTGAAGAAGTCCTACATCCACGAACAACAAACACTCGTTTTATAAACAATCAGGTTAAACTCTATCACTATTTGTAACAAATAAATGACATAATTCACAAATCTCATCTTAAGTGTTTAGCTCTTATCTCACTTATCTGTCAGAAAACTTATAAATATTTTATCTCTCTTAGTGAATCACATCACAAATTACATAACAATATCTTATTTCTTTGTATAGGTTTATAGAAAAATCTAATTCTTCATCAGACACGTCGTAATAAACTAACTAATCAACTATTAAAATAACTCATACTTCATTAATTCATACTTCATTAATATAGAAAACAATATACATAACAAATCCTAATTTAAATTTGAAAGATCCAATTAATACAGAGAATCTAATTAATATATGAATACTAAAATATGAGAATCAATTAATATATGAGACCTAACAAATATAATACTCCCCTTCAGCTCAATTGTAACGGTATGATCCAGCACGTTTCTGATTATACTAGTTTCAGACCAGCTCGCTTCGAACCATCCTGTTTTGGCTCAACACATATTTATTTCGACACAATTTTCATTTGTATACAATAGTCCGTCTCAGCCTTTAGTATTAGGAGAAGTCTGTACAATTAAATCATAACCAAACTTCAAAAAGTTTTAATAAATTGTTTCTACTACATGTGTCGTGTAGATCCAACCATGTCCATATAATTTTACGACATTATATTTATCGATGATATATTTAAATAAAAACTTAAAAACAAATTAAATTTTGTTTTAGTATAACCCTACCACAAAAAAAAAAAACTAATTAAATTATGCACATGATTTGTTTATCTTTTTTTCTTAGATATAAATTAAAATAACATAAAAAAAATTCATATTTCGACTTCCATCTCGTAATCCCAGCCTACAAAATCGACAACAATATAGGTAGTATGAAATCGACACGTCATTGATATCGTATTATATCATTTAATATTGGAAAATTATATATAAAATAGTCCAATCATTACAAATAATTTTAA
Source organism: Limnanthes douglasii subsp. nivea (assembly GCA_036936605.1). NCBI lineage: Eukaryota > Viridiplantae > Streptophyta > Magnoliopsida > Brassicales > Limnanthaceae > Limnanthes > Limnanthes douglasii. Next base: position 340,989,010 of record JAUPFV010000002.1, read on the forward strand.
ACCAATCGAACTTAAATATATATACTTATCTAATTTTATTCCTATCTAACCACCAAAATATATTATATACCTTTGGTGAAACTTTTTCTTCAAGAAACCAAAAAGCCTTTCTTGGATTCTAAGCTAGGTTTCTATTTATTTCTTCATTCAAATCTACTGATTTGATGGAGCATTCACGCACTAATGATCAGGAGAAAGATAGGAAATCCAGTTCCGATGTAGAAATTGTAAAGAAGAGTATGACATTGGAAGGAAAACTTGAATTTGATCAAAAAAATTTGGAAATCAAATCAGACCATTTGTATTTACAATATGGTGAGGATGTTCTTGAGCAATTGAAGGCCAAAACTAAACACTCTTTAGTTGGCAAATTCACTCACGAGCTGCCAAAACAAGGAATCTTGATTCAATTCCTTGAGTCATTTAAGTTCAAAACTCCATTTAGATACAAAATCGGGGATTCAAGACACATAGTTCTTGAGTTTGATTCAAAGCAAGATTATGGGAAGATATTTTAACGTGCAGTATGGACTATATGAACTTCTGTAATGAGACTTTTAAAATGGTCTGGGGATTTCTCAAAAGAAAGTCCAGTTGCACCAGTTCGGATAAAGTTGGATATGCCAGAACATTTGTATGATGAAAGTATGGTCAAGTCGATTACTTCAATAATAGGTGAAACTCTTGTGGTGAAAATTCCTGAAGAAAACATATTGTTTTCATCATGCTCAGCACTAGTTGAAATCGATGTCAATTCAAAACTTCAATCTGATGTGTGGATTGGATTTGGTGATAAATTTGGCTACTGGGTTCGAATAACGTACACAAATCTTCATTTATAGTGTAATCAATGTTTTCATCTTAGTCAACAATGACAAGTGCAAGAAAGTTAATAAAGACCAAGAAGCTGAAGAGGTTGTAAATAGTAAAAAGGTTAAATCTATTATCACTAAGCAATGGATAAATAAAGATCAAGGAAAGATTCAAGTTGAAGAAATAGATGGTTTCAAAACTCTTGAGCAAAGGGAAATAGTCAAAGCTATTCAAATGTTAGCCTTGGAAATTACTGATAATAATGGTTATGTAAATATGGTGTCTGAATGAGATGACTCTCCTAAAGAATGCTTGAAAAGTCTTCAACATTCTCCTATTATTGAGAAGTGGAAAACATATTCTCCAGAATTCTTTAGAGAAAGTAACCAGGAAGATCAAGATTGTCAAGAACATGATAATAATGAAGTTCAAAAGGAAAGTGAACAAATGGTGAAAGATCAAGATTGGCAAGAACAGGGTAACTATGAAATTCAAAAGGAAAGTGAGAAAATGGTGAAAGATGGGGAAAATACTGGTCAAACTGACCAACACAATATTAGGAATCAGAATACTGAGGAAGAAGAAACAAGTTTTAAGGAGATCTTTGACAAAATGATAAAAACAGCTAAAGGTAAGACAAAAACAAGAAGCAAGATTATCAAAGCATTGCAATTCAATGGTTCAAGTAAATCAAAATCTTCTAACTCTCTTAATGATTAGTATTATACACTCGAACATTCGCGGTATTAAAGATAAAGCTTCTCTTCGTAGGCTCAAATTCGTTGCTAAGAAAAATAAAGCTAAAATGATTGCTGTCCAAGAACCTCTTGTGAATGTTAATGCTATTGGTAGTATTGCTGCTAAATTAGGCTTTGAAAACTTTGCTTATAATATTACTAACAAGATATGGATTTTCTGGCATTATGATATATCTGTTACTATCTTAAATGATCTTAGTCAATGTTTAAATCTAAAAGTGAGTCTTATTAATGATAATCAGCATGTTATGATTACTGTTGTTTACACTAAATGTCAAAGAAACAATAGAATTGAGCTTTGGAACTTCCTCAAAAGCATTGCTAATACTGACTTGTGTTGGTTGATCTGTGGGGATTTTAATGTTATTTGTTCAATTGAGGAACATATTGGTTGTAGTACTTTTTGTATTAACATTACTAATGATTTCAATGACATGATTATTTGTTGCAATGTTAAAGCTGCTGGTTATATTGGCTCAAAGTTTACTTGGTCTAATGGTTCCAAATGGAAGAGATTAGATCGAGTTTTCATCAATAACAACTGGACTAATTACTTTTCTAATATTAAGATATACCATCTTGCTAGAACTGGATCTGATCATATGCCTATTATTATCTCTATTTCTAATAATTGTGCTAGAGTTAAGTCTACTTTCAAGTTTCAGGAAATGTGGATCATAGAGGATACCTTTCTGCCCTTTGTAGAAGATAAATGGAATCTTGATCTCATGGATGATCCTTTGTTTATTCTTTGGAATAAGATTAAAAGACTTAAGAAATGTTTGATCATTTGGAACAAAAATATCATTGGTAATATTTTCAATAAAGTTCAAAGTTTGGAAGATGATGTTTTAGTCAAGGAGCTTAATCATTAGAATCTTCAATCTACTGAGTCTAAATGTGATCTTGCTAAAGCTAATGCTTTATTAATCAAAGCTCAAAGAATGGAAGAGATGTATTGGAAGCAGCAATGCTACTGTAATTGGATGATTGATGGTGATAAAAACACCGGATTCTACCATAGTTTTGTTCAAAGGAAGAGAAGAAGAAACATCATAAAAGGAATTAAGAGTGGAGATATATGGATCACTGATTCAAAGGACATTGGTCTTTCTGCTGTTGATTTCTTCAAGCATACTCTTGCTGTTATCCCTATGCAAATAATATTGAGGAAGCCAGTTGTATGAATGATAATTTGTTTAATAACATCCCTAGCTTGGTTACTGAGGAAGATAATAGAATGTTGCTTAAAGCTCCCGATGAGAATGAAATTTGGAACATTATCAAGCACATGAATCCTTCCAGTGCCCATGTATGGATGGTTATACTCACAGCTTCTTTAAACATTGTTGGCATATAATTAAATTAGACATGATTAATGCTATGAAAGACTTTATGCATGGTAAGAATATCCCTAGAGGAATTTTTGCTACTGGTATTTGCTTAATCCCCAATCTTACTAAATCTACTTGTTGGAAAGACTATAGACCGATCAGTTTATGTTCTTTGATCAATCGAATCATGTCCAAAATCATTGCTAATAGGCTGGCTCTTATCTTGCCTAACATCATTTCTTCTAACCAAGGTGGCTTTGTTCCTGGTAAGAGTATTCATGAAAATATTCTGATTTGTAAAGAATTAATACATGATATGAATATAAAGCTTAAAGACAGTAATATTTTGATGCAGCTTGATATGTCAAAGGCCTTTGACAAGGTAACTCACTACTTTATTTTAAATTTTTTAAAGAAGTTTGTCTTCTCTTCTAGATTTACTTGCCTTATTAAGAAAATGATAAATTCTGCTAATGTTTCTATGCTTGTTAATGGTGAAGTGTTTGGCTTCTTTAAAACTACTAAAGGTCTACGTCAAGGTGACCCTATATCTCCTTATCTTTTCATCATTGCTGAGGAAATGTTCATTAGCGGTATCGATTCTCTTATTAATAACAACAGATTCATGAAATATAGAAGTAGAAGCAATATCAGTATTAACAGTCTTGCCTTTGCTGATGATATCTTATTATTTACTAATTGCAAAGACATCACTATTAATAATCTGTGTAACTTTCTTGAAAAGTATCAAACTCTTTCTGGACAAGTTGTTAATAAAGAGAAAACTAAGATCTTGTTGGCTAATGGTATTAGTGCATCTAAGATTGATATTATTTCTAACAATTCTGGCTTCTCCTCTAGTTATTTACCTACAGATTATCTTGGGGTCACAATCAACAATAACAATAGAATCTGCAACTACAACAAATTAATCTGTAAGACCAACAATAAGATTAATGAGTGGAATGTTTCTGACCTTTCTTTTGCTGGTAGGCTTACATTAGTCAAGTTTGTTTTAATGAATATTATTCTATATTGGATGCAATCTAGTGTTCTTCCTAAAGGCATTATTTTTAAAATTGAAATCATCATGAATAGATTCATTTGGGGCTCTAATCAGACTGATAAGAAATTCCATTGGTGTAAATGGGATACATTATGTAAAAAATATAAAGAAGGTGGTCTCAATGTTAGAAAAATGGATGATATTCAAACTGCTATATCTTTCAATTTATGGGTTGCCTTTAGAAAAAAAAGAATTCATACTGAAATAACATTATGCATAGTATCTATTGTCCCAATCATCATCCTTTACAGATTAGTCCATTCAAAGCTGGATCTATGGTTTGGAAAAGAATGATCAAAGTTCGTGATCAAGCTGAGAGCTATATCAAGTGGAAATTGGGTAATGGTCTTGTTGATTTTTGGTTAGATAATTGGACTTATTCTAATCCTATCTTAACTCTAAATAGCAATGACAATAACTTATGGTTCAATACTGAAAAGTCTAGCAAGTAATGGTCTAATAATGGTTGGGATTTAACATTAGTCTACAACATTATTCATCCTGATACTATTGATTGCATTAATCATCTTTCTATTGACGACAACAAAGATGATTTAATGATTTGGAGCTTAGCTAAGAATGGTAAATATAACTTGAAAGATACTTGGGAAGGCATTAGAGCTAGATATAACACTTATTTTGTCTTTCAAAAGATTTGGAACAACTTAACTCATGTTAAAAGATCTTTCATGCATTGGAAAATTCTTCATAACTATATTGTTGTTGATTCTATTATTCAAAGAAGAGGCATTGCTTTAGCTTCTAAATGTCAGTTTTGTAACAACTGTGAATCTATTAACCATCTCTTTATATCATGTAAGTTTGGTTGGTCTATCTGGATTCATTATGCTGTTATATTTAAAGTGTATATGTCGAATCATATGAGCATTAATCATCTCACCAGAATGTGGCAATGGTCCAAGACTACAAAAATTCAGGTCAGAAACATCTTACCTTCTCTAATCTTGCATAATATATGGAAAGCTAGAAATTTATCTAAGTCTAAAGGTATAAGTACTTATTTTAGTTCTATCATTAACCAAATAATTTCTATCATTCACACACTTGATATGAAAAACATTTTAAACAAATCTCATTGGCTAACTGTCCTAAAGCTACTGTGATCCTAGGATGTGTTAACCAGTTAAGAGCTTCTAATAGACCTACCTATATCAAATGGATTCTGCCCCTTACTGGTAGATTGAAAATGAATACTGATGCTTCTTGCCTCAGTAATGGTGAAGCTAGTGGTTCTGTCATTTTTAGAGATAGTTATGGTAATCTTGTTAGGGGTTACGACTATCTCTATGGCAAATCTACTTCGTTATTTGCTGAGACTAGAGCCCTTCTTGATGGATTTCTTATCTGTAAAGCTAATAACTGGAAGATGGTTGATGTTTAATCTGATTCCTTAACTATTATTAATTGGATCATCAATCAAAATAACAATGTCTCCTGGTTTATGAAGCCGATTTTTGATTGCATTTTTAAGCTTATCAATAGTAGCATGACTATTTCTCATATATTACGTGAACAAAACCATGTTGCTGACTGGTTAGCTTATTATACATTGAAAACTAAATCTGTTTACAACATTATGCCTAATTATATTCCTAATGATCTTAAGACTATTTTGATTTTAGAAGCCCTTGGTCTTGGTTATATAACTAGCTGATTTCATACCTGATTTTCTTTCAAGAAGCTGCTATCTGTGTTGTTCTTTGCAAGTTGATTTGTTGACTGAATTCATTCCGTTCTAAAGCTTTGTTCTTGTATTGAGATTATTGATGTTGCTTTCCTGAGCTATCTCGTTAATCTGATGCTGTGCTGATGCTTCTAAAGATTCTGCTCTGTTGATGCTGACCTGAAAATGTTTGGCTTCTGATGATGGTTCGGTGTTTGCTGCTACTGATACTTCTATTGTCATCCTGAAGTTTGATGGAGATGATGCAGCTCAATTGCCTATTCTGGAGCTGATCTTCTGATGTTGCCTTATAATTCTTGAGGCTTCTCTGATGATGATTCCCAAAATCTGCATTTGATCTTTTTGAGGGAGCTTCTTGTGCTGTTTGGTTTCAAAATTTGTCCTTAAAGCTAGCTCTTGTCCTAAATTAGTATAGATTAGGGTTTAAATTTCAAATCAAAATCTAGATTAAGGTTTTTGGCGCCTACTGAAATTTGCATTCATTTTCCCGCCTTTTGTAAACAATTTTCTATTAATAAATATTTCATTATAAAAATAAAATAAAATATATTCTATACCCTTGGTGTAAGAATCCAATCCCTCAAGATTCTCTTTTTCCAATTTCCAATTGATACCATGAAGTGCGGTCTTTTTATTGAATAATTCTGTTATTTATTTTGATAATATATATATATATATATATTATATTTTGATATTTCGATGATAAAAATTGATAAAAACACATAGTATTAATATTATTTTTTAGGTTGAAAATCTATTTGTTTCTCTGTTTTGAACCAAAACATCTCACTACACATTTTTTTTAAAAGTTCAATCCATAAAACCTATATATTTAGAAACACCAGAGACTGTCGACGTATTCCAAAGAACCCTAACACACATTCTGACAAACCCTAACATACATTTGATGTTAGATTTTTTGTCCAGAAATAATGATTTTGAGCTAGAATTTGTGTTTGTATCTCCATTAGAAGTAATGGATTGTACAACTCAATAGTTATAAGTAAGAATTAAGTATCAGTGATACATTTTTTTATTGATTTAGTTAACTAAGTTTGACAATGTTGAATTAAAATGAAATAGGTTCTTAGTTAAACTATGGGTATACATATGGTCTCGTTGATCAAAATTCACGTTTGTACTTACTTTTCGGCTAAATTGAAGGGTTCAGAATATAGAAGCTCATAGTATTTGCATACGATGTTTTACATTTTAGTAATTATGTTGTAATGTATTGTCTAATGTCCCATTGTTTGATGTTTCCATACTTCATTTTTCAGTTTTTTTAATGTGAATGTCAAAACGAACTACGTCTCGCATATTCTTTATTTATCCAATATAGGAATCGTATAGTTACACTTATGTTTGTGCATTTCATGTTTATTTTTCAAATGTATCGCATGCTAAAAAAATCTAATGTGTATGGTCTCACAAGGTTATTCTACCTAGGTTTGCATTGTGGCTTGTTTCGTCAACCCGTGTCGCATGGTGTTTTTTTAGGCAAGATATCTCTTAAATCTTGCTTTTACAGATTGGGTTTAGTTAGCATACCGAATTTCATAAAAGAGAATAGTCAAATTATTACAAATTGGCACATAAAAGTTGTATTTAAACGACATTCTAAACAATATTGAAGGCTTCTTATGAGCTCCGCAACGAGATGACATTGATGAAAATGAATTACTAGATTATAACCGAGATCATAAAGACATACTTGGTGGAAGAAGACACTTTTAGAATTATGTTAGTCAAGCTAACGACCAATGACGTGATGACTATTTTTAGGTTGAAACATAAAGACGAGAAAATTCCTTTTAACTCAGTCGGGCGATTCAAACTTTGTTACACCAATTGTGATAAAATAGAGTCGAGGATCACAAGTTTGAAGACATGCATTTAATTTTTTTCACAAAGATCGCATGTTAAATATGCAATAGACTTGCATGTATTTTTATTACCAGGATCACATGTTATATTGTACCAGGCCACATGGTCTGTTTGATCTAAACTTGCATGTAATGTTTTCAACATGATCATATGTTTAGATGCACATGAATCGCATGGTTAATTTGAACTGGACTTACATGTAGTTTTCACCATGATCGCATGTTTACATACACAAAGATCTCTTGGTTAGTGTGCATTGGACTTGTATGTAGTTTTTCACCAGGATCACATGTTCACATGCACATATATTGCATGGTTAATTTGCATTGGACTTGTATGTAGGGTTGTTATCAAAATTGAATAATTTTTTGCATAAGAACCTTATGGTTCGTTTGATCAACATGATCACAAGTTTTAATTATGTTTTGTTTTACATGAAGGATTAGACAAAACTATTAGTACGGTTCGAATTATACTGTGAATGATGTAGTTATTTTATTGTTAATATTTTGTGCTCTGCCCTGTTCTATTCAGTATCATGAGATATATCGGGTACAACATCGGTCTTTCATATCAAAGACCGTCAAAATATAAACATTTATGATTAGTCTAGAGCAATAAAAGATAAGATACTTTGGTCAATTAGAAATTGGCCTCCAACAAGCATAATATAACTATAGGAGGTGTTGCAATTTTAACGCTAAAGATATTTCTATATACTCAACAAAGTTAAAACGAAAGATTTAATGGTGTTGATAATTTTTTTAATGCAACCATTCATCATGGAGCATACAACCGTTTTGCAAGAAGAAGTGATGGCAAACATTATCCCATTGTGCTACAAATAGTGGGGATTGTAGTCAAAATTATCAACCCGGTATATAATTAAAAAGATAAACCACCTAATAGATGATGAGGTATCAAACATTTTATTCTCAAACATTATTTTTTAGTGGAAACGCATGGTTAGACTCATTTGTCTCGTATGATGTTTATTTAACTAGAATCGTATGGTCATAAGTACTAGAATTCACAAGGTCAATAAAGCTAGAATGGCATGGTTAATAGCACTAGAATTGCATGGTTAGTAGAACTAGAATTGCATGGTTATTACTAGTAGACTTGCATAATCATCAACACTAGAATCACATGGTCAATAGCAGTAGAATTGCATGGTTAACAGCAATCGCATAATCAGTACCAATAGACTTGCATGGTCATCAATACTAGAATCACATGGTTATTATCTGGAAAATCGCATGGTCAATAACAGTGGAATCACATGGTTTGCATTAGAGTCACATGTATATTAAATTCATATATTGACTTGAACTAGTGCCAAATGTTTTACTAAATGTTTTATCATTTCATAGGTTTTGGAAAATACTATTAGTCAAAGTCATTTTCTTTGTCAAATTCATATCCTTCAACGAATGTGCATTTCGTTTATGCATATATTTTTTCAATGATTTGCTCATCCACATAACATATCATATATTTTATCATGAAACCAATTTCTTTCAAATTGAACATATTGAACAAAATATTCATGAGTTTTTACGACAGGTCGAATACCCAAAATATTGGTTCTAAATTCAAAATAAGTGCACCTGGTAAAGCCTTCTTCATGGTTGTGTTAAAGCGGAGGTGGAGCTCTTAGGCACCCGTACATGTACCCATAAATTTAGTATTACACACATTGTAATTAAAATACTCATTGGTAGTGTCATCCGACCTTATTATCTTCACATACTTGACGACTTGTAGTAGTTGGTTGTCTTCATTGAGAGTACATCATATATTTAAAAAATAGATGTTTGATTAGTTATACTATTTTGGTAGATGAAGATAAGTGGTATATTTGAGTAGATTTTTATAGAGAAATGAATCATAAAATTGGCAAGATTTTGTACTAGCAGAACTAAATTGGTGAGAGATTTATATATGAAATTAAAATAAAGTTTGTACTAGTAAAACTAATTTTGTGTACAACCAATCATATACTAAACGAGCGATACTTAATTTTCAAACCGCCGATGTAAGTAATATATGTGCAAGTTGTGATGATGTTGATGTCGGGATAGAAGTTGAAAAAGAAAATGTGTTGGACACAAATTGGGAGAGTGTACAGGTGGTACAGATTTTTTGTACCGTGATAATATATTTCATTAACGATAAATAATCTTCATAATACTGGTGCCAGTAATATACATGTGGTATGTGATGATCGTACTGACGGTAAAGTATTGTTAAAAACAAGTCCACTTTAGACAAGAACTGAGAGAGCGTATTGGAAGTATAATATTTTCGTATCGCTAATAATATATTACACTAATAGTACATAATTTTCATACCGCCGATGCCACTGATATACGAGTAGTGTGTAATGATGGTACCACCGATATAGGAGTTGGAAAATAACTATGTTTTTTGTATAAGAACTGTAAAAGTATAATGAAAGTACAAACTTTTTATACTATTAGAAAGATACTACACCAAAGGTATTTCATATCACCGCTGTGAGTAATATACATGTGGTGTATAATGATGGTACCAACGGTATAGGTTTTGAACAACAACTAAATTTTGGACAAGAACTAGGATAGTGCATATTTTTTGTGACCGTGGTAAAATACTACACCAATAGTATAAAACTTTCCTACCTCAAGCGCCAATAATATACTGGCGGTGTATAATGATTTTACCGTCCATATGTGAGTTGAAAAAACTGACCTTTTTATTCAAAACTAGGTGAGTGTCCTGGCGGTACAAATTTTTTGTACCACAAAATAAACTAAACTTATGGTATGTAATTTCTATACCATCAAAACAAATATTATATCGGTCGCTTGAGGGATTGGTATCCCCAATATAGTAGTGCAAAAAGAAACAAATATTGCTAAGTTTTCGTACCATCATAAACAACATCAACAATGCAAGAAAAAAAATATTAAAGTAAACATAAAAAATATAACATAAGAAAGATTCTAATCATCATAGGAAACATCATCCACATCGAAAAATATTTGTGACATCATCATTCGTCTTCGATTAAGAAAACATCAACATCCAAAAGTGCAATCCAAATACAAAAACATCATTCATCCGCGGTTGAGAAAACATACATAAGATAAAATAGTATAAAATAATAAGGACCCACAAAGTAGTGATATTCATAACTAGATTCGCAAAATTCATTTTTTCTTCTTCGTTGTTGGAAATAGATTGGATATCATTGGTCTTTTGAATCGACTCTAGTGCATCATTATTACCAAAAACTTTATGAATGATGATATAACACCCATACCACTTCACATAGTTATCGTACTAAAATGTCGTGAACTTACAGTTTCCAGAAATGTGAGGTATTATACGGTCCACTAGAAGTAAACGGTTACGTCATCCATTCTAATTAGATATCGTGCAAGGGTATCGGTTATGCTCCATTTCTTAATATATGGTATAGCTTATTGCAGAGACTTTGTCTTATCCTGGATCATACCAAACTACCGCATCACTCGTTTCGTGATATATCTTTCCACAAATCACATAACCCAAATCAGATTGTTGTAGTGTCTGATCTTTTGTACCGAGAACCAAGCCCTCATTTTTTCATATGACTTGAATATAAGTTGTAAACAAACACATAATTTAACATGTTCTGACCAAACAAACTAACACACTTTGGATTTCATAAAAGTAAAACAAAAAGTGAAATAGATATATCATTCCTCTCGAGACCAATAATAATGTTACCATAACAGATTTTTTGGTCACACATTCGTTCCAATAGCTTTTTTGGCAACTGACGAAGAATATTCGGATTTGATATGTTATACCTATCATTTATGTAGAAGAAAAAACAATGATAATGGTCATAGATCATAAATATGATTGTGTCATCTTTTTCTTTTCAAATTTTCGCTATAATCCATAATATAATGCAATTTTTACTGACATTTTGGTACAAATCCATTGTACAAACTATCATGAATCCATTTGAACAAACACATTCTTTTACAATCTTAATAAAAAAATATAGATAAGTATGAGTTTGATGTTTGATATAATCAAATTTTATAAATTTTATAGTATATGCTTAATTAACTAAAATTAATCTTTTTAAAAATCATATTTTAACAAAAAAAAATTTCTTAGATATTTTAATTATGTTTTAATGTATAAATTTACATATCACTCTCAAAAAATTAGAACTTTTATTTTATTTATTATTTATTTTATAAAATTCGAATTAAAGTTTCAAAAATTAAGTTTTAATCAATAGATTTCTTGGTAATGGTGTTTTGCTGTATTACATTTTAGTTATTTAATTTAATTTTTTAAAAATTTAAAACTGAATTTTAACTCTTAAATTTTGTGGAAGGCAAATAATTTTTTAATTTATACTATTTTGAAATATATACTTATATAAGTATAAGTTATATTAATTATCATATCTAATTTATATGTATATTAGTATATATTTATATATAGTATAACAGGATATATAACTCTCTCTGGTTTTACATTGTTACATAATATTTAAGCAAGTTTGAGGACTCCGCCTAATACTCTATTAAGATAACGACAATTCACACAACTCTATGATAGAGTATTCGAGTATATATATATATATAGAGGAGAGGACGCAACAAATTCATCAACCACTATGCCTACTTATTACAACTTTATTGTAATGACTTTTAAAAAACGGAGAACTAAAAGAGTGGTTTTGGTTGATAATGCCGATCGAGTGATTTCTTTTGCAAGATTAGCTTTTGAAAGCACATGCTTTGCTGTAAAGGTGAGATCCTTCTGTTTACACATTTAAGCTTTAATCGTGTACTGCATATCATGCTTTTAGATATAACTTGAGCGTTCTAACTGCTGAGCAGTTCTCAGCTTTCCACTGGTGGTACAAAACATCAAGTCAAGCTGCTGAGTTAACGGCTAGATACTACAACCCAAGCAACCATGATGGTTATGCGGCAATTGCTGCAGTACTAAAGAAGAATGGAGCCATTCTAAACTTCAAATCTTGGGTAGTGGACTTGTTAAATCAGCAAGATGACTTTTCAAGGACACTAGCAGATCCTGAGGGGTTAGAGTGGCAGGTTAAATTAATTATATCAAGATTCTTCATATCTGTTTTTAGTCGTTGTATTTTTATTTTTATTTTGCGGAATCCTGATACTTGATTTGAATTACTTGTTCAATAATTCATCAAATCTCTGAAACAGGTACTAAATGCTGCGTGGGATGTTGACATAGCAATTTGTAGTGAGAATGTGTTTCCCTGTCATGACGGGCTCGGGTATAACAAGATGCTCGATAGTGCAAAGCCTGTGTCTCACCCAAACAGAAAACATGTAACTCTCTCTCTATACATACATATATACATTTATCTAGATTTTTACATATTGATTAGATTATTTGTTGAACCACTTAATTATATGCAAGTTCACCACTGAGTTTATGTTCTGTCCATTCATATGAACAATGGGTATGATTTCTGCATAATTTAATCATTCCACATTCTACAGAATATTCAAGGTTTTATGAGGGATAAAACTTTAAAATTCGTTTCGCGCTCCTGGAACTGAGTCAAGAACGGTCTCTAGTTTCTTCAACGACCGATTTACTTTGCCTATCTTACGGTAAGGGAAGGCCATGTCGTGATTCCGTGCTGTCTGCAGTATCTTTTAAATAAATCATGATCCAAATCCACATTTGTAAATATAATAGAGTTTCTGCTGATGTAATCGAATGTGTCTTTTACTATTCTCTCGGTATAGAAAAGTAAAATCTCAGTTACTTTTCCTATCGCTTGGATGTATCACCATATGGGACGAGTTAGTACAACTCTTTACGTAAAATTATTTTTGGCCATAAAGTTTACAAAGCTGTGAAATTAGTCACATCGAGAGAATTAGCCAGGAGTTGTTGAGAAGATTCTCTCATCATTACATCCCGTATAGGTTATAGTTTAACAACAAGTTGATGACATCTGCAGCAAATGGAGGGTCCATCAACAATATAACTCATGAATAAGCATATGAATCAAACTACAGAGTGCCAATTTTCCAATTTTTTAAAGATGTTTCAAATTTTTAAGTTCAATATTGTATTCGATGATCTATTAGAATAAATGCTGACGTTTTTCAAATTTTAAAAAACAAAATAATCTCACCCAAAATAAATTTTTAAGATTTTGATATGTTGATATTGAGAGAAGAATGTAATTCATTGATTTAGAAAAAACTATTACCAAAACGTAAAGATCGATCATTTTTTACTATACCTTAAAAAAATTATTATTAATTTTAAAAAATAATTATGTTATTGGGTGATATTATATATACGATATCGTTCGCAGTTTATAAAAACCTAGAAAAAGAAGAAATTAAACCTACAATTGTGTTATTGTAACTAGTTGATAAATCTTCAACATAACTCCGAGGAATAATAGAATATTTTCTAATGAAAGTAGATAAATTCATGTTTCAATACACTAATTATTCAAGATACGAAGGAAGATAAAAGTTTACCTTTAATTTTAAGATGACCATTTTTAACCTATGTTAGGACCATAATAGATGTTAAGGCTAGTAAATAATAATTTAAGTTTAGTGCGTTTGAAGCTATAATATTTTCTTAGGATTATAGTACTTGTTTATCAATAAATGTTATAAATAAATAAATTAAAAACATTAATGAAACATTTACTTTTTTAGTTAATTAAAAAATATGTATGAAATCTTTCATTTTTCTGAAATTAATTTTAAAAATATGCATGAAACCATTCCTCATTTAGTATTAGAAGATTCATTCCTATTTTTTAGACTATATGAGAATGATATTTACATTAAAAGTTAGTTGAGTGTGTAAAATATTTGAATTAACTACCAATTTTAGATAATAACATTAAGCTTAAAATATTTATAATTTTAAAAATAGTGTAAAAATCACTCATATTAGAATTACATAAATTAGTACTAAACAAAATTGCCTTCGCATTTCACTTATGTGTATTTAGAAGAGCCGAAATGTTTTCATGTTATTATTAGTACTTCTTCGTATAGGAAAGATCAAGAGGACTTGTTTAGAGTAGTAAGACAATATAAAGAAATCATTATGAGAGTATTAAGAGAATTCAAAGAAGTCATTTGATGGACAATCACTAACATCAGAGGGATTAACCCTTCAATATGCCAACATACAATTTTGATGGAACAAATATACAAACCAATTATATAACCATAAAGGTTGCTTAATCTGGTCATGCAGGAGGTGGTGATACAATAAATGTTAAAATTATTGGATGTTCGCATTATATACCCAATTTTAGATGGTATTTGGACCAGCCAGAAACAAATTATCTCGGAAAAAAATGAATGACGGTGATCACAAACAAATTACATGAATGAACTAATACCAAACCCGAACAGTTACGAGATGGAGAATATGCCTTGATTATATGATATTGAATTACATAAGACATAAAAATAATTTCTGATGTTGGAGATATTAGTTGGCTTTGCTTTCTCTTGTTTCCCTAATGGATATCACCTAATTTTACTTCGACTCGATGAAACAAAAGACGACCATTTTTACATGCATGTATTGTATTTTTCCAAATCAAAAGAAGTTTTTTGGTCTATAAAATGCACCACCTACTTTTCAGTGTTGAATGATGTTTATTATTTTGGATATGGTTAAAAATTACATCCAAGCGTTGGTGGATGACTTTTCTAATTTTTATGATCATTTAAAAATTCTTAAAATGTTTCTTGTATTGCACAGATGTGTTGATACTAACCTTGTTTTAAATTAGAAAAATTATATTCTATAGTACAAGATTGAATTGTTTTAGGTCATCGCATGTCGTTGAAATTGGCATGTTTGTGAATTCTAAAGTTGAAAAGTACTTTAGAAAATATTTGTTAAAATCAATCATAACCGAGTGATGGTTTATTTAACCTTATTTTCTTGTCCAACTTAAGACGATCATTATGAGTATACGATGAACATTATTTTATAGTCCCTTAAACTAGTAATAATTATACTTGTGTGTGAATTCGTTTCAAATTTGTTTGTACTTGGACAATATGAGCATGTATTTATCGATTAGGGGTAATAATGTTGAATTTACAACGATTTTGATTAAGATGTTATTTTAGCTTTATTTTAAATCAAATGATAGGAATTCTCATGAAGTTAATATTGATTATGATGTTGAGTTTACAACAAATAAAGTATATGATCTCGAATACCATAAATAATATACATTATGATCTTAAGAATCCAATTTAAGTTAAGGGAATTGTTACTTAGTAGAGAACCAATATTGCATGTTTAGATTTTTATGTGAAATCTTTTTATCATATTTTATTGTTGGGATAATTTTTTGAATATATATATATATATATATATATTAAATATATTAAAATAATATGACATTTTAGGTAGTAGTTTTCGTATGAAAAAAGAAAAAAAAAATAAACGAATATATTTTCATAAATGTTTAAACAATAATCGGGTTTCATGTTTAATTTAAAAAGAAACTTGCGTAAAAACAGAAGGGATTTGTGTAAAAACTTTTATGTGCTTTGTTTTGTTTTCTTGCGGAAGACATCAATCTAATACTCGTTAAATAGATTAGTTAGAAAGTAGTAACTTTTGTATCTAAGATGTGTAATACTTTTTCATGTTGGTCATATTATTTTCTATATAGTGCTTGAATGCAAATATCATGCAATAGGCTTGCAAAATTCGTAGATTGATGATGTATTTTTTTTAATATTATTGTGTGACTTCAAGTAACCAATAAATTTGTGTTTTGGGTACCTCTTGTGATGACTAAATCGTAGCTCATCTGGTTGTATCCGATCTATTTAAGTATAACACTATGATTTTTCCCTTTTACAAAACAATAAAATGAGTAGTCACTTTTAAGACATTTTTCGGTTAAGTGTATCCTCAAACTTGGATTTTTAGAGTTAAATTTCATGATAGTTTTTTTTACTAGATTTGATTTTCTTATTCTTTTAGAAATCCGGTTGTTTGTCTTTCTTACTGAATCCTTTATTTTACTCACTTGTTTGTGAAGATCTTAATCAATTTATCAAAAATATATTTGTATGATTCTTGTAGTTCATTGATACAAATTTCTTTGTTAGTTGCGTTGCTTGTATCCTCATAGTGAGTGCTTGTATCACATGATGTGGTGAATGCAACGTGATGTGGTGAATGCAACATGATGACTCATAATTATTTCTTCTATATCTTATTCATTAGAGTCAACATCACTTCATGTGGCGTTGTATAAGATAAACTTCTAATTCTTATATGAGTTAGCACACCTGGATATATATGCCCACAAGCATCACATTTACATTACTTGCTTCCATGTTCTCTAACATTGTCCTCACAATCATAGCTTTTAGGTGAGGGCTTGTGTAAGCTCGTGCTTCCATGTTTTGAGTTGGTTATTTTGAGCATCATATTAAATTTATTTGTTAACAATGAAATTTCATCATTACTTACATGAGTTAATTATTCTAAGACGTGTTGAGTAAAACTCCTGAATTTCACTTTTCGCACTTTATTTGAAAAATATTCATCTCAAATTTTTTGAGTGATCTTATGAGTTCACCCAGATTTTTATCGGCTATATATTTGGCTTTATCATTAGCTCTCTAAATAATTTAAGAATAAATTAAAGAGTTCCATATAGAGGTTGATTTTATTATATTTTTGTTAATTAAAACACTTGATTATTTATTCCCTCATTTTTCCTTTAAAGTCACTAATCATCTTTTCATCATTCATCGTAGTACTACATTGGTGTTCGATCTATCTTTACATATATATGAAAGAACTGTTGAAACTCTCTGAAGCTTGAACCTTGAATTAGTTGCAGAGACGTCTCTTGATCCTAATGGTTGAGACAAGCTATAGAAGATTAGTGACCATTGGGTCGCAGGAAATATGTTTCGAGTCAAAGTAGGTTGGATGAAGCAAGATTTTTTGAATAAAACTGATCTGAAGCACCATTTTGATATGAAGCTTTGGACTGTAGTACATGTGCTGAAGCAAAATACGGTGTTAATTGGGATTTTATATATTCGTGGAGTATGATTTATTTCAATCATTGATTAAATGGATTTGATCTAGAGTGTCTAATGAAGAATTATGGGTTTTCTAAACTAATAAAAAATAAGAATATATTTCTATGCATTGTATGATGTGATGCAGCTATAAAAGTAAAGAGACAATTACATTAGAATATATTTCTTGAGAGATAAATACTAAAATGAGGGTTATGTGAATAATGTAATTTTTATTATAAATAATGATTAAGACTTTTGTGTTTGGAAAGTCTTTCTGCAACCTACTTTATATATAAAAGAGTGTTTATTTCCTGTGGATGTAAGATTTCTTCGCAATCCAAACCATGTTAAATATCGTGTTGTGTGTTTGGTTTTATTAAGAATTCGTTTACTTGTTATTCGTCTTGTACATGGTCATTAGATCGTTGTTTCATAGTTTCGTTTAATCATATATCTGTTCTTACCTTCCGACATAATGTTTTCAGTCAGAAGCTGGAGGGCATTGGTTATTTCTTACATTATTCCCTTGTCCTCTTCAACCCTTTCAAGTTGTAGTTGCTTTGTTTTGAGTTGCTCCGGTTTGAGATCCTCTATCTGAGAATCTAAAACTTAGACGTTATATAGGGTGGTTGACATACCTAAATTAAGAGGATTATCCTTATAGGTCGGTATGATGGCAAGAGTTCTCCATGATTTCTTCAACATTCACCTCATTATCCTTGTCATGTTTTGCTCCTAGGGTTTCCTTTTCGATTCTTAAATTTGATACCATCATAGTTAAATCCCTGACTACAACTATCTGCAATATAAAATTATTAGATTGCATTGTCACAGACGGCGTCGAATCTGGTAAGGGTATTTGTGATTATATAATGATAATTTGAAGTCAATAACGAAAATAATCGTTTTCTAATATGATTTTTTTATTCTGGAAATCATACATTATCGTTTAAGGCCTTCGCTATGTATACAACGTAATCAATATTTAGTTACTCACACTATGTATGGAGTGGCTATATTTTACATTATGTTGTTCGTGGGTAAATATTGATACCCATGTAACCTTAGTAATACATATAGTGGCATCACGTGTCGTTTCCATATAACCGTCGTTTATTATATACCCTCGGTCGACCATCGTTTTTTCATAATTCATTCTTTCCTAGAATCATATTATTTTATCGATCGTATTCTATCTGAGGTCTTCCTGTTCTGCTGTCCTTTATTTATTTAGTTATATTTCTTGTTTTTATTGGACATGTCTTGTTTACATGCTCGCATGGTTTTCTGTTTACCCTTTGTATGCTTGGTCCTCGTCTTGCCATTTACCGAGCTTACCTCATCGTGTGTGAGGGATATATCATGATCGAGAGGATATAGCCTTATCAGGCACTCCACTTATAAATATAGTACCATCAAGAAATAGTACACCATTAGTCATATATGTTTTCATAACAATAAGAGAGCCTTGCAAAACCACAAGTCTACTGTTTTCACACATTTAGCAGTAAAAATATGTTTAATTTTGATCACATACCTTACGTTGTTAATTACTCTCTCAAGTCTCGTGAACAACTTGAGTTTTACCTTTATAATCCCGTTGACACTGCAAGATTCATCATTCCTAATGATGACCTTTCCACCATCAAACATTCACACATCTTCAAACCAATGCTTATTGGAAGCCATGTGGAATGACACACCTAAATCCAGAATCTATTTATCGTTAGACATGTAAGAATAAAAAGTCCTTAACCTAGCAACATACTCACAATAATCATATATTATTGAAACATCTTGATATTCAGTCTTTTCATAATTGTTTCCATTTTCTTTTTTAGGACTTCCCTACTGATATGTAAATTGTTCTTGCATAGCCAACATATCACTTTTAAACCCGTCTCATCTTATTTGGTCTTTAATCAAGAGTTTTCTCTCTTTAAACTTGAATGAGTCTTGCATGGCCTACCATTCACATCCAGTCTGTGCCCTTCAGAGTAACATTTAAGAATACTCTTCTTCTGACGATCTTTGTAGTTCAAGCTGCTTTTGACTTCGAATGTCGTAAATGAGTCTTTTCTGCAGATCATGGCGTACACGAAGTGTTCACAATCCTTCATTAGATAAGTTAAAAGATTATTGTTTTTTCATCCTCATCCACCTTCAGAACAACTGCATTCAAGTCTAATACAGTATGATTGTAATCATTCAGGTGCCTTAGGATCTCATTACTACTATCGATCGAAAATATGTAAATTTATTTCTACAGTTCCAATATGTTTTCGAATGACTTCTTCATGTAAATTTTCTCCAATCGATTCGATATCGTTAACATTTTAGGCTCTTCTAGTACCAATCGTTGCACTTCATCTCCTAAACTAAATATGAGGGAACTATGAGATTTTTAGGGTACTCTTCTTTGTTTACTTGGCAAGCTTTAATCTTAGTTTTCTAGAGATTGAAATCATTAGACTAGTTGAATACTTTTAGGCTAAGCCTTATGGAACTCATCTTTCATGTCTTTCTAGTTTCTAGGAAAAATCTACTTCTCTAACCTTCAAATATGAAATTGATAAAATATTTCTATAGTTGCTACACGCTCACCTCACTACTTGATGGGGAAACCAGTACACCGTTATATTGAGGCATGAACCGATATAGGATTTAACAGACCTACAGAGGATCGATCTAGTTTAACATGTCCAAGCACACAAGACAGTATTTAACATGCTTCAGATCCTGCAGAAATCTGACATCCACGAGCAACAAACACTCTTTTGATAAACAAGAAGGTTACAAAAAGACTCTCAAACCCAAATGACTCTATCACTCTTGTAACAAATAAATAACATGATTCACAAAATCTCATCTTCAATGTTTATCTCTCATCTTACTTATCTGTCACATCACACATTGCATGACAATATCTTATTCTACGTATAGGTTTAAAGAAAACTCTAATTCTTCGTCATATTAAACTAATTAACTAACGATTGCAATAACTCATACTTCATTGATATATGAAACCCTATAAATAACAAATCCTAATTAATATGAAAGATCCAATTAATATAGGAATACTAAAATATGAGACTCAATTAATATATGAGACCTAACAAATAGAATAATACGCTTCAACTCAGTTGTAATGGTATGATCCAGCATATTTTTTATTATACTTGTTTTGGATCAGCTCGCTTCGAACCATCCTGTTTTGGCTCAACACATATTTCTTTCGACACAATTGTCACTACTATACAATAGTTCGTCTCAACCTTTAGTATCAAGAGAAGTCTCTACAACTAAGTCATGGCAAAACTTCAAAGAATTCCAAAATATTTTCTCTAATACATGTCACGACAAATACAACTATGCCCATATATTTTTACGATATTATATCTGTTGATGTGTTATTTAAATCAAAACCTACAAACAATGAAATTTTGTTTTAATATAACCCTAACAAAAACAAATACTAATTAAATTAGGCATATGATTAAAAATTTATATTTCGACTTTCACCTTGTAATCCCCACCTATAAAATCGACAACAATAGAGGTATTCGACCACATCATTGGTATCGTATCATATCATTTAATATCAGAAGATTATAAATAAAATAATCCAACTAGTAAAAATAATTTTAATCAAATCGAACTTAAATGTATATAGTTATCTAATTTTATTTCAATCTAACTACGAAAATATATTCTATACCTTGTTGAGAATACAATCGCCCAAGATTCTCCTTTTCAAATTGATACATGGGGTTTTTTTTTATGGAATAAATTTTGATATTTATTTTAATAATTTATATATTATTTTTTGATATTTGGATGATACAAATGGATAAAAACACCAACATTGGTATAAATATTATTTTTTAAGTTGAAAACAATTTTTATTCTCCGTTTCGGACCAAAATATTTTAGTACACATTGTTTTTTTCTTAAAAGTTAAACCCAGAAATCCCAGAAACCGTAGACAAACTCTCACACACACTCCGACGAACCATAACGCACATTTGATGTCAATTCTTCGTCGAGAAATAATGATTTTGAGCTAAACTTGGAGCTAGAATTTGTGTTTGGACCTCAAATGATACATTTTTTTATTGATTTAGTTAACTAAGTCTGACAATGTTGAATTAAAATCAAAATAGGTTCTTAGTTAAACTGTGGGTATACATAGGCTATCATTGATCAAAATTCACATTTCTATTTGATTTTTGGGTAAACCGAAGGGTTTAGAGTATGGAAGCTCACATTATTTGCATATGATGTTTTACATTTTAGTAATTATGTTGTAATGTATTTTTTGTTGTCCTATTGTTTGATGTTTCTAGATTTCATTTTCGGTTTCTTTTAATGTGAAGGTGAAAACAAACTACGTCTCACATGTTCTTTATATGTCCAATATAGGAATCGCATAGTTGCACTTATCATGTTTATTTGTCAAACGTACCACATGTTTAAAAAATATAATATGTCATCAACTCGTGTTGCATGGTGTTTTTATAGGAATGTTTTAAAGATTTCTTTTATAGATCGGGTTTAGTTAGCATACCGATTTTGATAAAAGAGAATAGTCAAATTATTACAAATGAATAGATAAAAGTTGTATTTAAAACGACTTTCTATACAATATTGAACCCTTCTTATGAGCTCCGCGGAGAGATGACATTGATGACAAAGAATTACCAGATTATAACTGCGACCATAAAGACATACTTGGTGGAAGAAGACGCTTTCAGAATTAGGTCCAAATTGGTCAAACTAACGACCAATGATGTGATGACTATTTTTTGGTTGAAACATAGAGACGAGAAAATGCCTTTAGACTCAGTCGAACGATTCAAACTTTGCTACACCAATGGTGATAAAATAGAGTCGAGGATTACATGTTTGAAGACATGCATTTAGTTTTGTCAAGGATCGCATGGTAAATATGCACTAGACTTGCATGTATTTTATCACCAGTAGCACATATTGTATTGCACCAAGCCAAATGGTATGTTTGATCTAAACTTTCATGTAGTTTTTTCAACAGGATCGCATGGTTAATCTGAACTGGACTTACATATAGTTTTTCACCATGATCGTATGGTTACATACACAAAGATCTCATGGTTAATATGCACTGGAATTGCATGTAGTTTTTCACCAGGATCACATGTTCACATGAACATATATCGCATGTTTAATTTGCATTTGACTTGCATGTAGGTTTGTTACCAGTATTGCATAATTTATTGCACCAAGTTTTGATTATGTTTTGTTTTACATGAAGTAATAGACAAAGCTATTAGTGCGGGGTGGATCATACTATGAATGATTTGTGCTATACCTTATCCTATTCAGTATCAGGAGATATGTCGGGTACAACATCGGTCTTTCATGTCAAAGACCTTCAAAATATAAACATCTATGATTGGTTTAGAGTAGTAAAGGATAAGATACTTTGGTTAATTAGAAATTATGTCTCCAACAAACTTAGTATAACTATAGGAGGTGTTGCACTTATAACGGTAATCATATTTCTATATACTAAACAAAGTTAAAAAAAAAGATGTAATGGTGTTGATAAATTTTTTAATTCAGCCATTCATCATGGAGCATACAACTGTTGTGCAAGAAGAAGTGAGGGCGAACATGATCCTAATATGCTTAAGTGGTTGGGATTATAGTCAAAATCATCAACCTGATTTATAATTAAAAAGATAAATCACCTCATAGATGATGAGGTATCAAATATTTTAGTCTCAAACGTTATTTTTTAGTAGAAACTAATGGTTAGAATAATTCGTCTCGCGTGGTGTTTATTGAACTAGAATCGTATGGTCAAAAGTACTAAAATTCGCAAGGTCTGTAAAACTAGAATATTGTGGTTAATAGTACTAGAATCGCATGATTAATAGCACTAGAATCACATTGTTATTACTACTAGACTCGCATAGTCATCAACACTAGAATCAAATAGTCAATAGCACTAGAATCGTATGGTTAGTAGCAATCGCATAATAGGTACCAATGGACTTACATGGTCTTCAATACTAGAATCGCATGGTCAGTATCCGCAAAATTGCATGGTCAATACTGGAAATCCTCAACTTATACTTTGGGGGTTCAAAGATGACTTTGATGTTGGTTTTATCCTTGGTGAATATTTTTTAGCAACAACTGAAGACACCAACACCCTACAAGAAGACTCTAACCCCCTTAAAGAGCACTGCAACCACCTCTAAGAACAATGCAACAATATCAAACACTCAAACCAACTCCAAAATAAAGAATACATTCACCTTCAAGAGAAGTTCTCTTTTACATCAAATACTACAACGTAAAATACGAAAAAAATACGTAAAAATGGTTTGTTGAGTTCTACCGTATGGAGCGTTCAGTTGAAAATAAAAATAAAAAGTAAGTATATGTCTCTCTTATGGTCTCGATTCTTATATATGTTCTTTGTTACAGTCTCACATATTTATAAAAATATGTCTAGTATTATTGTAACATGTTGACGAGAAAGGAAAAGTCATAGCCAAGTTACATTTATAACTAGAGCTTTGAGATCTTGACATAACATTTTATCTACCTATTTGTGATCTAAAACCAACTGAGTCAGTACCACCACCAGCACGGTCAACAAAGAAGTCTCACTAGTACCACAAAAATAGGAAATGAGCCCAACAATCTAACAACTAGTGGTGTCATATGATGTTTTTATGAATGCTACCACTGACATGGCTGTAAATGAGACATAGACAACATCAGGGTACAAGTTCGTGAATATGTAAGTGGATCTTAAGTAGATTAAGATTCAAATTTGAGTATATATGTTCATATACTGTAGGTCTCTAAATTCATATATTATACTATTATCAAAGAATATATTTGGTGTTATATATAACACGCCTCACCTATTTTTTATACGTAGAATTACCTGTTATTTTACTTGGGTATGGTGGTTAATTATACTTAGATCCGATGGTTTATTATACTTTGAATCACATATTTATTATACTTGGAATCCCGTGTTTAATATACTTGGAGACGCACATTTGATATAATTGGAATTGCATGTTTAATATAACTGGAATCGCATGTTTATTATATGTAGAATCACATTTTTATTAATGATACATATCGATGTGTTAAATGGTGCACACATGACCCTAAACATCCAAAAGTCAACCAAGCAGACCAACTAAACCAGTAAGGCACCGCTTGTAAGTATTATGTACAAGTCTGACATCGTTATTTTATCATCCATATGTGTTTATATACCTCTTGCTTTATAAAATAAATTAGTATCGCACAATTCATCATTTATATGTACTTATACGACTCTTTTATTGTAAATTATCTAGTTTGGCATATATTTATTGTTTGTTTATTTTAACCTTGTTTACACAAATAAATTTGAAAAATAAAAACTCCATCAACCCCAAGAGAGGCAACAACAAAAATAAGAAGCTTGTCCATAGGAAAAAGACGTCCAACTCAATCAACCAGAACCATCACCTGTCAGCTCACATAAAGAAGATAAAGCACAACTCGGTCAACCCAAACGGGAAAAAAACGTATCATCATCAGCCCCAAACCCAAGACGGACAAGAAGAATAATAAGAAAAATCTTGGCCACAAAAAGAAGAAACCCAAATCAATCAAAAAAACCAACACAAGTCGTTGCACATGCTAACAAATTCCAACACAGACAACCCGAACAACTAATACCAAGAAAGCACAAAAGAAAAACATCACCATCAGCCTTAATTAATATGTTTGACAAAAGAGCATGTATAGAAGTAGAAGATGATAATTATTTTTTGGCAGACCCTACACATTCATATTATGATGAGATTGATCAAGTGGAGGCTAATGTTTTCGTGGAAAAAAATTGGGATGCTATCATGGTGGAGATATATGCTGAAGTTTTGATGAATTCTAGTATTAACAAGTTTGTAAAGGAAACAGAGACAATATCAGAGGTACAAGTTTGTGAAGATGTAAGTGGATCTTAAGTAGATTAAAATTGAACTTTGAATATATATATTTTCATATACTGTAAGAATCACATGTTTATTATACTTGAAATCACATGTTTATAATACTTGGAATCACATGTTTATTATACCTGGAATCACATAGTTTTTTACACCATATCTTCCATCTTTTAGGAAACCAAATAATCAGTAAAAGAGGGCGATGAATGGCCTAGATAA
The DNA here is from genome assembly GCA_036936605.1 of Limnanthes douglasii subsp. nivea. NCBI lineage: Eukaryota > Viridiplantae > Streptophyta > Magnoliopsida > Brassicales > Limnanthaceae > Limnanthes > Limnanthes douglasii. Next base: position 341,014,910 of record JAUPFV010000002.1, read on the forward strand.
GCATTACTTGAACAAACGCAGAGTAAGATACAAGATGAGGAAGTGACTTTCACTGACTACAAAATAATAAGCAACAAAGCAATTGATCTTTGTCTGTAAAAAAACACAAAGTGTGTAAGATACAAAGCATAGGAAAACAGGAAGATACAAAAGTATGGTATTTACTACTATCACACAGAGCCTTATATAATAAATGTAGGTGTAAATGATGTGATATCGCTACCTAATGAACGCAACCTGAACTTTAAGGTAAAGTATACAAGTCTTCCATTATAAAAGTGGACTTTAAGGTAAAAAGTCGTGTTCGGTTGTAGTAATCTCGTACGTTTAATTACAATAGAATCGCATGTTTAGTTACATTAGAATTTCTTGTTTTTTTACAATAAAACATATGGTTAGTAGATGTAAAATCGCATGATGTTTATTTTGCAGTAAAGTCGCATGTTCAATTCTATCAATATACTATGCTTAATTACATATCCCCCACTTTTTCATTTGGTAGATTGTTGACATTTAGATTTATAAGACGCTTCAAAAACAATGGCCAAGGACCAGTCCAAGCTTACGATGGTACTTACAGTTATAAATTTAACACGATACAACTTTATGCTCATTCAACGGTATGCATAACTAAAATTAAGTATCAATTGTTAGAAAAACAAACTATTTTTAATTCTTTGTCTTAATGCAGACAATACTTGACATGAAGGGAAATCTAACAAAAGTCATTGACAAAGTATTCTTCATTATGCCACAACACACGTATTTTGTGTTGGTTCTTGTATACACCATATCGAAAAATACAATAAACCAGTGGACATTGGTGATTATGGACCTTGAAAATTAAATAAAAACAAACGGTAACCCACTCTTGTCTCACAGTAAATACACAACAGATTGCACAAGAAAAAATGTTAAGCCACTCGTAAGAATTTACAGTCATGCATGCATTTCATTTACTACTAGTCTTGCATTTAACTCTTTTACTAGTTTCAACTCTTGTTAACAGTTGGCGTATTCCATGAAAATAAAATTCACACTCTTTAGAAAATGAATATAATATAAAAACAACAAGAGAGATCCCACGAGAAAAACCAGGAAGCTTTGATTGCGGAGTTTTAGTTTGCGAATACACCAAAAACGTTATCCAAACTAGATTTGTTCCTAATAAATACAATGAAAACATGTGTCTTAATACGAGAGCTCAAGTATATTATTATTTCTTAAATGATGAAAACAAAAACGTTCACTGGTAGCTTCCTTTGATAGAGAATTTTCTAATGTTATATATATTGTAAGTAAAGAAACAAAATAGTTTTCATGTAAACTACTGCTAGAATCGCATGGTGAGTAACATTAAAATCTCATGTTTAGTTACCTTAGAATTGCATGGTGAGTACCACTAAAATCGCATGTTTAGTTAGGTTAAAATTGCATGGTGAGTAACAATAGAGTCGCATGTTTAGTTTCACTAGATTTGCATGTTTAGACACTTCATGAATTTCATGTTTGAATCATGAAGTCTTGCCTATTATACATACGGTCTTGTCCATTTTTAAAGTATAAAATATAATGGTATTGATGTTAGTTAATATAAATCAGTATATTTTAACCAATTTAGTCATATTGGCATTTAAGTTTGTGAATCATTTCCCATTGGGTAACTTATTGTTTGATTTGAAGAAACTAGATGGCTAATGATAACTAAAGCAATAACTACAAAACAGCTATCAAGAATGAATTAGAGCATGATGTAGTTGCACAAGCCCATGACTATATGACCCTTTTGGACAAACGAAAACAAGATTTATTTGGGGCTCGGTTATCCGAATTATGCGTTGCGACCACTCAAATCGAACGCATCGAGAAGCCCAACAATTTTTAAAAGCATCAATCGGTTAGACCCTTTTTTTTGTTTTCGTTATATTTTTACATTTTTCTATTTTTAATAGATTTAATTAAAATACTTAACCAACTCCAATTGCTTGGAAATTGGGCTGAGCTTTATTTTATTTTGTGGAGAACAATCTGTAATTTTTGCGTAGGGTTTCAAGAACTTCTATAAAAGGCTCCCAAACCATACTCTAACCTAGGGTTAGGGTTTATTCATTCTTTGTTTTCTCGTGTTTGTAGCCGTCTCTTATATTACCACCACCCTATTGGTATCAGAGCGACATAGCTCCTACAACGTGGGTTACTGAGGTATGTTGCCTAAGAAATCCTTGCGTGGAAAGTCCATTCTTCCAATCGCAGAATTGGTCGATCGGGATGAGTTCGAAAACCGATTTGGCAAGGTAAGTGAACAAATGAATTCGTTGGGAAACCAGATGAGATATGTACAAGATACACGACAAAGGATGTTGAATAACCAAACCAACGGATTTCGAGCTCCAGGTTCGAGCAACTAGCCGTCAGGATCTGAGAGAGAGACCGACCGCTAGCAGAATCCATTTGATCCTCGGAGAGAACAAGGTAGAGGCCAATATTACCCCCAAGAATTTAGTGAACAAGTCTTTGAGCAACCACCAACGAATGATTCTGATCAGAACGCCAACAACCGGTGGGAATCCAAATTTAGACTTGAGATCTCAGAGTTCTAGGGGGCTCTTGAACCAGATAAGTTCTTAGATTGGATCACCTCAGTTGAAGAAGTCCTTGATTTCAAGGAGGTTCCGGATGCAAAACGGGTACAGTTTGCTGCAACTAAGTTCTAAGGCCAAGCTGCATCTTGGTAGCAACGGTTAAAACAAACCACATCAAGGCAAGGTTAGCCAAAAATAACAACCTGGGCTAAATTTGTGAAATGCTTCAGGGTGCGTTTTTTGCCTTACAATTATGAGTGTATAGTGTACCAGCAGCTCCAAAACCTTAAAAAAGGGTCAATGATTGCTAATGAATACACTAACGATTTTGTCAAGCTGCAAAACCGTATCGATATTGTTGATGCGGCAGATTAATTAGAATCTCGCTACATAGGTGGACTGAGACAACACTTTCAGGACCAGCTAAACATGTTCGACCCTATGAATGTGTTTGAAGCACATCAACGTGCACTAGATTTGGAGAAATCCCTTTCATAAAGTTTTTATGGAGGAAATACTTCCATAACCACTCCAATGGTGTTTCCAAAAGAGACGGTTCCAGGTCGTAGCTCAATAGTACCAACTGTCACTCCTATTTTTACAAGTGGTAACTTAGGTCGCTAGTCGCGCAGGTACTTCCTTGCAGGTCAGATGCTACCATGTCACGAAATTGAGTATGTTACTTTGCAATGTCCGAAATTACGACAACAACCACAACAGTTGAGGGGTTTGTTCACTGGAGCTGTTAATTTTGAAGGTAAACCATAGTTTGATGAGGAACTAGAAGAAACTGCTGATGAGTTTCAGGAGGACCAATTTACCGGAGGAGATGTTGGGCATGCATTGATTTTAAGACATGCTTATTTTATACCTAAAATACAAGAGGTTAAGGGGATGCTTGGTTGAGAAACAATATCTTCCAGTCGACTTGTACTATTGAATGAAAGGTATGTAAATTCTTTATTGATTTATGGAGCTGCAAAAACGTGATTTCTGAAGAAGTTGTGCACAAGCTAGCACCAAAAACAGAAGATCACCCCAAACCCTACATAGTCTCTTGGTTAAAGAAATCTAGTGAAGTAACAATCTTTAAAAGATGTCTAGTATCTTTCTGTGTCGAGAACTATAATGATAAGATTGTTATGGATGCTTGTCACTTATTGCTAGGCTGATCATGATAATATGATATAAGTGCCACTTACGATGGTAGGAAAGACCGCTGTAGTTTTATATGGAATAATGTTCAATCCATATTAACACCAACTAAGGAAGTATCCCCAAAACTTACACTTGTTGTATCACAGTAGTCGAGTAAGAATTTTTTAGCTCGAGAAGAATTTATAGAGCATACTAGTGATACAAGAATTGTTTATCTATTGGTGGTTAAAGAATCTGATGATGATCCGTTTGCTGGGATACCTGAGCTCCTTCGGCCGCTATTAGCAGAAATTTCTAGTTGTGTTTCCTGATAATATGCCTACACGTCTTCCTTCATTAAAAGACATCTAGCTCCATATTGACCTAGTACTAGGTGCTAGCCTACCAAACCAACCACATTACCGGATGAGCCCAAAGGAGCATGAGGAGCTCTGTAGACAGGTGAAAGAATTGTTGAGTAAATGCCACTTTCGTGAGAGCCTCAGTCCTTGTGCGGTTCTTGCACTGCTAACACCAAAAAACGATGGCTCAATGAGTTTGTGTGTAGATATCAGGGCTATCAACAATATTACCATCAGAGATCGGTTTCATATTCCTTGCCTTGATGATTTACTGGATCAATTGAGTGGTGCTACAATATTTACAAAACTGGATTTGAAGAGCGGATATCATCAGATTCGTATTCACAAGGGAGATGAGTATAAAACAACCTTTAAGACCCGAGAAGGTCTATTTGAGTGGATGGTCATGCCATTCAGCCTTTCTAATACACCTAACACGTTCATGAGGGTTATGAACCAAATATTTCGTCCTTTTATTGGAAATATTTTAGTTATGTACTTTGAGGATATTCTGATGTATAGTATTACGGAGGAACTGCACCTCCAGCACTTACGAGAAGTATTTGTAGGTTTGAGACGTGAAGAGTTTTATAGGGGACTCAATAAGTGTTCTTTTATAAAATATTCGGTTATATTCCTTTAGTATATTGTTTCGAAGGATGACTTGTCAGTAAATATGTCGAATGTAGCAGCAGTGTGTGACTGGCATATGCCTACTTCTATCACAGAAGTTCGTTATTTTCACGGGTTAGTTCATTTATAATATCAGTACTATCATAGCTCATATTACAGATTGTATTAAGGCAAGACATTTTGTTGGACCCCTGAAGCAACTACTGCGTTTGAAGAGATCAATGTAAGACTGATCACTGGACCTACTCTGGTTCTACCTTATTATTCTATAGGGTTGGAACGATATTGTGATGCGTCTACATTGGGTATTGGAGCCGTATTCAACCAGCGAGGCCAACCTGTATCCTACTTCAGTGAGAAGTTAAATGGAGCAAAACTGAATTATAGCACCTGTGACAAGGAGTTTTATGAAATGGTGCGGGATTTAAAGCACTGGAGTTCTTACTTGGCCTTTAACTGGTGAATTAATATTTGGATTCACTAAGTAAAACTGTGAGAGGTAAAGAATGTAGAGAGAGAATTAGATTCTAGAGAGAGAAAGTCAAGCAACAAAAGAGATTTATCACAAAAGTCAGATAGCTTTTTTAGATCAGCCCTGACCTTTATACAGAGACGCGAAAACTTAGCTTAAACTCAAATAGTTATAAAAAAGGTTTAATTACACCTTAGTCCCTGACTAAAACATAAAGCTCTAATTATCTCCTCTGGTTATACAATATGTCATAATAAGTTTTATTCCTTTACATTTGAGTCCTCAAAGTTCTATTTCCTTATCAGTATCCCCCTTAGTTCTTAGGAAAGTAAATGAATGAGAACTAGATAGCCTCGAAAACCAATGGAAGTGAAAAAAATCCTTTTTATCCACAATTCGAATTGCTTCGAACTTATGGTTCTCATATTTCAAGTTTAATGCGTCGAATTATTTAATATGAACTCGTTTCCTTATACCAATTTCCACAATTCGAAGGTGAGGCTGGATAACAAGACTAGGAATATTAACTTGACTATCAATAAGACTTACCATATCATCCTGATTTCCATTCCTTATGTCGGGTGGATTGAGTTTGTATAAACTTATTAGTTGGAGATTAAATTACCCTTATTACCGTGACTTATATAAGTGTTGTGATAAACACATCAATAATATTATCTATGATTGTGTATTCACTCAGAGAATCTGAAACAGTCATTTCGAAGCTAGGTTTTGCACTTAATGGTCACGATTGACGTCAATATATAAAGAAAACTACAAACTGAACTCCCTTTCACACCCATCATTTGGTGTGTGTGTGTGTGTTTAGTTGCGGTAATTTACAACGTTTGGCGGAAAATGAACTCAAGTTTTTTCTTTGGCTGCCCAACTCCTTTACCTATAGGATTTCACACCGTATATTTTCATATCTACTCTTCAGATTTTTTGGTACCAAAATTTTCTAGCCGACGTGTTTCCAAGTTACTTTGTATATTTTATCTTTTTACAATTATAGTCCATTTTGGTTTTTAGTACTAACTTTTGGATTAGATCGATCTTGGTTATCATTTCATTTTTTCGTTCGAATTTGGAACCAGTTGATTTTTGGATCGGATGGTTCTTTTATAACTCGTTCACTACTAAAAGTTAGGTTTTTTTTTTTTTTATACTTGATTGGATTTATTGCTATTGGATTTTGTTCCTAAACCTTATTCAATTATTTTTCCGAGTTAGTATATCTTTGTTTTAGGATGAATATCTCTCTTTAAGATATGTCTCGTATAGTTGGGTAGACTCTCGTACTAAATTATTTAATTATTTAATTTTATAAAAAAAATTGAAAAAAATCAAAATTTATTATTAACGTTCTAAAAAATATAATTTATAATTTATATTAAATTTTAAACTTTAAATTATAAATTTTAAACTATAAATTATATACTAACCAAACAAATAAATAAATCACTTGATAATTTATCAATCAATTATTAAATATACAATTATAATTTTATTTAACAAAAAATATTTATTTCAAAGTTAATTGGATAATGTTAATAGCATCCATCTATTCCATCCAACAAAATAATACCGCGAAATAATATATATATATATATATATATATATATATATATATATATATATATATATATATATAAAAAAAAATGATGGCGAATAACTAATCACATAGAAAATCGTAACACGAGATAGAGATAAATATTTTACATTTATTACAAAACAAAATTTAATGTTCTTATTAAATAAAAGGGTAAAGTACCCTAATACCCAAAGTATTATCCATTTGATCCATATTTTCATATATCTCCAAGAAATTTCTGTTTTTGTGAAATATTTACAATCTAAGACCTATTAATACCTTTTATACCCCTGCTTACTTATATAAAATCCTTAACACTCATATTTGAGTCTTTTTCTCCCTAATTGTTTTCTACGTGACTTTAACAGTTCACTACTATCATAGGTAATTCTCCATTCTTAATCGATTTCTTGTATTTTTATTGTTTGTTGTTGATTTTGATTGTGTTTAAGTTGATTTCGCAGTTAGTTTTATTGTTATAGGTGTAGAATTCGAGTTTTAGTAAAATCTGTTACTCGAGTTTAGATTTCTCAGTATTAGGTTTAGTCGATCTGGTTTTTTTCCCCTCTATTTTTAGTATTCATCTGTTGCATTACGTTGATAATGTAGTATATTTGTGATATTAACATTCGTTTTTCGTTGATTTTGAGTCTGTGTTCTAGTCTTTATAAGTTTTTAGTATGCGCATAACTGTTGTGTGTTTCCACAAAGGAGATGCGAAATGTTTGTTATGAACTTAGTAATAGTTGCAAAACGTGTAGGTTTTTTCTGGAACTTGTGATGAAACATGTCTTTTTAGTAGATGCAAAACGTTAATGTTTTTATTTTATGAATACGCGAAACAGTAATGTTCTTGTTTGAGAAGATGCGAAATTTTTTTTACAGATAGATGCAGAACTCATGTAGTGTTTACTAATGATAGATGCAAAACCCTTGTCTAATGCAGGTACGTGATGTCTAGTAGTAGAATCAGCATTTTAAAACTAAATGGAGAGCTTGGAATTTGTGATCTTGGTTTGTTTTCTGAGTTTGAAGATATTATTAAATTTGTTTGAAGTAGATATGATACGTTGGTTCGGGGTAAGTTCAAATTAAGATACTCTTGTGGTGATCTAGAACATGTTATCTTAGGTTGTGATAGTGATTTAATTTCTTTGGTATCATTTGTTGATAGTTTGGGTGTTTCAAGTGTTATTATTAAAGTTGAAGGTGATGTTGTTGTTAGTGATAATATTAGAGATACTGCTAGTTGAAGTTTCAAATGAAGATTTTGTTTGTGGAGAAGCTGGTGAAACTTCTGGTGTTAATGCTATTAGTCGCAAGCACAAAGCACTTGCTACTGTTGGTTGGGTTAATGAAATTAGTGGTGTTGGGCAGGTGTTTCAAGATGGAGCAGTAGGTTTAAGATTATTTGTTAGTCGGTTGGCTTTACAAAAATGTTTTTCTTTTAAATATTTGCATAACAATAAACAAAGAGTAACTGTGTATTGCATGAAAAAATATTCAAATGGCTGTCCTTGGAGACTTTATGCTAAACAAGAGAGATCTACTGGTTTTTTATATGAAGAAGTATGTCGAAACTCTTACATGTGGGACTGCTTTTAGCAAAGAAAATAGAAGGCATTTTTCATCTCATTTGATTGGAAATGAAATACGTGATTGTGTGAGGAGTAGAGCTGATGTTACAGCTACAAACGTGAAATAATGTTTAACAAACGATTACGGTTTAGATATTTCTTATCGTGTTTCATGTCTTGCTCTAGAAAACACTAGGAGGGTTGTAGATGGAGATAGTTCAACTTCTAATAAACTTGTTAACAATTATTTTAAAACATTGAAGGTTTTTTACAGTAGTAAATACATACTGGAAACTAATGTGTTCAAGCGATGTTTCGTAGCATTTGGGTCTTGCCTCTATGGTTTCAATTCGTGTTCTCAAGTTTCATTTGTTGATGGGACTTTTTTTAACGGGAAAATATAATGGAGTTTTGCTATCTACTATAGCCAAAGATGGTAACAATGGTAAGTTTTATTTATATTAGAATAGATGTTATCTTTAACTATGTTATATATAAATCTGCGAAAAACACGATTGGAGATGAATAACAAAGAGATATATGCGAAATGTTCTGAATAAATAACGTGATAGATGCGACACGTGTAGTTTATGATTAACGTAATAGATGCGAAACACCGGCATTGAACAGTAAATCGTCCCTCGACTATCGCGTTTGGTGGCAGATAGTCCCTTGACTTTCAAATGTCCGTTGACAGTCCCTGGACAATCACGTTTGGATAAAGTTAGTCCACCAGATCTTTTAATCCATGAGAGGCTGCCACCTGTCACCATAGTCCCCAGATTTTTGTATCACCACTAGTCCCTTGAGTTTAGGTCAAGCCCAAAATGGAGAATATTACGGATAACTAAAGTCAAGGGACTAGTGGTGATACAAAAAATTGAGGACTATGGTGACACGTGGCAGCCTCTCATGGATCAAAGGATCTGGTGGACTAACTTTATCCAAACGCGATAGTCTAGGGACTGTCAACGGACATTTGAAAGTTAAGGGACTATCTGTCACCAAACGCGATAGTCGAGGGACGATGTACTGTTCAAAGCCGCGAAACACCTATAGTATATGATTAACGAGATAGATGCGAAACACCTATAGTATATGATTAACGAGATAGATGCAAAACATATCTATATCAGTAAGTGATAGTTGCGAAACCTCATATAATGAGTCATTTATACTATGTTTTGTTCTATATATTGGTTGCAGGTATTTTCCATGTTGCATTTAGTATTGTTTCCTCTGAAGATACTCACAATTGGGTATGGTTTTTGGAGATGTTGAAACCTTATTTTTTGGATCGCGAAATCACATTTATTAGTGATCGTCATTTAGGTACTGTTACTGTTGTATCTGCTATATGTCCAGATTGCCATCATGGATACTGTGTTTATCAACTTATGATTAATTTGAGGCATTGTTTAAGGGCTACATCGACGACATTTAAGGATACTATGGTAAAACTATTTAAAATATGTGCATATGCTTCTAATAAGAATTTGTTTAATCAATTTATGGATGAATTACTTAAGCGGGGAGTTGAGAGGTTGAAATTTTTTTCAAAAATTTATCTCCTGAGAAATATGTTTGTGCTTTTTTCAAAAGCAAGAGGTATGATTCTATTCCATCTACTCTAGCTGAATCTTTTAACAATCAAGTAAAACAATTTCCTGGTTTGCCTGGAGTTAATTGATAGGATTGGAGTTTTAGAAATGAGTCAAATTTCGAGATATTTTGGTGATAATGAACATTAGACTAGTTATTTGTGTCCTGAATTTGATCAAAAATTTAAAGCTAATGTGGAAGAAGGCCGTACATGGATAGTTCATTCGTCTACTCATCTTTTGCATGAAGTGTTTTGTGATCCTGTTATGGTTGTTGATCTTAGTTTATGTCGTTGTTCTTGTGGTTTGTGGCAACATGAGTGTTTCCATTGTTCTCATGTTATAGCTGTGATATTTTATATAGATGCGGATCCTATGCAATATGTTGAGCCATGTTATTTTCTAAGCTCTTATAAGGCAACATATTCATATGGTATAGTTGCATTTACTACTTTTGGTCAAGGATCTACTTCAACAACTTCTCCAAATTTACTTCCTCCACTTTTAAAAAGGAGAGTTGGACGACCTAAGAAGTAAATAATTCCATCTAGAGGAGAATTAAGTATTCGTAAGATAACGTCTTCGTGTTGTCATAAATCTGGTCATAACAGACGAACTTGTGTAAACATTTTGTAAGATGAATGTAATTTTTGATACTTTTAGTTTTTCTGAGCTGTGTTTGTCATAATGACAATAGATTGGGAACATTTCAATGGATGCTAGATGCGAAACCTTTTGTTATGTATCGACTTGATAGATGCAAAACGTGTAATAACCAACAGGATGGGTTGTGATAGATGCGAAACACGTTTTACAAGATTTACTGAACTGGATGCCAAACGTTTGATGACAAGTTTTTTGTATTCATGATAGATGCGAAAGATTTGACAATAAGTTATATTATTTATGCTAGATGCGAAACAGATTACACCAAATACACTGATCTCATACATGCAGAACCTTGGATAATCAAATATATTATACTGTGATAGTTGCGAACCGTTGGATTTAAATATATTTCTTTTGGCAGTTGCTAAATCCGCTCATAAAATAAGTTTTTTGATGTAAGTGTTAAAATATGAATACAAAATAAATAAATAAAATGATTTAGTTCATTATGAAACAAGTGCAATACACGTTAAGTTCAGTAAAACGAAATACAAACTTAAACAAATTTAAAACCAGAGTATCTCATAAGTGCATTTCATATCACTTATTACGCTTCCATTATTCTTAAAATCGTCATCGGTTCTCAAATATTCGTTGAGTTTTAACGTATTTTTCTAGTATTCTTAAAGACGTTTGTGACGCGGGTAAATTGTGATAATATTAATAAATTTGGGGTTGAAATTGAAGAAACTGGAAATTAATGTACTTGAGGGCAATTTTGGTACAGTTGAAAACAAAGAAAAATATATTGATGCTTGAAAAAAATATATTTATATTGAAAAAAATAATATTAATGCTACGAAAATATATTATGACGTGTGATTTTCCAAAAAAATATATATTAATGCTTGAAATATATTATGACGAGTGATTTTTCAAAAAAGAAATATATATTAATGCTTGAAATATATTATGACGAGTGATTTAAAAAAAATATATATTAATGCTTGAAAAATATATTAATGTTAAAAAAAGAGGAAAATATATTTTCTAAGATATTGTTTAAAATATTAAATTAAGAAAAAAATATTAAAGCAAAGCATAAAAGGAATTAATGCCGAATTAAGAAAAAAACATTAGATTAATGCGAATATTTTATTTAGCTATATTGTTTAATATATTATTTTATTTAACATAAATATTTTACGATTTGTAATTTGATTTTTTTAGGAATACAAAACCGCTTTGGATTTTTTTTTTCAAAACAAGCGAGAAAAGGAAAACAAATATTATTGGTCTATTCAGCTGAACATAGACAAAGGAAGGAATTAAATAATTATACTATATAATTATATGAGTGTGGGTCCAGCGGAAGCATTTAATTAAAAGCCGAGGAGAAAGAAAGAAAGGCAATGGGCTTTTTAGTTTTTCACGAGAAAAGTTATAAATAACAGAGACGGACAGAAGGGCTATTGGCGAGAAAGAAAATGTAATTGGCGATTTTTTCGATCGGCAGAGGAGCAGGTGACAGCTGTTTTGGATTTTCAGTCGGCAGGAGGCAGGCAGTTTTTCGGTTTCACGTTCTATAAACTTTTGTTCGGTTTAACTTTCTCTAATTTTTTTATTCGTTTTTTTACATTGTTCCTAAACAATTATGTTAACTTTTGCATCCATGATGATTTGTTCGATTATGAACTAATCGTTGTCATGGAACCTTAGCGGATTTGTTTGAATAATATTTAGGGTTTATTGCTTAATTAATTTGTGAGATATGTTTATCGGTTACCTAGTATGATTGTGCTTAATTTTAGATGCGTCGCGAACATCTAGTTTGTTTATCTTTAATGAATGCGAAAGTAGATTTAAGGGTTTAGAACTTGCCATGCTAGCATATGTTCTTGAATGATTCATATTGTGATTGTTCATGATTCGTAATATGTCATTAACCATATCATATTACCCTATGTAATCGAAATAGGTAACTTGTGCTTAAAACCAATTGTACCTCAATTTATATAGACATATAGGATTGTCATGCATGCGGTGTCTGCGTAACTGCTATCTCTTTTGTGGTTGTTTAAGTGGTTTGGTTTACGCTACTGAAAGGTAGCGTAAATAGATTTTGTGTTATCTGATTAGTAATCGTAGTTATCTTACGTATTGATTAAGTATATTAATACTCTGAGTAAAGTAAACAATGAAGTTAGGGTTCCATGTTTTCTCTCGCGTAAGTTAATATCGTTAGTTAATTTGCTTAGTTATATTCATTCACCCATACTTTATTATTTGTTCCAGCAGTAGTCTAATAATCATACATTGTTGCATAAGTAAATTTTTGTCTTATACACCTAGTCTTCGTGGGAACGATCTTTCTTACTTATTACTTGCTACGATTTGACCGCGTATACTTCCGTGAGAAAAGGACTAACAGTCTCCATGTTCAAACTCTGTTTAAAAAGACCCTTAGTCTTTCTTGTTTGATTTGGGTCATCAAAAAACAGAAAAGATAAACTTCTTCCTACCCTTAGTTTAAAAAAATCAGACCCTTCACCTAACCATCAGTTAGAGTCTTTTTCGTCGTCTTCGGTATCATCTTCCTCCGAATCTTCTTCGTATTCAGTGTCTTCATCCTCTTCTATTTGGTCCATTTTCCACTTTCTTTTTAAGAGGATAAAAATAGGATCCTCATCTTACTTTTTTTCCATCTTCAGAATAAAAATCTTCTGTATAAGCATCTTCAAAAAAAGAACCAAAACTTTCATCAGAAGTGTCGTCAGAAAATTCGTTTGTCGTTGTATGTTTTCACTCTTCCCTGGCCTCGTGGGAACGAGTGGGAGAACTGATATCACTATAATAGGGACCATCATCTGAAGAATAGTTAAAATGTGGCATTTTTTCAAAGCAAGTAATTAAGAAGTGAAAAGTTTAGAAGATTTTCACTAAGAATGAAGTGAACTTTTGTGTTTGAGAACTGAAAGAATGAAGTGATATTTATAGAGGTAGCTAAAATGTTATAAGAATGTGAAAAGTTTAAAGATTAAACAAAAATAATATATTGGTTGATATTGTTTAGATTTGTAATTAATGCAATGTAATAATGGATATTTATTAGTTGTCAAGTCATGTAAGTAAATATCAAATCAAAGTAAAGCTACTAGTTTCATTTTTGAATTTTGAAGTTTATATGTCTGAGATTGGTAGAGTACATTAACTGCAAAATCATATTACTTTTGTAAGTGATAAGTGGATGAAAATAACTATACCAAAAGATGTAAAAAACTTTCCAAGAGAAAAAACAATTTAGTAGATGCGAAACATTCATTAGAATATAAAAGCTAGATGCGAAACATTGTGTAAATATTAAATAATAGATGTGAAACGTGTTATTTATATTTCTCTAGTAGATGCGAAATAACATGTGAAATATACGGGACATATAATATGCTAGATGCAGGATAATATATTTAAATTTTTTATCGGTAAAATTATTAAAAGGGTGAAAAGACTACGAGCTTTGACAGAAATAATATTTTTGATTGATATTCGTGAGCTTTTGTATTAATGCAATGTAATGATGAGTATCTTAGACTTGTCAAATCATATAAGAATATATCAAATCAAACTAAAGCTACTAGTTTGATTTTGTACTTTTTGAAATATATATGTGTGAGATTAGTTGAGTTTATTAAATACAAAAACATATTTACTTTTGTAAGTGATAATTGGATGAAAAATAATTAGTCCAGAAGATATGAAAGATTTTCCAAGAGAAAAAATAAACCGATAGATGTGAAACTTTCATTAGAATATAGATGATAGATGCGAAACCTTATTTAAAAATTAAATAGTAGATGTGAAACGTATTATTTACATTTCTCTAGTAGATGCAAAATAATATATGAAATAAATGGACATGTGATATGCTAGATGCGGGATGTTGTATTTAAATTTTTTATAGGTAAAATTATTAAGAAGGTGAAAAGACTACAAGCTTTGACAAATAATATATTGTTGGTTGATATTCATGAGATTTTTCTAATTAATACAATGTAATGATGAGTATCTTATACTTGTCAAATCATGTAAGAAAATATCAAATCAAACTAAAGCTTCTGGTTTGATTTTTGACTTTTTGAAATATATATGTGTGAGATTGGTTGAGTTTATTAACTACAAAAACATATTTACTTTCTCTAAGTGATAATTGGATGAAAATAATTAGACCAGAAAATAGAAAAGAGTTTCCAAGAGAAAAAAAAAACCGATGCGAAACATCCATTAAAATATAAAAGATAAATGCAGAACTTGTGTGATGTAGACAGATTAGCGCTAGAATTGATGCAGACATGCGATCACCCGAAGAATCCAGCGAATTGATAGTTTCGGAGCTTCCGGTGTCCGATTTTGACCCACAACACCTTATTTCGAAGGGAACGACGCCACGATTACAAGTCACCAGCTATGCTCGTGACATACGTCGGTTTTGGGGCATTCAGAGTCATTTATTATGTTATTTCGAACTTTTAGTACTTTTGGGCTTTTTCGTAATTTTTCATATTAGGGTTTTCATTCGAACCCTATTTAAACAGACTTTGTTTACAATGTAATGCAGTTGAATTTTGATTAAAAAAACATTAGGGTTTCCCCTACAATGCTTCTCGGCGTTTACTCTGTATCATATTGATATCAGACACAAGCAGTCATGCGAGATGGTGCGATGAAGAACCCGAGGTCGCAGCGGCGTTGCTGTGGGAGGAGATGCAAGTGATTTCGAGGATCACGAGAATGCTGACATGCGCCGTCAGGTCGAGTATCTTGCCCGTCAGATGGCTGAACTTACTGCCAGGCTACCCGGTGTGTAGGCTGAAGGTCCCGATAACCCTTTTGGCAAAAGGCCACAACGGAACGCTAATTCGGACCGCCGCTGGGATCTTGGATTTAAGGTCAACATTCCTGACTTTGATGGTGGCCTTCGGGCGGATGAGTTTGTTGATTGGTTATCCCAGGTTGAGGAAATGCTGGATTTCAAGAAAGTTCCTGAGGAGAGACAGGTAGCTTTGGTTACCATCCACCTGCGCGGCAGGGCACAAGCTTGGTGGCAGCAGGTGAAAAAGATCCGTGCACGTGAAGGCAAGGAACAAGTACGTAGTTGGGAGAAGTTCAAGAAGAAAATCCGCAAGGCATTCTTGCCTTCCAATTTCGAGCGAGAAGTATTTCAGCGTTTCCAGAATCTTCGTCAGGGACCACGCTCTGTGGACGAGTATACAGAGGAGTTTTATCAGTTGCTTGCTCGTACGGAGGTGAACGAGTCATCACATCAGTGGGTATCCCGCTATATTGGGGTGTTGCACCCTCAACTCCAGGATGTGTTGAACATGTTCGACTCGTTTTTTGTTTCTGAAGCACATTGGCATGCCCTCTAGGCTGAAAAACAGTTGGCTCGACGGACCCAGATTGGCATACAAACTGGTGCTCCTACAGGGACCTCAGCGCCAACACTAGTTCCATGTCCAACCATTCCCATTGTTCCCATTGGTGCGACCAACCGTTCTGCTGGTAAGTTACGTTGCTTTGGCTGTGGTGAATTAGGGCATTGTGAGGTTGAATGTCCGAATGCTGCGGGTGCTAGGGTTCTTTTCTCTCACGAGGCATCTGAACTGGTCCCCATTGTTCCTGATGGTCTCCCAAAGTTTGATACATATGATAATGATATGGCGGAGGTTACGGCGGAGGTTGTGACAAGTGATGTTGGTGCAGTTTTGATGGTACGACGCACTTTTCTTTCCTCTCGTATTCCTGATCAGAGTGATTGGCTGCGAAATAATGTGTTTCAGTCCACTTGTACGATTGGTGGTAAGGTGTGCACATTCATTATTGATGTTGGTAGCTGTGAGAATGTAATTTCCGAGACATTAGTTTCAAAGCTCGGGCTGAAATCAGAGTCGCACCCCAAACCATACAAGGTAGCCTGGCTGAGTAAAGGTACTGATCTCACTGTGTCTCAACGTGTGCTTGTATTATTTTCTGTAGGGAAGACATACCGGGATGAGGTGTTTTGTGATGTAGTGCCTATGGACGCTTGTCACTTATTGCTTGGCCGCCCTTGGCAGTATGATTTGTTTGTTGTGCATGATGGTCGTGTGAATACTTATTCATTATTTTTTCAGGGTAAGAATATTGTTCTAGTACCGCCAAAGCCTCGGTCCCTCAACATTGGCTCTAGTCCTTCCACAACGACCTTGCAGTCCCGTGCTCTTTTTTAGGCGACCATGGAAGAAGCTGGTGTGGTCTTCTTGTTGTTTTGTGATCCTGTTGTGACTGATGTGTTTGCAAATACGTTTCCTATAGCTAGCCATGCAGTTCAGTCTCTTTTGCAGGAGTTTGCAGATGTGTTTCCTGATACTTTGCCCCCTGAGTTACCTCCTCTGAGGGATATTCAACATCAAATCGACCTGGTTCCCGGTACTGCTCTCCCAAATGGATCCCACTATCGCATGAGCCCGAAGGAGCATGAAGAATTATGTCGACATGTGGAGGATTTGTTGGCTAAGGGGCATGTTCGAGAAAGTCTCAGTCCATGTGTAATTCTGGCGTTGCTGACACCGAAGAAGGATGGTCTGTGGCGTATGTGTGTGGACAGCCGAGCTATCAACAAGATCATTGTTCGCTACAAGTTTCCTATACCTCGTATGGATGATCTTTTAGACTAGTAGGGCGGTGCTTCTGTGTTCAGCAAGCTTGATTTGAAGAGTGAATACAATCAGATTCGGATTCGTCCTGGTGATGAGTGGAAGACGGCGTTTAAGACGCGTGAAGGACTTTTCGAGTGGCTGGTGATGCCGTTTGTCCTGTCTAACGCTCCGAGCACTATCATGCGTATCATGAATCAGGCATTGATGCCTTTCATTGGTAAATTTGTTGTTGTTTACTTCGATGATATTCTAATCTATAACGCTAACCCTTCTGTGCACTTATCCCACTTACGTGAGGTGTTATTGGTGCTGCGTCGGGACAAGTTTTATGGTGCTGCTGCTAAATGCGCGTTTATGTATCCTTCCGTCCACTTTTTGGGGTATATTGTCTCTGTTAAAGGGTTACGAGCTGATCCGAGCAAAGTTGCTGCAGTAGAGCAGTGGCCTCGACCTACTTCCATCACCGAGGTTCGCAGTTTCATGGTTTAGCTTCTTTTTACCGGCGTTTCATTCCTAATTTCAGCAGTGTTATGGCCCCGATTACGGATTGCATGAAGGGCACAAAATTTGAATGGTCCGAGGATGCTCATGCGGCATTTGCAGAGATTAAGCGGCGTCTCACCACTGCACCTTTTCTGGTGCTGCCCAACTTTTCTCAGCCATTTGAGCTTCATTGTGATGCGTCTAAATTTAGTATTGGGGCAGTTCTTTCCCAGTCAGGGCATCCCGTGGCTTTCTTCAGTGAGAAACTGGCGCATGCTAAGCTGCGATTTAGTACATATGACATTTAATTTTATGCTGTGGTTCAAGCTATAACATTGGCGCCATTATTTATTTCAGCGTGAATTTATGCAATATACTAGATCATGACTCTTTGAATTATCTTCGCAGCCAGGACAAGGTATCTCATAGACACTCTTCTTGGATAGCTTACTTGCAGCAGTTCACTTTTGTCATCAAGCACAAGGCCGATATTACGAATCGGGTTGCTGATGCTCTGAGCCGTCGTCACAATCTGCTGACTGAAATGCGAGTTCAGGTTCCTAGTTTTGATTCTTTTGTTGGACTTTATGCTACTGATTTGTTCTTCTCTCGGGTTATTGAACTGATTCAGCAGGGGACACAATCTCATTTCTTAATGGAGGATGGATTTATCTTTTGCGGGGTACAGTTGTGTATTCCTGACTGTAGCCTGCGTCTTCAATTGATCAAGGAGCTGCATGTCGAGGGTCATGTGGGCCGTGATAGGACATACCAGTTGTTGTCCGCTTCATATTTTTGGCCCTCGATGCGTAAGAAAGTTGGTCGTTATGTCTCCCGTTGTCAAGTTTGTATGTTGGCCAAGGGAACATCAACGAATGCGGGTCTTTATTTTCCGTTGTTGATTCGTACTCAGCCCTGGACCAACATCAGTATGGATTTTGTTCTTGGATTACCCCAGACTCAGCGTGGATTCAACTCTATTTTTGTGGTGGTTGATCGTTTTTCTAATATGGTACACTTCATCCCATGTAGAAATACATCTGATGCAGTGTGTGTCGCGCAGCTTTTATTTCAAGAGATTTACCGCATTCGTGGCCTCCCTAGTACCACTGTTTCTAACCGTGACACCAAGTTTGTGAGTCATTTATGACGCAACTTATGGCGCATGGTGAATACGCAGCTCAGTTTCAGCAGTGCCTACCACCCCCAGACTGATGGTCAGATAAAAGTGGATAACCGTTCCCTCGGTAACTTGTTGCGCAGCCTGGTGGGAGATCATCCGAAGGCGTGGGATCAACGCCTACCGCAGGCAGAGTTTGCCCACAACCATGCCCTTAACCGCTCGACGGGTTTTTGTCATTTCCAGGTGATGTATGGTGTTGTGCCCTGGGGTCTGGTGGACTTGCTTGCCTTGTCCAGTAAAATTCGTATTCACACAACTGCTGAGGAGGTTGTCTCGCAGATTCGCCAAACCCACCAGAAAACATACGATCAGCTTGTCTTGAACACCGCCAAGTATAAGGCGCAGGCGGATTCTCATCGCCGTCTTGTAAAGTTCGAAGTTGGTGACTATGTGTGGGTCGTTCTAACCAAAGCTCGGTACCCTGCCAGTGAGTATAACAAACTGGCCACCTGGAAGATTGGCCCTGTGGAGATTGTGGAGCGGATCAATCCGAATGCTTATCGGCTGCGCTTGCCTAGCCATGTCAGTATGTCTAATGTCTTTAATGTTAAGAATCTGATTCCTTATGTAGGTGACTCTTCTGAAGATGAGACTGGTTCTGATTCGAGGGCGAATCTTCTCTACCCGGAGGGGATGATGCAGACAGATTAGCGCTAGAATTTATGCAGACAGGCGATCACCCGAAGAATGCAGCGAATTGATAGTTTTGGAGCTTCCGGTGTCCGATTTTGACCCACAACACCTTATTTCGAAGGGAACGATGCCACGATTACAAGTCACCAGCTACTCTCGTGACATACGTCAGTTTTTGGGCATTCAGAGTCATTTATTATGTTATTTCAAACTTTTAGTACTGTTGGGCTTTTTCGTAATTTTTCATATTAGGGTTTTCATTCGAACCCTATTTAAACAGACTTTGTTTACAATGTAATACAGTTGAATTTTGATTAAAAAAATTAGGGTTTCCCCTACATTGCTTCTCGGCGATAGATGCGAAACACTTGTAATTACACTTTAGATAGATGCAAAACTATAGCTGTTAGACAGTTTTATCATTGATATTTTTTAGTAGACAAACTGTACATGTAAAAAAAATGATAAACATCACAAAAAGAAGTAAAATAAATATTACAAATCATCGTCCCAATATTTGTGAGTGTTCATGTCATTAAGAAACATGTAGAACATTTTGACTCTTCTTAATGGTGCAATATCAGAAGTTTTGTGAAAGTTAAGTTTCTCATGCAAAATATAATATTTGAAGTAATCGCAGACTATTACACCGCAATCAAGTAATCCAGATCTTTATTGGTTCTTCTGCTTGTAAAATATTTTTGTATAGGAGGTATGAAATCTGTCATTCAATAAACATACAAATAAATCAAATGATATATATATTCGATGAAATTATTATAAAAGAGAGACACTTACTAATATTTCTCCAGATTTTCTTGTTGGATCTAGAGGTTTTGGTATTGGGTTTAGATTTACTGTTTTTCTAATGTTCAACATCTATTACCAATAATGTCCAGTGGTTAACATTCTCAGGTTTAGCTTGTGTTAAAAGCGGAACGAAGATTAAACCTTCTGTGAGGCCTCGTAGCTTACCGTTAACATATAATGTTACATCCATGTTTCGGTTCAGTAGATGCTACATTGGAGGAGTAATATTTAGAAACATTTATGTTTATAAATTAACACATGTTGTAAAAGTATTTTATTCTTACCATTAAGCTTCCAAATAAGTATGTTACTGGCATAAATTCCCATGGACTACTTGCAACTGGTATTTGAAAGTTGTGTTGTCAAAAATGGAAACCAGCAGTTTGTTAACATATGTATTAGGAAGAAATGGAAACAAAGTAAATTTAAATTTAACTTTTACCGTAGATTCGATTGCATCTTCATCTGCTATATCCATCAAAGTACTAACAAAAATATTAGATCCTAGTACATCTAGACATGGCCATACTGTTGGATCAGAATTGTTTTTTCCTATTTCAATTAGTTCTAATATGTAGTATTACTTTATGTCAATTGTAGCTGTTACTTTATTCGTAAATGGACATTATTTTATGTTAATGTCCTTGTTAGGTAGTTCTTTATAGACTTGATGTTGAGTATGATCTAAAATTAGTTCAAATGAAGGACCTTTATCCAAATCTTTATGCACAAATGGGAAAGAATTGAAACTGTAAGAGGAGATAGATGTGAAACATTAAGAAATATAATGTATGGGAAATAAGAGGAACCAAGATAGATGCGAAACGTTTAGAAATACAATAGATGAGAAATAAGGGAAACCAAGATAGATACGAAACATTCAGAAATATAATAGATGGGAAGTAAGGGAAACCATGATAGATGCGAAACATAGGTAATATTGATAGATGAGAAACCTTTTTTGTTCAGATAGATGTGAAACCTTTTTGTAATTATGGTAAATGAGAAAGCATGGAAACTATGCTAGATGCAAAACAATAAAAATATGATAGGTGGGAAAGTTTTTCAATCACTTACTTTTTTTATTTTGTATATCTTATTCAATTCTTATAATTTCTTTCTCAATTGCTGGGTCTAAGTCACAGACTTGTGGCGTTTGGATTTCTTGGACTTCTGATGACTTTTCCTTAACAAAACAGAAAACTGGACATTTGATGCGAACCAAGAGTAAATGTAATGCATAAGGAAGATATATACGGAACATGTATCTTTAAATACAAAATCAGCATTCAGTTAAATACCAGATGTAGATAAACATATAAATACAGATAATATTACAGTATTTAAGCCAAAAAAGAAGATAATACACAACTATATATATCTTTAAATACAAAAGTTTTTCATAACAACAAGTTTTGTTAATTCTGGGTTATCTTTATCACCTCTTTGTCCACAGCATCTTCCTTGGTCACTTTAGATTCTTCAGGAACATCCTTTGTCACACCAGATGATTCAGCATCACTTTTTTCCCTTTAAATACTTCAGCTACAGTGCTTGTCCATTCAGATATTTCAGTAACTGATTCTTTAGCAAGAGGAACAACATCATTAGTATTTTTATCATGTTCTTCCATAAAAGTATTGGGATTTTGTTCTTCTGTAACATTAACAAGAACTGAGGTATCATCTTTGTTTCCACCCCAACTTCAATAGCAGTAGAATTCTCATTTTCTATAGCAACAATATCTTCAGAAGTAACAATATCAACATTAATAGGGGAATCACTATTAACATTGGCATCAACTTGCTTTTCCACCCCAACATTCTTATTTTCAACAGCAAAAACATCCTCAGATGTAGTAGCAACAACATGAAAGTCAACATCACTAACATGGTCATCTTCAACAACAACAATAACATTATGATCCTATTTTTCCAAATCATCTTCAGTTTTTTCTTGTTGGGGGGGGGGGGGGGTGGAACCTTGTCTTCCACAACAATATTTGGTGTTTTGTCTTGGTTTACATCATAAACAACAGTGTTTTCGACTACAATATTAGGTGTTTTTGTTATTTTATTTGGTGATTGGTGGCCTTGATCATTCAATCTCTTTCTTCTTGAATATGTTTTTGGTTGTTGTTCAGATGTTTCTATGTTTAGCTTCAACATAGGCAGTTTATGTGTATTTTATAGGTCAACCTCATTGTCCATCTCTGCATTAACTTTCATTTGTGTAACGATCTTCTCATTTTCTTCAAGTTTATTTTTTAGTTCATCAATTTGTTGTTGAAATCCTCGGCGTTCCATTTCAGTTTTTTTTACTTTTTTATATATTGTTAAGTCAAAGCTCTGGCTAGAGACTGGGTCAGTTTGTGGTTTGGCTGCGTCTAGGGCTGGTGTTGTTGTTAGGGCTGGGTCTGGGTGTAGGGCTGTGGTTGGGGCTGGGTATATTGTGTTAACGTTCTACAAAATAATAAGCAATGTCAAAGATAGATGCGAAACCTTTGACATCAGAAGATGAATAATAGATGCGGACCCTTAACATTCATAAAACTAGATGCGAAACCTTCATGTCAAACCAAAATGATAGATGTTAAACATAGTAGAAATAATAGATGCAAAACTTATATAAAAAGGATAGATGCGGAACATTAAAGAAATGATAAATGCGAAACACGCACATAAACGATAGATGCGGAACACACACATAAATGATAGATGCGAAACGTAAAACAGAATGATAGATGTGGAACCTAAACAGAATGATAGATGAGAAACGTTAATTATAAGTAGATGCAAAACCTTTAGTAATCATGAAGCTAGATGTTATACATCTTATGATACTATTGATGCTAGATGCAGAATGTATAGTAAATATGATAAACTAGTAGATTTTTACATATTCTCGTGCTAGTAATTTCTTCAACCTTCTCTTTTCTATCTTGAGATGGTATAATTTGTCCGAAATTTTGATTTTAGATCTCTTTCTAATGTTTTTTCAGGTTTCTTGAGATTTCTAAGAATCTATGATGTTGTATTCAACTTTCTTGCAATAAGGGTACGCGTTGTATGTAATGTCTTCTGTTTGTTCAGAGGATGAGTTTCTATCGGTAAAGTTTTCTCTTTCACGTTCTGTACTAGTTTTCTTCGTCGTGTTGCAGTATTTTTAGTTCTTGGAACTTTTTTACATTCTTGAACTATGTATTGGTCGAGTGTTTTTTCGCTATCAGTAGAATCTGTTGCACCTTGTTCTTTTAATGTATCCCAATGCAAACCATCTTCATCTTCGTTGAGGTTTACTTGTTCAAAATCTATTGGTGGAACAATATCATTTTCTTGAGGAGCATTATTATTTTCTTCTTGTATTTGGAATTCTCCTCCAAATTCTTCTTCTTCTTCTTCTTTTGTTAGCTTTAATTAGTCTTCAAGAATCTATAAATTTTTAAAATTGTTATAGTAAAGAGATATATATGTAAAATGTGAAACAGAATAAAAAAACATATCGTAAATATACATGTTCATTTGTTATGTTTTTTATGGTTTCAACCAAATCTAAATCTGTTTTGCGTTCAATACTCAGTCATTTGAAGCATCTAGGTATCTTATCTTCAATTTCAATATCTTGAGATAAAGTTGTGTATTCCATGATGAATGGCTATATATTAACAATACTTTAGATATCATTTATTGACTAAATATTTAATATGAAATAGAACAAAGAAAAATACTAACCAGTAAAAGGGAAAAACCGCTAACTACTCTTCCAAGTTTAGTTTCATGACAAGCTATTATTGAATTCATCAACTTTTTTCGGATTGCTTCAGCCCAATTGTAGTCGTTTATTTTATCAAGGTGTTCTACATAATACACCACATTCCAAGCTAGTACAGATGTAGAGAAAAACAAGGTAGAACAAGCTAGCAATATAAAGAGTATGACAACATCTTTTATTACCTCTTGTCTAAAGGTTTTTACTAGTAAAGCAGAAGTAGTAGATGAGAAACAACCTATGCAAATATTAAAACAATCCAAAAATATGAGAAATATGGAATTACGAACCTTTATAAGTTTGTTAGTGATTGGTCTTGCTCGGCTTTCATTAACTTTTCTTGATGTCTTCTTAGAAAAATACTTCGTTATTATCCTTGATTTTTCCTCGTCTTTTAATTCTGAAAAATCAAGTTCAAAACTTTTGGCTTGAAGTGACATATTTTCATTCCCAATGTTTTAAACCAAAGATGAAATTTATCTCGTGGTTTGTAAGTTGTAAAAAATTTTCTTCAATTTAAATTCTTCTTGTTTGTCATCATATGTCATTGCAATCTGCTTAATTACATCCTAGTACTTTTTGTATGCAGCCTTCTTTGTTCGAAGATCATATGTTGTTTTTAAAAGTGAGTAAAATGGAGTCTTCTTTGCTTCTTCTATATGTTATGGCCTTACTTTTGTCTTTTCCATCTGTTTTAACAATGTAAAGAGGCTGGACCTGTATAACATGTTTTTGGTGCCATTTTACCTGTAAAAAGAATAAAAGAGAAAAATATATCAGATGTGATAGATGCGAAAATGGTGGAGGTTAGATAAGTAATAGATGTGAAATCTATGTAAATGTCAATACACTGAGACACTGATAGATGCGAAACCTAAGGAGATCTATAATCAAGAAATCTGATAGATACGAAACCTAAAGAGATCTATAATAGAAAATTTTGCTAGATGCGAAACCTATGTCAAATGTTAAGTAGTACAGACTGATAGATGTGAAACTCTATATAAAACCTGCAAATATAGGGAAATGATAGTTGTGAAACCTATGCAAATATCAATGCACAGAAAGACCGATAAATGCGAAACCTAAGGAAATCTATAACCAGAAAACACTAGTAGATGCGAAACCTATATAAAAACCTGGAGATACCCAAATACTATCTGCGAAACCTATACAAATGTCACACAAGCAAGTATAAATTTCAGTAATATTTAGTAAGGATTTCTATAATTGAAATTATATTTTGATTAATCAGTTTCTACAGCGTCTCGTGTCTCGCTTTAGCGAGACACGAGTAAGCAATGTTTATCACTAAAAAGGAAACTGAAACAGTGTTTTGAACCCTAGGTTTCAGTAATCATAATCGAACTAAATAATCGTAATCGTAAAACAATATTAAACTTACTGCTTCACCGTTGTTTGTTGTTGTTAATACTCTGATACTCTGACCAGAGTCTTAATCGGAGATACTCTGATCGGAGTCGAACGAACTGTCTTTTTGAATTCGTAGGAGTCGATCGTAGTAGTTATCGTTGTTGATTCGCCAGAGTCGTTATCGTTGTTGATTCGCCAGAGTCAATCGGAGTAGGTAGTTAATAGATTATCGGTGTCGACGGAGTGAGAGGAGAGAGAGGAAGTTAGAGAAAGAGGTAGAATTTGAAAGAAAGGAAGATGAGAAGTTACAGATGTTCAAAAACGGATCATTATATCGAGAATATTTTTGAAAAAAAAAATTATAAATTATTTTGGACCTTTATTTGTTATAGGTTTGTGAAATAGGTTTGTAAAATAAGTCTTTATTGGTATGTATTCCATAAATAAATGGGTATTGTATCCAAAAACTACCTAAATAAGCAGAAAAAGAAAAGAAAGGTTAAACGCATAAAAATCAAAAATTAAACTGTATATATGGTTGTTCCACCACTTATATCCTCTATTGTTGGAACGCTTTACTTTATGTGCTTTTCGTTTAGTCACACAAACAAAACATGTAATTTACAATTGGATCTTTTGTTTTTATGAATGATTTGATGGTCAATCATACCGGGATGTAGGGGTGGCAAATGGTTCAGGAACTGCGGTTTAAAGCTGATAATCCGTTTATGAACTGTCGGTTTAACTGCGAAACTGACTCATTAGGACCGCAAACCGGCAGAACCGCAAATCATTAAGACCGCAAAACCGGCAGGACTGCAAACCGGCAGGACTGCGAAATCACGATTTATTTGTAAAATACCGCGGTTTATTGGTAAATATTATAAATGTTTTATTTATTTTATAACCAAAATATTATGTTTAAAAAGTATTGAGATATTTCATATTATTATAGAATTATTATTACATTTTGGTTAATATTAATTTGTTTTGGTTATTAATATTTTAAGTGTTGTAATTATTATATAGTCCAAAATTTTAAATATTACTTATGTTATTATCACATTTTGAATATTATTATTATGTTTTTAGATCTAATATTAGTATTGTTGATTTTAATATTACAAACCAAAACTATATCTTATCATGTTAAATTATTACAAATTTTATGGTTATAATTTTAATATTACATTTTGAATTTTATTACTCTGATTTGGTTTTAAATATTACAACTGTTTGTTATTATTTTTTAAACCAAAATCATATTTTATCATGCAAAAATATTACAAGTTATATTTATTATTTTTAATATGACATTTTGAATTTTATTATTGTGATTAGGTTTTAAATATTACAAGTGCTATTTATTATTTTTAAGTTATATTGTTATAATTTTAATATTACATTTTGAATTTTCTTATTGTGATTAGGTTTTAAATATTACAACTTAAAAGTGTTATTTATTATTTTTAACTTATATTGTTATAATTTTAATATTACATTTTGAATTTTATTATTGTGATTTGGTTTTAAATATAACAAGTGTTATTTATTATTTTTAAGTTATATTGTTATAATTTTAATATTACATTTTGAATTTTATTATTGTGATTTGGTTTTAAATATTACAAATGCCATTTATTATTTTTTAAACCAAAATCATATTTTATCATGCTAAAATATTACAAGTTATATTAAAATATTTAATATTACAAATGCTAAAATATTACAAGTCATATTTTAATATTTAATATTACAAATGCTAAAATATTACAAGTCATATTAAAATATTTAATATTACAAATGCTAAAATATTACAAGTTATATTAAAATATTTAATATTACAATTGCTAAAATACATTTTTTAGTCTTTTGTCGCTAACCACTTTTTTAAGTCGCAAAACTTTCTAAACAGTAACTGCAATTTGTAATGGATCTCCCAAAACTTGTCCTCGAGTCTCACGATTAACTCTTAGTTATAGTTGGGTGTTTGACACTTCGTGTCACCTTGTCGACCATTTTAGAACTAAAAGTTGGTTTGGCGGTCTTACTAAAAGTCGTACGTGTAATACTAACAAGTTTGACGCTTCACCTCTCCTTATCGGAAATTTTCAAACTAAAATTTTGTTTGAGGGTCTTACTCATATTCGTAGGCTCAGTGGCACATTTGATGCGTCGTGTGATCGGATCCCTCTCGGGTGGAGGAGACATCATAAAAGAAGAAAATTCTGAAAAATCAGTTTTTGGAGTTGCTTGTCCTAACCTGTTGTTGAAACCACAAAACGACACTGGAAATTTGAAATAAGCACAAATAATAACTAATACAAACTAATAACAAAAAAATTTCGAAAAAAAAATCTAACTATTTCGAAAACAGAAGTACGATATGTAAAATAAGAAAGTTAAGCTTAATAAAAAATCTAGAACAAGTTGAGAGATTTAGAGAGTTTATAGTAGATTTAGAGAGTGTGTGAGGTTGGAGTTGGGGTCTCCTCTATTTATAGGGGAGGCCCAATTTTTTTTTTTTAATTTCAAAAAAAATAAACTGTCCGAACCATCCGGGGCATCTGGACGAAATGTCCGGATGCCCGAATGTGAAATTTGGACCATCCGGACATGCTGCGCAACGGCTAGTTTAATTAACTAGCCGTTGCGTTTGAACGTGCGGACCATCCGCACGTCTGACCGGATGGTCCGCACGGTGACGTCACGGATGACGTATCAAAACTCTATAAGTTATGCACTTTAAACTATTTAAAAAAAATCAAAACTCTATATATAGGATTGCGCACTAATATTTAAAAAAAATTAAAAAAATTTATATAAATAGGAAATTCGAACTGTTATTTAAAAAACTATATAACTCTATAAATAGATTTTTCGAACTATTAGTTTTTTAATTATTTTAGAACTTTTATGAAAAAATATATATTAAATTATCTAAATTATTGAAAGAAATTTTATATTATTAACCCTTCCTTTTTTTCTAGTTTATTGAAAGAAATTTTATATTATTAACAAGTTAATTTGGACATTTGTCCGGATGCCCGCCGTTATTTTCACATAATGGTACATAATAGATAGTTTATATTGTCGATGATGTTAATCTCCTAAATAAATATATTTAATTAATTATATTTAATTATGCTATCAGAATATCCTTTTTAGGAACCAAATTACACGTAGTTAATTGAAACAAAGTTGGTATTTTTGAATTTATTTCACAACCAAATTACACGTGTTTACGCAATTGGAACATAATCCAAATTTATACGATTTTAAAAACTTTAAATTTATACTTCAAATATTGAATACTTCAAATATTAAATTTATACTTCAAATGTTGTAATCGAAATACAAGTAGATGTATATATTTTATTTAATATCTACATAATATTAAATAAAATATCTTAAATACATAAATATAAATATATAATCAAATATATATTTTATTTAATATCTACATAATATTTTAAATAAAATATCTTAAATATATAAATATAAATATATAATCAAACGTATCAAAATCAAATTACAATTATTTTTTTAGAATGTAATTAATTGATTATAAAATTTCGATTAAAATGATAACATATTTAAATTAAAATACATGAAATAGCATAATTAACTCCTGTATATGGTACATATCTCAATTATTGAAATTAGATTCAATTAACACTTACAAATTGATTTTAAATAATATTATAAAATATTCTGATAAAAGGTTCTTGAAAGGTTTTGAATTGATAAACGGTTTTTAAATGGTTTGTCTGGTGGTTTGAACTGCGAAACTGGTCCATTATGACCGCAAACTGGCAAGATCGCAAACCGACAGGACCGCAAACCGTGGTTCTGATTTAAACGGTTCCAATTGGTTCGTGATTCAAACCGTTTGCCACCCTACCGGGAAGAGAAAGAGTACAAATGCTTTAATAGTCCGTAAAACTCAAGGCGTTTATGTATTAGTTTTGTCTTCTCGATAAAGACTTGGAAAAGTTTATTTATTTCATTTTAGTGATATTATGGTAGGCTATTTCATTTTAATAATTTTCTCTTTCTTTATATTAATTCCTTCCATTTTCCTTTTTACTACTTTCGTAACATTTACCAACTTCCATGTGGGGGACTATTATCTTATAGATAACATACGCTTTTAAATATTTTTGTATTTTACTTTTATCTTTTTAGTTTTAATTATTAAAAAGTTGGTTAATCTTTTATAAAAAAAAGTTATAAGCATAAACTTATTTTTATATAACATTATACTGGAATTTATTCTCAATTTTACTCTTTGATAATAAACGTTTTGTTTTTCTTTCGGGATAGAGTTGTGTTTTTACCTGAAACTTAGGTAAATTATACATTTTATTAAACATTCATCTATTTCTTTTAATTTCTTCTATAAAAAATAATATTATTTTTATTTATTTGGATATTAATTTTGTAATACATATTATGAATTGTTTATCTTTTATTTGACTTTTTTTAGTAACACGAGATTTAATATAAATTGAATTTAACCCAACATATAATTTATCTATTTTCAAAACTTAAAATTTATCCATAAAAATTGTTTTTGTTTTAAAATTTTATAAAAAAAAATCAATAAAAAATAATAAATGCGAAAGTTACATCAAGTCATTCGTGTGGAGTGCATTTTAATAAAACAAGTTTAATTTTGATAATTCGTTGTTTATGCATAATGTATATAATGCTCAATTAAACAACGGAAGATTGAAAAAGATGGTCGCTCACATTTGCAATATTTGTTAGGCGAACCTAAAAACTTAAATTGTTACGAATGACATAGATTGGGTCAAGGCCAAAGTAATATCATCATTTAAATTTTCTTTAGAGACACAATTAGTTTGAATTTGTTAAAGACGGTTCCAAATGTACCAATAATAGATAACACCTACAAGGTAATAAGGTATGAGATGTCATTGATTGAGGTAGTTGCATCCACTTATAAAAGTATAACGTTCTACATCGAATTTGTCTTTATGTGTGAAGATAAAGTTGACAACTACAAATGGGATTATATATTTGTAATTTTTATGGTAATTTAATCCATCGGTGAATAGTTCGTTATTTTAACATTAATGTGAATGAAGGCTCTTGAACAAGTGTTCCCTAATGTAACATACATGCTATGTCAATGACGCATTAATATGAACGTTCTTGTGAAATCAAAGATACTCATAAATGATAAAAATTCTCTGATGGATTTTATATGTTCGTGAAATCAGATGATGTTGTCGGATACAGAACTCAAGATCAGTAGCAGTCGGTCTCGAATGCTCTATGACTTCAAATATTACATAAAAGAAATTAAATACATTGAAAATGTTTGTTTAATTCCTTACAGTGATAAGTTTCTCACATGCAAAATTGATAAGTCCATCCGTTCTAGTAACCATGCCACTAACTCTGTGGAGAGCGCTCATTCCACCTTGAAGTGTTTCATTAGTATGAGCAAATGTAACTTCGAGTTGTTATAGGGTAAGGTGCATTATTTTCTCGAAATACAATATGGAACAAATTGAGTATCATTTGAAAAGAGTCGACTTGTACCCCAACATAAATTTATGCCCAAGGTGTACGTCAACATCAAAGGTAACGTGTCACACGTTGCTTTATATATATTTTTCAGACAAAGTAGAACGTGCCCAGATTATTAAAGTTGTGAATATTAACTTCAATTATGTTATAAAAACTACGCACGATATGTCGTGTTTGCAAATATCTTTGAATTTTAAAGAAGAAACATAATGAAACTTTTAAGCTCGTTCGATGATCATTGGAAGAGGTTAGATGTAGTTTTTCTTACTAATCAAACGACGACAAAGCTATCCAAAAGAAGATAGACTTGTTCAGATTATCATAGAAACCAAGAATAAAGCAAGCATATAACATGTATATAATAAATTGTTTGTCATGGTCTATCCAGAAATTATCTGTTGTTGTATCTACCACTAAAAAAGATGCATATATATCTTATAGACAGAACATTTTGTAGTTAAAACTCGTACGATACATTCACTGTCAACTGGAACGTCGTAGCTCAAGCGTTACAATTTCTTCGAAAGTAATGTTGTTTGATAATTTCTATAGACCTTATATAAAAATGATTAATAAAATTGAAATCAATAAGTTTTGCGGGTATCACTCAATTTTATTTTCTTTGAACGAATAACAAGTTGGATGAATGTTAATTGAGAATACATTTTACGACGAGATTATGGATTTCGCTAACATTTACATACACATAATTAGTAGCATGTATGAGTTACTATATATCACAAACGTATAAAGTAATGTGAATATATTAATACTATAGAGAATTCGATGGTAATGCCAAAGATGGGAATATAAATTATATCAGATTTTAATTGCATACATTTGTTCAAATTAAGCGTATTTAACAAATAATTTATAACTTTGTACGATAGGTTGAACACCCAAAATGTTGGTTTCGATTTAAAATAAGTGTACCTAGTAAATATTTCTACGCGGATACATAGAGGCAGAGGGGAAGCTCTTAGACGCCCGTACAATGTACCCATATACATGTACCTACACATGTAGTACATTACACATACAACTTAATTAAAAACAAATACTTGGTAGTCTCATCCGACCTTATTCTCTTCACATACTTGACGATTTGTAGTAACGGGTTGTCTTCATTTAGATTCCATTCCATATAAAAACATTACAGATTTGATTAGTTATCTTATCTTGGTAGATGAAGACATATGGTATGTTAAAGTAGATTTTTATAGAGAAATGAATCATTAAACTGCCTAGATTTTGTAGTTAGCTTGAATTTTAGTTGGTGGGAGTTTTGAAATGGTGAGATTTTTATTAAATTTAAATGAAGTTTTTCTAGTGGTACTAAATTTTTCTACTGCCAGTAATGTACTACATGAGCGGTATGTAATTTCCCAACCACTAGTGCCAGTAATATATTGGCGGTATATGATGATACTTCCATCGATATAGAATATTGGCGGTATATGATGATACTTCCATCGATATAGAAGTTGAAAAATAACAACATGTTGGATACGAACTGGGAGAGTATACAAGCGCTACATAGTTTTCGTATGGTCCACTAGAAGTAAATGGTTATGCCATTCACTCTGATTAGATATCCTGCAAGAATTTCAGTTGTGATCTCTTTCTTAATATATGGTCTAGCCTCTTGAGAAGACTTTGGTTTATCATGGACCATCCCAAACTACCGCATCATTTATTCTGGCATATATCTTTCAACAATTCACATAACCCGAATTAGATAGTTGTAAAGTCTAAACTCTAATATCTGGAATCAAGCCCTCATTTTTGCATATAGCCTAAATATAAGCTGAAAAAAACACATAAATTAAAATATTTCTGCGAAACAAACTAACACACTCTTTGGGTTTGATAAAAGTAAGAGAAAAAAAGAATACTTACATATTTCTCCTTGAGACCAGTAATAATGTTGTCATAGAAGATTTTTGGTCAAACATCTATTGCCGTAAGCTTCTATGGTAACCAATTAAATATCTTAGGATTTGATACATTATACTAGTCATTTATCTTGGGGCCAAAACAAGGATAATGGTTGTATATCTTACAATCTAACATATCGATGAAGCCATAGAGTTTTTTATGGGAAATTTTATGCTTCTCCCATGCCCCGATATAGTCACGTTAATGCCCATGTCCGCAAATTTATATCAAAAAATTGTTCCATATCTTTCAAAGGCGTAAGAAAAGTCTGCCTTTATAAAATTATGCCTCGTAACAAAGAAAATCATACAACCGTACAATAACATCAGGTACGCACGTATTACAGATACAATTATATCTCTGTTATGATTTAGATTTTAATCTAGATACACATCAACCTGTATACATGTGCAACATGTATAATAATGCCTACCATTGGATGATAAAATGGTAGGAATTTGTGACCTGTGGGAGTTGCATCTACATTATTTGATCAACTTTTATTCGCTCTTTGATATGAGCTATAATAACATCCAAAGTTAGGTTCGTTATCTTCATATTTCCTCCACTAAGTTCCCTAATAGATGTCCATGTTTATAAGCCCCTTAAGAAACAAGTTCATAATACTTCATCGCATACCCCTTAATATTTTATTTCATCGCATGTTCGTAGTGGATGATGCAGTCACCCTCGTCTTTGATGAATTTGTTAACATATAAATCTGGCACACAACTTAGTCACTCGACACTCTGTTTACTCAACATGGTTTTTATTATGAGTCTAAAATTCCCTCTAAGATAAATTCGAACAATTTTTCATTCTTAGCGTCCAATAGTATCTGAACCTATCAACATCATATGGTATTCTAAAATGTAGACTTAAATATATTCCTATAACCATCGCATTTACAATACCCGATATCATGTTCTATTGCATTGTCCTCACAATTCTAGATTTTTAGTTGAGGGATTGTGTACGCTCGTGCTTCTCTAGCTTGGTTGTTATTTTGAGCATCATACTAAATTTATTTGTTAACAAAGAAATTTCATCATTACTTACCTCAGTATATTATTTTTAGATGTGTTTAATATCACTCTTGAATGTTACTTTTTGTATATTTGTCTCAAATATTTGGGGTCATCTTATGAGTTCACCTATTTGTATTGGTTATATATTTGGCTTTATCATTAACATAAACCTTAGCTCTAAATTATTCGAGAATAAATCAAAGAGAGGTTGATAATATTATTTTTTTGTTAATTGAAAAACTTGATTGTTTATTCAGTAAGTTTTCCATTGAAGTCATTAACCGTCTTTTCATTACTTATCTGTCATGTAGGTGGCTAGAAGTATCTTATCAATACAGGTATTATCGTAGTACTACATGATATATAAAAAAATATAACAAATATTGTAACAAGTAAAGATTTTATTTATCCGAGGGAAAAAATACCATTCATTGGATTTCATTACCTATTTATACCTCTTATTGGTGACATTGAATGACTAACTAATATATATTTCCCTTAATTCAGTACGTAGACCAATATTTATGATAGAACCCCAAATTTTACGGTCATTACTTTCGTCTTCGTGTGTTAAGTCGGTTGACTAATTTATTCAACGTGGCATTTAGTAGGTTTATTAATTATCTGTCTTTAGAAGTGGGCCTCGGTCGGTCTTGTTTACGCTGCTCATCTAAGTTGCTCATCATTTGTCTCTTTTCTAAGGTAAAGGTCGAAACATTCTTTCGTAATTGACTCATGCTTGGTTTTCCCAACAATGCATTTGTTTAGTCGAGTTCCACTTTATTATACGAACTACCATTATATGGTGTGCCCTCAATTACCTTGCTAGTTCTTTCTAACTTCTAGGTTGGCTAACTCTGCTCTATATTGTTTCTCTATTGTTCCTTGGTGACGTTTTCCTTTCTGTCATGTATAACCTTGGTTTATCGTTTGCTTATATAGTCACCAGCTCGGTCTGGAGTTATTCATATATTCTTCCCATTCCTCTATACTCTGATATATTAGGTGATGACAATTCCTTCATCAGGGCACCCTATAGTTCATGGATTATGCGTGAAAAATACAAAATCAATTAAGTAGAAAAAACCATTTTTACTTCTATTTTGATGCAGCAGAGGGGTTGTACAGGTAGAGATTATCATAATTCCGTGACGTATCGTGTGTAATAATGAATTATTTAAATTTTTATTAGTATGGTGACACGTGGTGGATTCCAAAGGGCAAGTCTGACAATAAAGTCGTTTTATTTCTAAACGACATTTGGGTTCTTGGGAAAACGTGGGATTTATTTTAATTGCGAATAAAAACTGTCGTCCCATCATGTGTGGAGTGGAAAGCCAAATGTGATCCAATCAGTTAGTCATAAATTACAAAGCGGTTAATAGCTGATTGAAGAAATATTTTTACCTTTGATGAGAGAAACTGAATTTTCTTGTTATGAAAATACTATGTCTTCATCGTAGCGGTTGCCTTCATCTAAAAAGGTATGTTAATATTTTAATTTCGTGATTTCTTTCTTAGTTGGTCTGTGAGCACGAAACCCTAGTTCGTTAGTCATATGTTTTTTACCCTTGGTTCATTATCCTTGGGGAAAAGACTTCCCTTTTTTTATTCGTGTTTGTGCAAGAGGTGTCTGCTCGATTTTTTTATTCTAACACATCCATTTGTCTCATTGCAATCGTTCTTAGTGGACGTGATGGACTAAAAAAAGGTTGTAAAGAGGAAAGAGAAATCTATTAAAGCTGTTAATACATGATTTGAAGATCCTAGATTTTTGAAAACCTACTATGATCGAATAGCCCCCAAGTATGGGTATCTTGACGAGCATGTTATGCTAATATTTAGGACTAGGAATGGTATTCCTATTGATATCACCGGTAGAGTAGAAGAGGTCGGAGAGTATTCCTAGGGATGTCAGCCGACGAATAACGAAACCTGTCAAGATTTCAACTATTCGTCTTTCTGCCTTGTTTGTGCAACAAGTGGGATCGGGCTCTGCCTTTATGAATGTGGTAAGACCGGAGTGCTGCCAACAAAATAGAAAGAAGTCGAAACGGATAAAGGGAAGAAGGTAATGGAAGAGCTCCCGCCATCAAATGTGGTAATTTCATCTCCAATGATGTTGATGTCACAACAACTCAAGTGGATCTCAGATCTGTTCTTCTATGACTATATGCATATGAGCGAGATACAACAAAAGAAAGTTGAGCTTGCGATCGAGGTACTTTTTGTTATAGTTTGAGTTTTTTAAATGAATATAATCATTATACGAACCTTATTGTTAACATAGATGCACCACAAATCTACAATTTTATTATATCAACGAATGTCTAAAGCATACTGTTAGTTCATGGACAAGAGGAAACCCGAGCCTATGTTTTTTGGATCGGTGAAAAGGCTAACCACCGAGATGGCCCAGTTTAAAAATTCTTGTGCAGTAGCCAAGTCAAGAAAGGATAATGCAGTGGAGGAGAATGAAATGGAGGAGAAAGTAACCTCGCACCAAGGTGCCCTGGCCACTTGTGATGATACATACAATGAGTTGGCCATTGGAAACGTCGCGTTAATAACCCAGAATAATGGGCTGATTAAGAGTAACGAAGAGTTGATGTCCCGAAACAGGATCTTGCTTGCCCAGAATGTAGCCCAAGCTAAAAGAGTAAAGGATCAGTATGAGGGTATTATTGGTCTCAATTAAAATAATGGGAGATTGACGGTTGCAGTGGAGGAACTGAAAGTAACAATGGAGCAACAACGCAAGCAAATTTTAAAGAAAGTTGTATCGGATTTTGAAGAAAATGAGAGGCAAGTAATAGAGGTGGCTATAACAATGATGGACCATAATCAAAAGAAGGTTGTAGTTGTGTAGATGACCTTGAACCCAAGCATGAAGTTGAGTTCGTTAGAAAAACTTTCACCCATTGAAAAGCAGTGCCTGGAAGGGGGTACATCATTTGTTATGCTGATACGATTGCAACAACAATTAAGTAAAGTTTCCACCTCGGCAACTGAAAAAGACGCAGGACAACAAAATATTTTTCACCCAATAAATGCTAGGGTTGATGGCCCTAACTTGGTTCCTGATGCTTGAAAATATTTGTATGGTGCTTGTTTTGCAATCCTGACTGTTTCCATCCATGTGTTTGCTCTTTTTTTTCTCAGACAGTTGGAAAATTTTAATCACATCACCTATGAAATCCTTATTGTTTTCTATAGTTTCAAGTTGATATTGGTGGGTTTCATTATTTATGGAAACATGTGTTTGTGTATTATAACAATGGAGCATATTCTTACAATGTCGAGCTTAATAAAGCTCATTACGTAACTATGAATTAGCTTATTCGCGGCGAGGTCAGTTAGACCCTATTGCGTGGCCCAATCGAGGGCTTGATCCGAGATCCGTTTGCGTGACGTAGTTATGAATTAGATTTACTCCTTAGATTATTCGTTGCAAGATCAATTAAACCCTATTGTATGGCCCGACTAAGGGCTTGATACTAGATCAGTTCGCATTACGTAGCCCGTAGGCGTGGCACTTAACCATTTCATATTAATAGACTTTATGGTATGGGCTCAGCATGGCCTCTTGCGTAGCTCGTAGGCGTGGTCATTGATAAAATTAACAAACAAACACACGCATTGGCAAAAACGATAAATTGTATTCAAGTAAAAAGGATAAGTCTGACGTCTCATTAGAAAACCTTCCTGCACCATCAGAGAGGAAAAATAGTTCATCTTCTAAGTTACAATGCTTGGCGATATAAATTTAAATGATTAATATTCCATGAGTGCTTTAGTGCATGACATTGGATGTCATCGAGGCAGTATGCACCGCTGTGTCGCTTGGAGATAATTCTGTAGGGTCCTTCCTAATTTGGTCATAGCTTTCTAGCTGCTTTATCACCGAACCTTTTGAAACATTTCCTCATTACCATATCTCCTATTTGGAAGCTGTGAGGCTTTACTCGAGCGTTAAAACATCCTCGCATAAGGCTCCTCTAGTGATCATCTTCTACTCTTACTTGGTCGCTGCGCTCTTGTATAAGGTCCTCACTTACAGCTCAGTCAGTATTATTATTGTCCTTGTCGTAACTAGTAATCATGTGACTTGGAATAATAATCTTGGCGGGTACGACAACCTCACTTCCATAGATGAAGGAGAGAGGAGTTTCTCCAGTGCTAGTCTGTGGGGTGGTTAGACATGCCCAAAGGACCTCAGTCACCTTGTGCCAAGACATTTGCCTTTGGCCCCCTCAAGCTTCTTTTTTATTCCTTCCAATATAATGTGATTTGTGACTTCCAGCTAGACATTTTCCTGTGGGTAGTACGGTGTGGAGAAGTGTTGATTGATTTCATAACATTTAAAGAATGTTGTGACCACCATGTTTTGAAATTAAGGACCATTAGCTGTCATCAAGATGTGCGGTACTCCAAATCAAGCTAAAATCTGGTGATGAATAAAGTCACATATTTCTTGAGCTTGGGTGCGGGAAATATCCTTGGCTTCTATCCACTTAGTGAAATAATCCACTACAACTACTAGAAACTTTCGTGTACCGGTTGCCATAGGAAGTGGCCCATAAAATCAATGCCCAATTTATCAAAAGGCCAAAGGATAACGACCACTTGCATCGGCTCACTTAGGAGATGACCAGTGCTGGCAAACTGTTGACATTGGTGGCATTGTTGAACAATTTTTTCAGTATCAGTGTCCAAGTTGGGCTAGTAATAACCTGGTAACAGATGTATCAAATAAGGCCGTGATATCTACAATGTGCCCCGACGTCTCATGAATGTAAGTCCTATAAAATCGAAGTAGCTTTAGATGTATCAAGGCACTGAAGCAAAGGTTGCGTGACGCTTTTTTGTATGAGATGTTGTCCATTATACAGTATTTAGCTGCCTTTAGTTGGAGCGCTCGGGCGGCTATTCTTTCAGTTGGTAGAGTGCCATATTGGAGATATATGAGGTAGAGTTTCCTCCAGTCACGTGTGTGGTCGATTATGCAAAACGTTTCACTATGATGTAGATTTTATGTAGTTGGTAATTACTGTATTAGTATGAGAAGATGGTCGCCAAGAACCGCTGTTTTGGCCAAGATATGGGCGACAGAGTTTTACAAGCAGGGCACTTGGTCGTATGCACCGTCTTAAATTTGGATTCTAATTATTTTAGGGCTGTTAAGTATCCATGAATACATTCGTTCTTCATATTATATGTACCGTTCACTTGATTAATGACTAATTGTGAATCTAAACGGATGCGGAGAATTTGAGCTCACATATGGGTGTTAATTTCAATCTACAAATTATGATTTGGTATTCTCCTATGTTGTTGGTTACAAGTAAATTAAAGCGGATCGCGTAGCGGATCGCGTAGCGGATCGCGTAGTGGATCTTCTCTCATGCGGTGGTTTAAGGATAACTCTTTCCCCTCCATCAGATGTGGTTGAGGACCCATCTGTTTCAACAATCCATTATAACCGCTCGGACTCGGGAAAGACATTTGGGAGGGGCTATTCCAAGATGTGGAAAAATTTGTGAAGAAATCAGTTACAACTTGACCTTTGATCGTAGTGAGGGGTTCGAACATGATGTCATATTCTCCTAACGTATTACTCCATTTGGTCAGTCTTCCCGTTGCGTCGGGTTTCTGTAGCACAACTTTAAGGGGGAAATATGTTCAGACAACAATTGTATATCCTTGAAAATAGGGGCGCAGCTTGCGAGCTTCTAAGACCAACCCAAGCGCGGACTTCTCTAGATTGAGGTACCTAGTCTCAGTGTACACCAAGGTTTTGCTGGTGTAGTAAATGGATCATTGAACGCCATCTGGTATAGTCAGTATTTCACTGACCAAGCAAAATGAAACAAATAAATATAAAAATAAGGTCTCACCTGCTACCGATGCTAAGAGTATTTCAAGTGAAGTGAGATCAATTTCTAGTGCCTCGAAAAAAGAGTTACACTCCTCTGTCCACGTGAATTTCTTAGCTCCTCGGAGAATCTAAAAAAAAGATGAATTTTATTAGATGCTTGGGAAATAAAACGTGACAGTGTTGTTAACCGGCCCGTAAGGCACTGAACCTCTTTCACGTTTGTAGGTGGCACCATCCGTATAAATATTTGTAATTGTATAGGGTCTGCATCAATCCCTCTTTTACTTACTATATAACCT
Organism: Limnanthes douglasii subsp. nivea; assembly: GCA_036936605.1. Lineage (NCBI taxonomy): Eukaryota > Viridiplantae > Streptophyta > Magnoliopsida > Brassicales > Limnanthaceae > Limnanthes > Limnanthes douglasii. Next base: position 341,055,125 of record JAUPFV010000002.1, read on the forward strand.
AGGAACTTGCCGCTTTGTACACCGAAGGAATGCTTAATTGGATTAAGCTTCAAATTATATTGACGTAGCAGGTCGAACACAGTTTGAAGTACCTCTAGCTATTTATCGGGTGTGTGTGTTTTGAAAATCATGTCATCTTTGTATGTCTCCATGTGTTTACCCAGATGGTCTTTGAAGAGGTGATTTACGAGACGTTGGTATGTAGATCCTATATTTTATAAACTGAATGACATAACGATATAACAGTACAGCCCATGCTCGATTTGAAATGTTGTGTGCTCTTCGTCGGAAGGGTTAAAGTAAATTTTCATGTCCATAGTATGCAACTATAAAAGAAATTATTCACAACCCAAAGCTGAATTAACCAGTTGATCGATACAAGGCAAAGGAAACGCATCTTTAGGTCAAGCTTGATTTAGGTCAATGAAATCAACGTACAACCTCCATTGACCGCCTCTCATTTTAACCAATACCAGGTTTGCCACCTAGACTGGATACCGAGTTTGTTGGATATGCTCAAGCCACGATAGTATCCACTTATGCACTTATTGCCTCATTCGTCTCAACAAACAATGATCGTCGCTTATGTCGTACATGCTTGGCATATGCATAAATTGCTAATTCATGGCGAATAATAAAGAGGTCTACCCCTGACACATCACGAGCATCCCATACGAAGACGTCTAATTGTTTTCCTAACATGTCAATTAGTATATGTTTTAAAAATAGAATCTCAATTGTTGCATAATCGGAGAGAATGACAGTCTTCCACTATTTCCTCAATCGAGTCTGGATAGTCTGCCTCGGGCAGCTCTGTCTCCCTAGGATCGTCGACACGATCCGACGGAGGTGGTACTCAGTCTTCGTTTTCAAGCACACTTTCATCGCGTTTCCGACTTCATATTTTATGCACTGCTTGAAAGTTCACGGAGTGGCTTCCATTCTATGGAGCCAAGGCCAGCCGATGATTGTGTGATAAGGGTTAGACAAATTAGAGATCATAAACAGTGTTTTTAGCTCTTTTTTGGACGCCTCATACCCGACTTTAGCCACCAACTCAACCTCTCCCACGCATTGGGAAACCTTGCCTTTTTACCCTACCAAGGTTCGTTGTATTGGTTTGTACGGTGGGACCTCGTGCATGCGGTCATAGGTGGCCATGGAAATAATATTGGTTGAGCTCCCTCTATCTATCAGGACTCGGATTACCATAAACTCCTCCAAATGTCTAAGTTCACTATTAGAGCGTCCTCATACGGTGGACTAACCCTCCTCAAGTCGTCATCATTAAACGTGAGGTCAGCGACAAAATCCTGGTAGTTGTGATAACACAAAGCCTCGACTACTTGAAACTCATGATTGGTCGTGGCCCGCTTGTTGGATTTTGTATCGCAATATGCCTCAGGATTTCCTACGGTGATAGTGAATAGCGATGACAAAGAGTCTTGACTATGCAATATCGAGTTTCTAGCCACCTCAGGTTGTGCTTCAGTTAGAAATAACAAGGTTCGTGGAACGTTGCTGTCTTTACCCTCAAAGTTGCTAATTATTTCATAACGTCCTTATATAATGGTGAATATCCACTGTTGTTTTCTCGTGTCTCCTTTTTTATCCTCGTTCGACTTTTCCTCACCGATCTGGAAAGTTTCATCCCTCTGCTCGGGTTTGCGATGACTATCTTGTCGTTTGATAGATTGAACAAGGAACCAATTATCTATCGAAAGCTGGATCTCTTCTTTGAGCTACCAACATTCGTCGGTTGTATAAGCATGGTCATTGTAATATGAGAAAAAGTAATTGTTGGACCTTTAAAAGCCTAGGCCAAAGAGGAACATATATCGTTCTCCCATTGGTCTGATCATAGATTACTAAGATAGCCGCAGTCAACGGAGTAAATCATATGGATGGATTATCAAAATTGTTGGGAATATGGGTACCGCATATTCTGCCTTCGACTATAAGTAAGACCACTAGTATGATATTGTCGTCTTTGGCGCCCAAAGTCCCGCACGAATTTGGTTTTGGTCCACTTCTAAAAGGCCTCATACTAGTTGAGATATGTGGGAATGCCCCTGGCTAAAGACGGAATATGTGGTACTGATATTCCCAACAAAATTGGTATCAGAGCCACGTGGTGAAATTAGGGCTTTTGGAATCAGGGTTTCACAATGGCGTTTACAACAACAAAATACATGATTAAAAAATTTGATGGGGGATCCAGCTTTGCATTGTGGAAGATTAAACTTAAATCTTCATTGGTATTGCAAGGGCTCTGGAAGGCTGTGGGGAATAAGTTACCGGAAGAGATGAAAGAAGAGGAGAAACAAGATCTTCAAGAAAGGGTTTTGTGTTGGATTTTAATGAGTGTGAAAGATAATGTGCTTCGCGAGATTAGTGGTGAGAAGACTGTTGCTTGTGCATGGAAGAAGCTAGGATATCTTTACTCAGAGAATCAGTAGTAAACCGATTATACTTGAAAAAGAATTTGTATGATTTCAGATTGAAAGAAGGTATGTCCATAACAGAGCACTTAGATAATTTTAAATCAATTATAATAGACTTGGAGAACATAGATATCAATATTGAGGATGAGGATCAAGATTTGTATGTATTAAAATTGTTACTAGCTCCCTATGAAAACTTTGTAGATACCATTATGTATGGTAAGGATAAGTTATCGTTAGCAAATGTCAAAGGGGCACTGAAATCAAAGAAAATGAGACAGTTGCAGCCAGACAATCAAGCTGAAGAGGAAGATCTTATGACTAGGGGAAGATCTAGAAGCAAAGCGAGTTCTTTAAGAAGAAAGAACTGGAGGTCCAAGTCAAAGGTAAAGCACTCAAACTGTTATGAATGCGGTGAGGAGGGTCATTATAGGAGATATTGTCCGAAACTGAATGGTATGTAGGGAAATCAAAACGAAAATGCAGCAAACATTGCTGAAGGTGTGAACGATTCCGACGATAGTGAAAACAGTGGTAGAGGATATGTATTGTCCGTGAGTTTAGACTTTGGGAAAACTCTTGGGTACTCGATACTGGCGCTACATATCACATGTGTCAGTTCAAGTAGTGGTTTGATACTTACAAGCCAATGCAGGGAAATGTCTATTTAGTGAACAATCATTCGTTGACTGTTGGTAGTATTGGTAACGTCGGAATCAGAATATTTGACGGGGTTGTTAGAATCTTGACGTGCTGACATGTTCTTGGGTTAAAGAGAAACCTTATTTCTCTTGGGACTTTAGACTCTCGGGGTTACAAGTACCGTGCAGAAGACGGTGTTATCAAAGTGACAAAAGGCTCAATGGTATGCATGAAAGGAACCAGAACAAAAACCTTATAACATAACATTGGGCAGAGAAAGAAGATATATTAGACTTCCAAAAAGGTATGCGAATCTAGTTGCATATGTTCTGTCAGTTACAGAAGAAGTTGAAATGTAGGAACCTAGTAGCTACAGATAAGCTATAACGAGTTCAAAGGCACATCAATGGATTGGTTCTATGGGGGAAGAGATTGAATCTCTACATAAAAATCAAACATGGAAGCTTGTTGACTTGCCTAAAGGATATAAGATAGTAGGAGTTGATGCATCTCGATTCAAGAAAAGACTGGTCGCTAAGGGTTTTTGCTCAGAGGGAATGAATCGACTTCAATGAAGTGTTTTCTCCAGTGATGAAGCATAGTTTGATTCGAGTTTTGTTATCCATCATGGCTTTCTAAGATTTAGAGCTGGAGAAGTTGGAGGGGAAAATCTACATGAGACAACCAGAGGGATTTATCGAACCTGATATGGAGGATAACGTTTTTCTGCTGAAAAAGTCATTGTATGGTTTGAAACAGTCACCTAGGCAATGGTGCAAACGTTTTGATATATTCATGGTTTCAAAAGGGTTCACGAGGATTCCATATGCTAGTTGTTTGTATCATCAAAAGATGTCAGATGATTCTTATGTTTACTTGTTGTTGTATGTAGATGATATGCATATTGTGCCTTGTAGTATGCCACATATTTTGTAGATAAAGGAGCAGCTTAGTGCCGAGTTTGAGATGAAGGATCTGGGTAGAGCAAATAAAATTCTAGGTATGGAGATTATCAGGAACAGAAGTGTAGGATCATTACACTTGTCTCAACGAAACTATATTGAGAAAGTGTTGCAACAATTTAACATGTTTAATGCTAAAGTAGTTAGCATTCCGTTAGCTACTCATTTCAAGTTGTCTGCAATAGGAGCGACCAAGGACGATGTTGAGTTGGAACAAAAGTCGAAGGTTCCATATGCAAGTGCAGTTAATAGTATCATGTATGCTATGGTATGCACGTGTCCTGATATTTCACATGCGGTTAGTGTAGTTAGCAGGTACATGGGATGTCCTGGGAAAGAACATTGGCAGGCAATGAAATAGATACTTCGTCATCTTAACAATATTGTAAAAGTTGGCTTAACTTTTAACAAGACCGATATTGGTGAATCATTGAATGATGTTGGAGGATCATTGGTTGGTTTTGCTGATTCTGATTTTGTAGGTGATATGGGTTAAAGAAGATCTCTGACATGATATGTATTTACTCTAGTTAGGAGTGTGATTAGTTGGAAAGCACAGTTGCAATCTATTGCAGCTTTGTCTACAACAGACGCAGATTACATGGTGGTAACATAAGCAGTTAAAGAGGCAATATGGTTGCAAGGTTTTGTGGCAGATTTGGGCTTGGATAGGAATACTACAAAAGTGTTTTGTGATAGTCAAAGCGTCATACACCTTACATTGAACCAGATGTACCATGAGCGTACAAAGCACATAGATGTCAGGTATCATTTTATTCGTGATATAATATCAAAGGGAATTGTTGATTTGAAGAAAGTGTCTACACACGATAATCCAACATATATAATGACCAAGGAAGTATCAGTTCGAAAGTTTAGGGAGTGCCTAAACTGGATTGGTATTCGCAGTATAGAGTGAATGCCTTAGGGGCATTTGGTGAGTCATAAGAAGAGAAGTTTCTTTGTTGATAGTGAAGAAAGGATATTATCCTAAAGGGGGAGATTTGTTGTGAATGAGTCGAATAGTGCCTTAAAAGTGTATCGTGTTCAGCAGTTCAATTTTGTGTCATTGAGAAGCTGTAATACAATGGATGGTTTTCTTATTAGTGTATATGAGCCCATTAGGCCCACTGTCTAGTAAGTCTATTAATTCCATATAAATAGACTACTACGAGTACACAAAACACAATCTGAAATCTGCAATCTTTTCCTTTCATAGTGAAACTCTTTTCTTTGGTGGTGCCCGTGGACGCAGACAATTGTCGAACTACGTTAAATCTTGTGTTCATTTAAGTCTTTCCTTCACATATGTTCTGTGCTTGAGCCATTTTGTGATGATTGCATAATGATTTGTATCCTTTCGTTCGATTTTTCGTTGATAGGTATCCCTACGAGGCCCGTCATCTATATCCTTTCGTTCGATTTTTCCTTCGATCTATGAGAGACAGGTCTCTCTGTGGAATCTCCTTTACTAGAATCATCTACTCTGATGAGTATGTCTGCTCAAGCCAGCATATCTCCCATATTCTCAGTCGGGAACCAGATTAAATCAGCGTAGAGCTCCTCTCGCCAATTGAGGCATTTTTTTTAATGAGACAACAACCATGTTTCCCCTCCATATCTGGTAAACCATTCATGCAATGGACAAAACATCTAACATAACTTTTTAATCACTCACATTTTTTCTGGTAAAGATCCATGATGGAGTCGTGATCACGTCTGAGTTTCTTGTTGCCTACAAATCTCTCCCGAAAGGATCTCCACAACCATGCAAAATCATAAATTGATCATTTAGGTAAACTACTGAACCAGTCCCTTGCATTACCTTTAAGGTTTATAGACAGAGCTCGGTAAAATATAACATCATCATAGTTAAATGGCATCATCATGTTGCGGAATTGTTCCAAATTCCCTTTTGGATCTTCCATGCCGTTATAGGCTTCCATCATAAATGGATCAAACTTTTTGGACATTTTCGCTTCAAGGATTGTTTTTCCATAAATGGCATTTCCTTGAGTATATAAGTAGACAACTCTGGTCGCACTTGATTGTATTGGACGACCTCGACCTTTTTAACTTTCTGAGATGCACAAAGCACTTCAACTTGGATGGTTTCTTGATCCTTGGAGCGTCTTTTACCTTCACTTTTATCTTCTTATTCTCTTCTCCCCTCGCGCTTGGAAGAACGGTCCCCACGATTTGCACGACTAGCATCAGGTCCTGATAGAGGGATTGCGCGACTGGTCTTCCAAAATTTAATCTTTAGTACGTTCATTGCATCATTCAGTCCGGTGATAGTAGCATGCATAGCTTGTTCTTTAGCATCACGTTCACAAGATACCCTATGATGTTCTTGTTGTAGGTGTTGAAGTTGCTGCTCAAGCTGCTACATTATTGTCCTAGCCACTGGATCATTTCTCGTTATTAGATTATTGGATTTGTGTTGGCGATCCCACTTGGGGTGCTACTTCAATTTGTGTTGTCACCGTCACACCCTTGTTGGTGACTGCTGCAGGGGATAACTGATCTTGTCCGACCGACGGGTTCGTCGTTGCTCATTGTCAATCTATCGTATCACCTGGTTCCTGAACATTCCTTTCAACCCCCAACCTTGTTACTACCATGGTTCGATAGTCCTAGTTTTAGATGCTAGGTTAGTTCTCGAAATTCCCTCCATTTTGTTATAAGAAAAAATATAACAAAGATTGTAACAAGTAATGATTTTATTTATCTAAAGGAAAAAATACAATTTCTTGGAATTGATTGCTTATTTATACCTCTTCTATTGAATATCTAATTAATAGATATTTCTTTTAATTTAGTACCTACACCGATATGACATGAAGTAACTTATTTTCCAGTGTGTTTTTTTAATTTTATTTACTACAGTTTATTGATTAGAGTCTTGTTCATTGTCTCTTTGCCGAAACAGAAGTTTGCTCTAAAAAAGTGTACAATATGAAGAAATACATTACATAGGTAATATTTTTTATATGAGTTTTAGTATTAAGCTTCATATATACGGTAATGGTGAGTGTATTACGTTTTCTTTCAGTTTACACTTCTTTATTTTTTATTAATATATTAGTGTTGTTGTTTGTTAACATTATGCTTGTCTGTTGTAGGGACGTGGGCTCCAACAAGATGGTAAGGAAGTAGACGGTTTATCATCAACATGTATCGACTCTCTTAACCTGTTACTTTTGAGTATTTTGCTTCATTTATGTTCTAAATGTGACTCTATTGTGTTATTGCTCTATTTAAGTCCTAATTTATAGTTATAAATATGACACGGATATTGTATTGTGTTTATGTTGTGATTCATTGATTTGGTGAGTATGTATTGTGTTTATCATTTAGAGAGTATGTGTTAATATTGTATTTGTGATTCAGTAGGCTTGTGTACTCATGTATTGTGTTAATGTTGTGAGTCATCGATTTAGTGAGTATGTATTGTGTCAGTGATTTAGTAAGTATGAGTTAATATTGTGTTTGTGATTCAGTAAGTTTGTATTAACACTCATGTATTGTGTTGATGTTGTGAGTCACTGATTTAGTGAGTATGAATATCATGTTGTATATTATATATATGGTTTGATGTTCTGTTTTTAGTTGTGTTTAGGCCGATGTAGGTCTGGTATTTTCAATATTATGTTTTTAATTATGGTTTGTGGATATACTTGGTTTACATGTCTGATAATTTAACTATAATAGTTTAAGTATAAAATATACTATTTTTATGAGAATGAGTTCATATAGTAGGCAGTCATTTATGCTTGTTGCTATTATTGTGTTTAATGTTTCAAATATGTTTATTTAATGTTTTCAATTATTTTTGGAAGGTATGGCTGGTAAGAAGAAAAACCTCAATGGCAAACAAGACATGTTAGATAATCCGAAGAAGTTACCATTCATTTTGGCTCGTCAAATTCGCAATCGTTCCCTCAAACTCCGTGATAAAAAATCCTCTCAACCCCCAACTAGAAAGCCTCTGTCAAGGAGGATAGTTATTGTATGTCTCCAAACAAGACAGAATACCTACTTGAAACAAATTATCATCCCTAAACCCTCTCCAACTCCCACTCCCACTCCCACTCCCACTCCTACTCCCACTTCAACTCCCACTCCGACTCCCAGTCAACTAGGGATGTTTCTGCATCTGGGACCTGTCTTAGCACTTCATGGAGATAGAGTCTGGTGACTCACCACTGATTTCCAGACCGTCTGAACCAAGCACATCTCACCAGCCTCCTCCTCAAAGTATAGCTGATGACTACGAATCTGAACAAATTTAGGAGAATAGTAGGAAGATGCTGATGAGGGGGAAGATAAGTTAGAAAATGCTGATGGGGGGAAGATAAGGGGGATGATGCTGATGAGGAGGCGGATGAGAAAATTGAAGTGGAGCAAGAGGAGGGTAGCACAGATCAAGAGGAAGTGGAACCAGATGAGGTTGGTGATGTTCAAGAGGAAGCTAGCAGACAGGATGTTGGTGCTGATCAAGAGGGAGCAGTGAAGCATTACAAATATCGTGGGTATGCTCTACCTAAACCAAAGCTCAATTTGGAACGTAAACACGCCACGATCTACGAGGACATGTAAGTTTATTAGTAATGTACAACTATATTTATTTCCATTTAAATATTATTAATTTTTTGCTAAACTGCTTTTTTTTTCATTTTAGACTGCACCTAGATGATATTCCCTGTTGGTTTTCCCCTGGCTTCAGCTAACAAACTTCTGGGAAACTTTTGAGAAGACACCCTCTGGTTTCAGGGCTGACATGTGGAAGGCATTCAAGGTACTAATCGTATTATTATTTATCCATGTATTAATTTGTGGCATTGCATAATTGATTTGTTTTAGTTTTGTTAATAGCAATGCTATACTATGCAAGACAACAATCATAATGTTGTCCACATGTTGTTCTTGGAAAAAATAAATAGTTGTTACAAATTTTTTGGCTACAATAAAAGGAAGTTCCTTGAGGAGGAGAGCCAACATGCAGCGTTCATCAAGTAAGCTGATGAATGGCCGACCACCCTTCTTAACGAATAGGCCAAGATTATGGAAGATATGGGTTGATTTATGGTGTAGTCCTAAGCAGATGAAGCTGTCGAAAACAAAACTTGAGAAACCTCAAAGCTCATCATGGTGGGGCGGGGACTCATGCTGGTATGCTCGTGGGTCGAGGAGCCATTCTCGATAAGTTAGTCGTCATGTAAGTTTTTTTTAATTACTTTGAATTTAAGCTGAGTTTCTATTTATAATATATTAATGTTTACCCTCTGGTGCAGTTTGAGGAAACCGGAGAAATGTTGTTCGTGGCCAAACGCGTGAGGTTTACATACGACAAGAAGGATGGTCAGGACAACGCTACGTTGGGATTTGTGAACCCCTCGTCTTTTAAAATCATGGTATGTTTTTTTTAAATCAGTTTCTTGTAAGATTATATGTATATGTATGTATTATCTTGTATATTTTGTTTAGTTTATCATTGTGTATACATGTTGCGTAGTAGGATTAGTAATTGTAATCAAGTTCTTGTGGCTTCCAAAAGACATTGTCTATATATGTTGCATAGTATGATTACTAATTGTTTGTGCGTGTTTGGCATTTTGAATGACATTGTGTACATATCTTGCATAGTAGGATTACTAATTATTTTTTCTTTCCTTTCAATTGTCGAACGATAATTTATGTATATGTTTTATAGTACGGTTAATGTTTCTTCTCTCATGTTCTGAGAGTTGGTTTATATATTTTCTTGTGGTTATTACCTTGTTTGTACAATGTGATTGTATTCTTAGTTTAACTGCTCTTTTGACCTTGTCAATGTACTTCATATGGTTATATGTTTTAATTGTTTCATGCATAACTAGTAAAGGTCTTTAATTGTGTTCCGACAATTATAAGAAGAGTGGAAAGAAGCGGTCGGGTCAAAACATGATAACGACACTGGCCCAGAATCTGTTGATGATCCATACCTGTTATTGTCTCTTCCAACGGTGAAATCAAGAAAGAGGAAAAATCATCTAATTGGAACAGGACTATCTAAGCATTTTTATAACATTGTTGGGGGGAGTTAATTACAAGGATCAATCTCTTCTGTTTTGGGTTGTGATGAAGCAAATCAATGGGTGGAGAAGAATGAGAAGATGTTGGAAATGATGGTGATGCTTGAGAAAGCTATCAAAATTCTCGTTGTACATTCTAAATGTGAATTTGCGGAGAAGATTATGTCGGGTGACGTAAATTGGTTCGACGATGGGAATGAAAATAATGCAAGTATTGGTGATGGAAGCAGAGATTATATTGGTGATGGTACTAGAGGTTCTTCTTCATCTTGATTAATTATTTTATCTTGTATATGGTAATAAGAAATTTTTTGTTGTTCTTTTGTATAATGTACTGAGGTTTGGGTATATGTTGTACCCCAATTTTGGTTATTGTATACTTTGAATACCTGTTTTATGTTTGATCATAACTTAATGTACATATAACTTCTATTAGTATGTGTATGTAATGTTTTATGAAAATCTTCATGTTTTTTTAGTTGTATTTGAATTATTTAAATTAATATCATAGCTTATGATCTACTATAACTAAATTTCCCCAAATAAGACTTGGTGTTAATATAATTTAGTGATTCAACAATTTTAATTAATTTGGTTTGAATACTTGTTTTACAAAGTTGAATCTATGTATCATTGGACTTAATTGTAAAACTTGTACATAGTTATAATTAGTAGTTAATAATAACACTACATTTTAGTTCCATGTGACTTATTTACAATCTAAATTGAGTAGATAATGTAAATTGAATCTATATAACATAATGTAAATTGGAAAAAAATGGATAATGTAAATTGAAAAACAAGTAGTAATAATAAATCTAACGTAAAGGCTAATACTAGTAGGAATTAACTACCCGAAAGCCTGAAACCAAACCTGCAGGCCTCTACAAACCAATACTAGTAGGAATTTACGAGCTCCGATGTACACAAGTTCCGTTGGAGAGAGTAGTTTGATATTGTGTCCCTGTTCAAAATGCAGAAACATTTGCCCAAATGCAACTGATATAGTGCACCATCATATAGTGAGACATAGATTTGTGGAAGATAATATTGTTGGGTATATCATGGAGAGAGTTTAGGAAATACGGATAATTCTTAAGAAATCCTGCTAACCAATTTGTTGGGGACGAATATCATGAGATGGTAGGTGATGGTTTAGGATTCAAACAGCCCATCAATGAGGGTGAGTCTCTAAATGAGATTGTTGTTGCATACTACAAACTGATGCTTGGTGTTGATGAACCAGATTACAAAGGTTGCACTACAATGTCTAAGTTAGCGTTGGTGTCTGAACTTATCAACTTGAAATCCGAGTCAAGGATTTCCAAGTGGAACCACGAGTTTTATGTGTCTATTATGAGACGACTAAAACCAGAGAGAGATAACAGAATTCCATCTACATATTGGCATGCAAAGAAGTTTTTGATGCTTCTCCGTCTGCCTCACCAAAAAATAGACGCATGTGCTAAAAATTGTATGTTGTTTTATGGAGATGCACGCAGCCGCGAGTGTTGTTTGCAGTACATTAAGTCGCATTACAAAGTAGAATCTAATAAAATGAAAGGTGTAGCTCAAAAGGTGCTAAATTACTTACCCATAAGACCTACACTGCAAAAACTGTATATGTCGGGAAAGACTGCAAAGAATATGATATGGTACTATCGTAATCCATTTCTTGACGGATTCATGACACACTCAAGTCATGGTGTAGTGTTGAAGCATTTCGATAATTTCCATTCAGAGTTTGTATCAGAACCACGTAATGTGAGAGTTGGCTTGTGCACTAATGGATTCACTCCATTTGATAAGTTTGCAGGGAATTAATTTTATTGGCTGGTTATGGTGTGCGTTTACAATCTTGCACCTGGTTTATGCATGAAGGATACTTAGATTTTTATAGCATTTATTATAAATGGTCCTCGCAGTCCATGAAGAGATCTTGATGTATTCATGCGACCATTTGTCTACGAGCTTAAGCACCTGTGGGGTAACGGTGTTATGACGTACGATGTTAAAAACCTGGTCAGTTTTATGATACGAGTACGCTGATATGGATAATCAATGAAATGGCATGCTCGTATTGTATAACTGAAACAAATACACATTACCTTGGGAGATGTAAGAAGGTATGTTGGTTTGATTGTCATTGGAAGTTTCTACATAAGGATGAGGAAGAATAAAATTTCATTTTTGAAAGGAAAAATGGTTACACATGTAGTTGAAAACGAGCGACCTAACGGGGCAGAAACACTAGATTTTGTTCTACATGTCACTCCTCTGAATGAATTCGGTGAATCAAATCGCAAGAGCAAGTCACTGGGATATAGTACAAAATATCATTGGACAAAGAAAAGCATTTTCTGGGAGCTACTTTATTAGAAGGACAGTTTGATTAGGCACAATATAGACCTGATGCATACCGAGAAAAACTATTTGGAGAACATGATGTTTACTATCATGGGTGTTCAATTAAAGACTAAGGACAATGTAAAATCTAGGGAAAATATGGAGTATTTATGCTCAATGAGTTGTTTGAATCCGATCGATGACCCAAGGTTAGGAAAGGTTAAACAGAGGTCTAATTATGTACATAACAAAGACCAACAATAGGTTGTTCGAACATGGCTAGAAAATTTTAATTTTTTGGAAGGTTTTGCAAACAATCTCTCATGCTGCACAGATGTAGAGGGTTTTGGTGGCTTGAAAACCATGATTTTCATATCCTTATAGAGAAATTATGACTCATTTCCTTCCGTCATTTGTTACCTAATCCAATATGGGAGACAGTAGTTGATTTGTGTCATTTTTTCTAAGAGCTCTGTTTATCAACCCTTCACATTGAACATTTACTTGTGCTGGAGAAAAATGAGGCACCAATAATATGTAAGTTGGAAAAGATATTTCCTCCAGCATTCTTTGATGTAATGGAGCATCTTTTGATTCATTTGACATATGAAGCGCTTAATGGTGGACCTTGTCAATACTGGTGGATGTATCCTTTTGAATGGTAAGCTTTTTTTTATTGGTATTAGTAAATGTTTATATTTTTTGGTTACGAATTAATCGGCGCAAACTTCTCTTTACAACTAGTTATGCATCTGAAACTCATGGTGACTCAAAAATCATATGTTGAAGGATCCATTTCACAAGCATACATTCTCAAGGAGGTGTCATCGTTTTCTAGGATGTATCTAAATAAAAATATGCATAAAAATCAGTGACAACCACCGAAGAATGACGATGGAGGAAAACTGGAGGCTGACGAACGTTTATCAAAATTTTCAATACTAATGTTTATTTTGCAGCTCCTACAATGCACAACTTTGTCAACTCAATCTCGATTCTACTGCAGTGGAGCTCGATCAATACTTTGTTGAGATATTTGGTCATTAGATGGAAGAATATACAATATTCACTGTACTTGTTACTTCTTTGTTTAATCACCATTTTCTTGCTTTTGTTTTTTAACTACATAGAATATCAAATTCAAACGTATACGTTATGATGTTGCTACTGCTATGAACTCACTTTATTTTCGGTAGTAATTTCGATTTTGGTTAGAGTAGTTTCATTTAGAATAAGAGTGATACTTTATATAATTTACATTCAAACTTAGACATTATATGATGGGATATACCAAATAAAGTATATGATGCAGCAAAACAATCTAATTTCAACTTTTGTAACACTATAAATAGTTTTACTAGAACATAACTTTTATAACACTCTAAATATTTTCATAAGAATATTAGAAAAATGGTGATGTTAAATGAGAATTCAATTTAAGCTAATAAGATTAAAAAATTTACTGTTTAATTGTGGACTATTATACGAAGAATGAAAATTGATGTAATATAATTTAGATAACATATTCAAAAGATCTTACACCAAATAGGGTTACATTAAATATGAAAATGCTTACTTTTTTAGAGAAACTTTATTTAAAATTTTCTCAAATGAATCCTTTAAGATAATCATCACACGTCTTACACATTTAAAAAATTAAGTATTATTAAATGAATTTTAAGATCAAGTCTTTGTGAATGGTAAAATTTTTAAAAATGATATATATATATATATATATATATATATATATATATATATATATATATAACAATTCAATAACTCTACTAATTAAAAATTACCAGTTTTAAAAGTTAATCGTCCCACAAGAATATTAATAGTTTTATAACAATCATATTCATATATAATAGAGTCAACAGCGTGTAGCAATTAGAAATTCATTTATTATATATAAGTTTAAGTGTCTCGTTAATTATATCATAATCTATCAATGTTGTGATCACCTTTTGGTTTTAAGATTAACTTCATAAAGTATTATAAACTTCATAAAATTAGTTCAAGTTAGATTTCGAGATACTAGTCATTATAATTATCATAAGTTACAATAGCATATTGCATGCAACTAAGAAACTCAATATTCAAACAATTAAGTATTTAACATCTTAAAATTCATTCAGAAATTCATGAGAATGTGTATAATTTATTACAAAAATATCAAAAAAATACTTAAGTATTTTAGGGATGAACCATTGTAAAATAGGATACAAGGCATGCAATATTAAGTATTCAGCATCACATAATTACATAAAAAAGTCAATTATTTAAGGAGATCTTTTAAGTGCATAACATTATAAATTAAGTGGATGCTAAATTAAACATCATGATTTAGAACTGCAGATTTTTTGGGAATTCAGTTTACATGACATTTAATAAATTCAAATAAAAAAAGACATCCAATTCCATGTAGTAAAGTAAAATGTGAATATGCGCAAATAAAACAAACTCCATTTATTTACTGCAAAAATTCATTTTTCTCCCACTAATAAGATTTCAACGGCCAAAGTCATTCATGAACACAACATCCATGTTTGTGTTCTTAGTCTAGAGGATATTCATATTTAGTGGGGGTGTTATTTTGATTTCAATTTAATGTTCTAGATTTTAATTTTTTAGATTGTATTATTGTTTCACATTGTATGCATATGTTTGTTTGAATAATTCAATGATTACATTTTTCTCTTATTTAAGTGATCAATTCGGTTCAGTGGGACCAGTTGGAAGTTGACACGTATTGATTACAAGGTTGTGTCGATTTCATGTTGCATTCCATGAGAATTTGAGAGTCATTAGAGTGTTAGTTAGAAATGTACTTATCGCATGATGAGTTACACAATGATAAGTTAGGGTTGATACTAGTAGGTCCATTCTTAGCTACCATCTGGCGTGGTAAGACATATAGTAGGTTATCCATAAACAATAATATTTTATAAATACATATTCAGATGGATATTTTTAAGTACATGTGAATGATCTAAGGGGGGAAATTGAAAGGATATATTGTACTTGGAAAGTCTCATTACATGTAAACTCAGAGTATCCATGCATGTCTTAATTGTCTAACTAAATAAAAGCAATCAATATAAGCTATATATATCATCTATAAGTAATAATAAGTATTACGAAGATATATAGTGCATATGTAGATAAGGATTTCGAAAGATAACCTTTTTTTGTCCCTTTAGTTATTATGCCTTAAAACCCCTATAAAGTTTTGGACCATTGAAGTGGCTAGTATATCAAATTGTGCCACTTAAGAATTAAATAAAGGATGGAATAATTATGGCATAAGAGTTAAATTTATAAATTAATAGGTTTAAGTTTATTAAGAGACTATTATTTAATTTAGTAGAATCATCTCATTAAATTTATAATTAGATCGTCATAGTTGAATAAGAATTCTTTCTCTCCAAGAAAGTGATTCTTGAACTTCAAGTAAATCTGTAGATCCAAATCTATCCTCTTCAGCTCTTCTTTGAGTAATATTGGTTGTTTGCCACTCGATTAGTGTCACTGATGCAGCCCAGAAAGTCCAAACAAAAACATTTTTTTTATTTTATTTTATTCAAATATCTTATATTATTCAAATCAAATCTAATTGTATAAAGATTTTATTTTATTTTATTTTATTTTAAACAATTATTTTATTTTCTTGTATTGTATTGTAATTTAGGGTTTTGAGGAGCTCTTATATAAAATCTCATATATTTTAAGTTATTTTAAGTATTTGGACTAATATATTTTTAGTTATTTTAATTGTATAAAGATTTTATTTTATTTTATTTTATTTTAAGAATTATTTTATTTTCTTGTATTGTATTATAATTTAGGGTTTTGAGGAGCTCTTATATAAAGTCTCATATATTTTAAGTTATTTTAAGTATTTGGACTAATATATTTTTTATCTCTAAACTTTATCATACACATATATGATGGGATATACCAAATAAAGTATATGATGCAGCAAAACAATCTAATTTCAACTCTTGTAACACTATAAATAGTTTTACTAGAACATAACTTTTATAACACTCTAAATATTTTCATAAGAATATTAGAAAAATGGTGATGTTAAATGAGAATTCAATTTAAGCTAATAAGATTAAAAAATTTACTGTTTAATTGTGGACTATTATACGAAGAATGAAAATTGATGTAATATAATTTAGATAACATATTCAAAAGATCTTACACCAAATAGGGTTACATTAAATATGAAAATGCTTACTTTTTTAGAGAAACTTTATTTAAAATTTTCTCAAATGAATCCTTTAAGATAATCATCACACGTCTTACACATTTAAAAAAATTAAGTATTATTAAATGAATTTTAAGATCAAGTCTTTCTCAATGGTAAAATTTTTAAAAATGATATACATATATATAACAATTCAATAACTCTACTAATTAAAAATTACCAGTTTTAAAAGTTAATCGTCCCACAAGAATATTAATAGTTTTATAACAATCATATTCATATATAATAGAGTCAACAGCGTGTAGCAATTAGAAATTCATTTATTATATATAAGTTTAAGTGTCTCGTTAATTATATCATAATCTATCAATGTTGTGATCACCTTTTGGTTTTAAGATTAACTTCATAAAGTATTATAAACTTCATAAAATTAGTTCAAGTTAGATTTCGAGATACTAGTCATTATAATTATCATAAGTTACAATAGCATATTGCATGCAACTAAGAAACTCAATATTCAAACAATTAAGTATTTAACATCTTAAAATTAATTCAGAAATTCATGAGAATGTGTATAATTTATTACAAAAATATCAAAAAAATACTTAAATATTTTAGGGATGAACCATTGTAAAATAGGATACAAGGCATGCAATATTAAGTATTCAGCATCACATAATTACATAAAAAAGTTAATTATTTAAGGAGATCTTTTAAGTGCATAACATTATAAATTAAGTGGATGCTAAATTAAACATTATGGTTTAGAACTGCAGATTTTTTGGGAATTCAGTTTACATGACATTTAATAAATTCAAATAAAAAAAGACATCCAATTCCATGTAGTAAAGTAAAATGTGAATATGCGCAAATAAAACAAACTCCATTTATTTTGTACCTAGTCTGAATGAATTTAATTGTACCATATTGAAGATTTTTGGTCACGCAATATAGACCAAATATGTTTAAGGGCAGTCTCCTAATTTCAAAACTTAAGATTTATAATTTCAAAGTCACACTCTTAATATTATATTTTGTTATTGGAGAAAACATTTTGAAACCAATTATTTAATATGTTGCTAATTGATTATCAATAGCAACAAATTTATATTGAATTTACAATGATAATATTTTTAACCATCAAATCAATTTTAAATAAGTTATTACCAGGAATTTGTAACTGAGCAAATGCTATGTTACAAATGTTGTTAGTTTGTAACGTTTTAACAACGAATGTTAGGTTCCATCCTCTTATTTTATCTATCCTTCTTTATTTTAATTTTTCCTCCTATTATTTCATATACTTTGTTTTATCATTTTCTCTCTTCACAATTTTCCCTCAATTCTTTACCCAAATTATCCACTATATAAAACTAATTTCAACCTAATATTTGTGACATTCTTTCAAACCCTTCACTTTTTCTTCCTCCTCAAAACCTTTATTAACCCTTTAACAGTTTCTCCAACACATAAGTTTTCCAAAATTTCATACAAAATTATATTTCTCACAATCTTATACGCCAAACCCAAAACAAACTCAATCCATCAAGAGATTTGGAAGTTAAAAGCAAAGTTTTGAAATATGGTTTTTGAAATATATTAGAACAAAAGTAATTATATCTGAAATATATTAATTAATTAATTCACTTAGTTAATTCATTAATTTTTCAAAAGATTCGAATAATATATTCTTAAAAGATATTAATTAATTAATTAATTTTTTGTTAAGAAAATATTATATTAGTCAAAAGATACTATTCTTTTATTTAGATAGAATAATATATTAATATAAATATAGGATATATATATATAAAGAAAAAAATAGAAATAAAATCTCTTCAAGTATCTCTGATTCACTCAAAATATCATCTTATATCAATCAAATTGGTATCAGAGCACTGTTTGATCAAGACGAATAACTCAATTCTTCTTTCTTCTGTTCCTCAATTAACCAAATAAAATTATAACAAATGGAGTACTCAGATGAAGGTCATGTGAGGATCATAAGAGGTATGAGATCGTTGCAAAAAAATAAAATTAAAAAAATAAAAACTAAAACATAAAACAAATTAACACCAATGAAAAAAAAGGATCTAAGAATATCAAGAAAGAAAGATTAGAAGCCTTGTTTTGGATATATTAAGGAGTCCAATCATATGAAGCATCTTTGAAAAATATTACTTTTGCCACTTCCGAAAATTCAGCATGTATTTTCTTTAAGAAATCCTTCAAATGAGATGAAAAGTTAAAAAGAATTAGAATACAAACTCGTATAAGGTAATTTGAAAGTTTTAAAAAATAAAGCCTGAAGTTGTTTCAATTTTTTTTCACTAGCCTTGTCCATAGTTAACCAATTAGAAATAAATAGGGAAACTTTGGATGATATTCGTGTTATTGAGAAAATTTTCCGTTCTTTGTATTCAATATTTGACTATATTGTGGTTGCTATTAAAGAGTCTATTGATTTAAGCACCATAAACATTGATGAATTAACGGGCTCATTGAAAGCTTATGAAGAAATATTGACTAAGAAGAATAATAAAGTAATATTAGAAGAAGTATTGTAGTTAAATTTGTCTATAAGTGAAAATAAAGAAGATTCCAACAACAACAATGAGAAAGAGAATGGTCATTTTGCAAGAGAATGGAACGAAACAAAGAAAAATTGGAATTTTAGAGGTTCACAAAGAGGACGCGAACATGGAAATTAAATAAGAAGAGGCTCCAATACTTATGAAAGGGGTTAATTTAAAAAATAGGTGCAAAGAAAAAACTAAAATTTGAATTTTGAAGGTTTGCAAAGAGAACGTGGACATTAAAATAAAAAAGGAATAGGTTGTGGGTATTTTGAGTATTATAATTTTCACAAACCTTATCATATGGTGAGTGATTTTTGGTACAAGAAAGAAGAAAAAGACAAATCTATAATGGTGCAAAATAATCAAGAAATTTTATTTGTTCTCACTCACGGTGGAGAGATTGATGATTTCTGGTACTTATATAGTGGAGCTAGCAAAACACATGACATGTAACAACAAACTATTTTCAAAAATATTTGAAACTCATTGGAGAGATGTAAAAGGTTACAAAATTAGTTTTGGTGCCTTATAGTTTAAAAAAAGAAACGTACGATTGAGAAAATGTCTCATATTTATTTTGTTTATGACCATAAAAATAATTTTCTTAGTTTTAGGCATCTATTAAAGAAACGTATGATATTCGTTTTCTTGAGATGTACTTATTATGGGATAATCGGGTTGTTTCTAAAGTTTATGTAACATAAAATAATATTTTCTCACCCACTCTTCAAAATTAGAATATTTTTTGCTTGATTAGTTACCATTAAATAGTTGTAAAGTTATGGCATGATAGGTATGACCATTTAAATTATAGAAATTAGGAGATACTCTCAATAAAAAGGATAGTCACATGTTTCCAAAAAATTATTCATCTCGATGATGTATGTGAAGCTTATCTGTTTAGAAAGAAACATATGATTATGGTTTCTTCTCAATCATCATGGAAAGATTAAAACCACTGCAACTGATTCATTCAGATCTTTGTAATCTGGTAGATGCACTCTTTTCTCCCCTAATGGCGCGGGACGGTTTTTTTAATGAGGCATTAGATTAACATTTATTAACTTAATGAAATTTTTATGCTTTCACCAATATGCGTGTTTGTTTGTTATATCTTTCCATCCCTATAATAGCGAACGGATCACTAACCATGCCTTCAGGCTACGCAAGAGGTCGCACTAAGTCTAGACCTATGAGTCATATTATACGAATGGGAAAAGTAGCCACGCCTACGGGCTATGTAAAGGCCATATTGAGCCTCACATCTTGTACATGGTATTAATAATCGAATTGACTAAGTATCAAGGCATTCTGAGCGCCACGCAATGGGTCTAATCGACCTCGCCTCGAACGAAGATGAGAAGCAAGTTTAACTCAATGCTATGCAATAAGTCATACTGAGCTCGACCGTGTAAGGACATCTCCAGAACACCATACATATTAATAAACACACATTTAGTAGTCATTAATTGGTCTTCCATTATAACGAGGTTGAGAGACAAGTTTATGCTTTTTATATTCCAAAATCAAAATAAGCATACAACTCAATTCAAATTATTTATAAACCCGCAATATAACATGAAGATGATCATTGGCATTAGTCTCTGTAGGCTCCACATCGCTCAACTTTTCATCGCCGTCCTGAGTTGCATTGAGGGATGTTTTTTCCACATTTTGTTTAGCATGAGATGGATCAGAAATATTTGAATCCTCCATCTTGGTTTGCATGGGGGAAACGTTTCTCAGTGTTCTTAGTTTCATACCATGATTTAAAGTCAGCAACTTTGCAATTTCTTCTCTTTGGTTTTTAGCCATCATCTCTATGGTCACTTCCATCACTTGTCTCTCATTTTCCTTGAGGTTAACCTCTACTTTCTTTATAAATTGTCGGCGTTGTTGTTCGAGCTGCATCTTCAAATCGCCCACCGCAGCCATTAAATTTCCATTTTCAACTACCAGACCCGCAAAACGGTATACCTGCTCTTCGACCTTCTTGGCCTAAGCTATCTTCTGAGCTAATAGTTTAGCATTCTGAAATATCAAGTCATTATTTCTCTTAATAAACACATTATTCTGTGCAATCACAGCTGCGGTCTTCATCGTCAATTCTTTATTCTTGCATTCACAAGTATCATGAGCACTCCTAAGCACAACCACCTCATGACGCAATCCTTCGTTCCCCTGAACAGCCTAATTATGGACATAAAAGTAGGCTCCATGTCATAAATGTAAAGATAATGTACATAGTTAATGGGGACATGATTTAGGGACTATGGGTAACTGTTAAATGATGCATAAATAGATGGACAAGCAAGATACCATGTAATTTCTCTTCTCTGATAAATACAAGTTTACTACTTGGCATTTACTTTGTTAGTTTTTCCCATAACAATTATGTTTTATTACGTTGGATGGTGATTTTCTGAACAACTCGGTTTAATTGAATGAACGTTTTATCGAATTTGAATTCGATTTAAGTTTTTTGAATGGATGTTTGTTTAAAATTGTTGGGTGTTTGTTTAAGTTGTTTGGACGTTTTCAATAGATGTTGGTTTAATTTGAATGAGATTTATGTTGTATTTTAGAAAAGATATGTTCCACACTGTCGGTGTCAACATGTATACATTGTCGATGGAATTTCCAATTGTCGATGTATAAACTACACAATGGCAATGTACTATGAAGCTGGTAGTGTGTAAATTATACACCACTGATGTAATAAACGAGCAAAAGTGTATAATTTAAAGTGCAATAACGTAATAGTACCGTTGGTAGAGTACTACGCTTCCGGTGTAAACATTATACACCGGCGGCGTAGTACTAACGGTGGTGGCGTATAAATCATGCATCGTGGGTGCCCGTTTATAAGAAAGGTATTTGATTCTATTTTTTTTTAATTTTTTTTACAAAGGTGAGCTATCATACGTTGGCGATTGAATACTTCACCGTCAGTGTAAGAATTTGCATCGCCCACGTAGGTTACACCACCCATGGCGCATAAATCATGTAACGCCAGTGGAATCCTATTATAAATGAACTTACTTAATTTTTGGTCTACATAGGAATCATATCATGTGTACAACACCAGTGGATTGCTCCACTACTGGTGTACAAATTATGCATTGTCATTGTACAAATTATGTATTATTTTCCATACAAAAACCATATATGTTATAAATATTATGATAACGATGCATTTGAATGATAGCATTACACATAAATTAGTTGACATAGTTAGAGAAATTACATAGTTTGTAAGTAATATGTAATTGAAATACAAACGTAAGCAAGAAAAATAGAAAGATGATTGACATTATTGACGTTAAAGACGCATTTATGGTGACGGATAATTTCATTCATGCTCGAACCATTTTTCGAATGGATATTCCTCATCTTTACTAGTTCTATCAGAATTTTTGTAAGTGGCTTTGACGCAATTGACTTTTTCGTATGCTTTATCTTAAAGTTCTTGCATAATATGATCTAGTATATCTTTCGTAATAACGCTTTGAAATCTCATACTGACACCATCGTAGGTTTCACATAGGGGAGTGAAGTAAATACATATACTCATAACCGTTTTCAAATAATCTAACCTAGCGACGACTTCTTCATGTCGTGTGCTCGGGGAATCATACAAGAATAACACGTTGTTTCCCTAACTTTTATGAAGTACATTATGCATAAAACTACGCTGATAAAACCGGGAGTTTCTTTCCACGTCATGTATTTCATGTAATCAACTATTTTTAAGCAAATGCGCATCTTCGTATGTATTTCAGTTCGTCTCACTCATGTCTATGAGTTTTCAAATTTAAGTTCTTACAAGATTCAAATGTCTATTTATTGAGTTTTTGGGCGAGGCTAGCGAAGCCTATATATACCTATCTAAATTGCACAAGTGTAAGTTGTGGATAGTGTAATACTTTTAGGGGTTCATATAAAGCATTTTCCTAAGTTTTACTTGATAAGCATTTAGATATGATCGTGATTCCCACCTTGGGTATTATCATCCAATAATCAAAATTATTGATACCATTGTCGCACTTTAGACGTTCCACAATATTATATAACTTCTCAATACTATCATATATCCTTATGTAATCAATCAGACAAATTCATAAGCTTATGATAGAGGGAATCCATAATTGACTTCCATCCATCTTGCCACTCATACAAGACAAACACAATCGACTGATACCCGCAATGCACGTCTGATTTAACGTCGTTAATGGAAGTTATGAAAGGTTTATATGAGAGATTGAATTGTTTTAAGTAATCATTTATATGAGAATCCCATTGTACCTTAGAAGGTATCGTATCGCTTGAGGTACAACCAACTGTTCCACTTGATCGTTAATGTATCGTACGAGTTCCAAATGATTGTTCAAATTTAAAAGGTTTATCTGCACTTTTTATATAATTTGATTAGCAAAGTACAGTTCCTTCGTGTAATGGTCGATGGAGTATTGAAAGTTTGACATAATGATGGTCTACTTTCTTTTTCTGTATATAGTATATGTGCGTGATATGATTTGTCTTATTTAGTGGACAAATTTGATGCCTATATAAATATTTTATGTTTCATGGTTGGATGACCATAGGTTTTTAGTTTATTTGCAGACTTTAAAATGGAATATGTTTCCGGGTAGACTATGTTAAACTATTTATTGTACACATGGTTTATGTTTCGTCTTTGTGTTGCATGGAAACATTAACTAGTTTTTTTCCAGTTTCCATTTCAATATCTCTTTTCTTGTTAGATTAGTATAGGAAACCATACCTAACCTCTTCTAATAACCATGGATAGAGTGTAAAGTTATAGTTACGTCTTTACATACAAAATCAAAGATGTCGTGAAAAAAAGATATATCGTGTATGGTTCGTATCCAACACGTATATGAACCGTCATTAACTTTCTTATTTTGGAAACATTCTAGAAAATATTTCTAAAGCTTCGTGAGAGATATTACTTCATAAATCTTTGTACACTTAATGCAAAAACTTATCTAGGGCTAAAACTCAATTATTCTCAAATTAGCCTTTAATTACTCCATGTTGCAAACTGAGAAAATTATGTACCTTTGACTAAAACGACTTGAAGTTACATTTTTTTGTACCAATGGTACTCTTAAGGGTGGAATGAGCACTCTCAACGCGGTTAGTGTTTTTAGTACCAAAATATAAGAACTTGTTAGTTTTCCACATCATAAACTTATCACTGGACGGGTCTGACTAAGTTTCATTCTATTCGGTTGCTTTTGGATAATTTTCTAACCATAGAGCATTTCATCCCGATTGTTATTGAACGGGAAAGTTGTGTCCGAAATCATCAGGTTATTCCACACAGTTAAAAATGCACGGATTCTTTTTTATAGTTGATGATTTGTTTTGGATGTTAGTGTTAATGTGCCGCCAATATAAAAGTGTGTTTCTTTGGGAAACACTTGATCGATATCCTTAACCAATCCTAAGTATTTATCCATATAGATAATGGGTGGTTGTTCGACAAAGTGAGTTACCATCAACGATTACAAGTTTTCTAATACATACTTGTAGTTATCAATTTGTTCTCATGACATAAACACAAATCAGAAGTCGAAAGTCTTACCAGCATCCCGTACTTTGTTATTTTTTAAGTGTTATCCATTATTAGCACATTTGGAAATGTATATAACAACTCTAAACTAATCGGTTATGATACCACTCTCGTCTGCGGCTGGTTCACCTAATAAATATTGCATGTGCAAGCAATTGCCTTTTTCGATCTTGTGTTGTTTTAGTTAAGCATTATATACAGTTCTCAAGCAAGACGAATTCTTAGAGTTCTTCTTGTTCATTGCGCTTAAAAGTACCCATGTTGGTAGAACTAATTACAAATTCCAACTCCTTTTATGAAAATCGTCCCAAACAAGAATAACATTCACTATATTTCATGTTATCATGATTGTGAACCCCGCATACGATCTTTAA
Source organism: Limnanthes douglasii subsp. nivea (assembly GCA_036936605.1). Taxonomy (NCBI): domain Eukaryota; kingdom Viridiplantae; phylum Streptophyta; class Magnoliopsida; order Brassicales; family Limnanthaceae; genus Limnanthes; species Limnanthes douglasii. Next base: position 341,080,361 of record JAUPFV010000002.1, read on the forward strand.
GGAACATTCGTCATCTTTTAGCATTTCTTCTCTAAGCTTAAAAGAGCATCTGCATTTTTTGGTTCTATTAGACTTTCTTTTAATATTTTTCGGTTTTATCAATTTCGTATATGTGATGGATCTCTTGCATTCGAAAAATAGTCGAGGTGTTTTCCTGCTTTGTGCACCATCGTGCCGTTGTACTACAACTACTATACAGTTGTCTGTTCTGGTGCCTTTAAGCCAATCAACCAATTGTTATTGCGTATAGTTAATTTTAGTTGTAAAACATCACTATAATCGACATGTAGAGCTTCGGATATTCAGTCGGTATCGTTAACATTGGAATCCTCTCCCGCTAAGTCGATATCCTTAACATCGAAATCCTTTCCCATTAAACTGGTATCCTTAACACCAAAATCCAATTCTGACATCTTACAATTATAAAATAATCGAAATCAAATCCGTAAAATAAGAACATAAATTTGGAGAACTCACGCACTGTCAACATGTACATGCTTACACCACCTGTAGAATTCTCTGTTACTGATCTAAAAATTAGAAACCTGCAGCGTAATATTACATTGACAACGTATATGCGTAATGGCGGTGTAACTTACACCGCCGACGACAAAAACAAATTCTAGTATAAATGAATTCACCGCCGATGGAGAGCGCTACACCACTAGTGACTAATAGATTTCACTTTCTAACCTAATTAGAATCGTTAACAATATAATAATCGTACATGGTGGACGTGGAGAAAGACACACGTGAGTAACTATTTCATTAATATTTTGTTAAAAATTTTGAATTTATTTTCTAGATAAAAAAATTGATGGTAGATCTTGTGTTAAAATAAATGTCAAACTAAATTCTTTGAATTTTAAAACAAGTCAATTTTTTTTGGTAAAAAAAATTATACAAGGAATAAACTAAAAAAATATTTTTTTTCTTAAACTATCTATATAAAAATCGTAACAATAGTTTAGTAACAAACTTAAAATAATCTCCATAAACGAAGTAGTCAAAATTGTGGGTCGAGGCATTCGCAAGTCAAAATTATTAAAATGTGTGATCTAGATGTTCGACAACCATTCTACCGAGTTTAGTTTATTATACCATCACAGGAATGAAATCACAAAACTTCGTATTCATATTTAGGCTAGAAGTAGAAAGCAAAATTGAAATTGAAATTGAAATCGTAAATGCAAGAGATGCTTCAGACTCGGTTATTTTATCTGTATTCATACGTGGGCTTAAAAGGAGAAAGCAAAATTCAAATTGAAATCTGCCATTTCGAATTTCAAGACCAACCGAGATACCTTTAGGCTGCCGCGTAACAATTTACTTGTCTTTATTATTGCCAGCTTATTACTGCCTTAAAAGTTCTGACAGACCGACTGGTCTAAGGTCACTAATTTTAATATATGAAAAATACTATGGTGCATAAAAAAGAACGGTGGAAAAGCATTTAAATCCGTGACGTGAAAACATATATATTTATATTTATAAATAGGAGACAATATTGCTTTTTCCATTTTTATATACATATTAAAATATAAATAAAAAAAGATTTATTTTAAGTGAATTTTTCCATTTTAAAATAAATTGCATTTTTTTTCCTTAGACAAAATCTCATCATATTCAAAAGTCATATTCAAAAGGTTAACTAAAGAAGAAACGTTTAAACTCTCCAATAACAAAACAAATGATTCAAACGAATAATCGTAAATAATTAAACTCGTCTAGGTAAGTAGGAAGACAATTGTACGCATCGGTGTTCTAGTTATAAACATTCCAGTTATTGCGGATTAGACATAGACTTTGGATACTGAGTTGTAGGTTTCAGACTCCTAACAGGTGTTTTATGAGTTTCAGGTTTCGACATCAAATCTTCATCATAATAGGCCTCTTATTGTACCTGTATGCATCAGTAGACATGTCAACCTTGGTAACAACTTGTAAACTGATGTAGGGAAAGACTTTTACAAAAGATCTATTTAAATGTTTTAGTTTTATTTATTTTATTTTTATATTTTAAGTATTTATTTAAGCTAGCAAATTAAATCTAATTACTATTCAGATTTAATAAGATATTATTTTATTATGTTTATTTTGTATTTCCATATTTTATATTAGGGATTTGGGTGATTCCTATTTAAGGCGCTTAAACCCTACTTTTGATTTTAGACTTTGATGAATAAAAAATGAGAATTTTCTCTTAGTTTCTTATACTCTAACCTAGGGTTAGGGTTTATATATCTTGTTTCGTCTTTTCTCTTTGTGTTTGCAGCCATCTATTGTATCTCGTAGCTTGACGCTACCATATTGGTATCAGAGCCAGAGTTCCTACAACGTGGGTAACAAAGGTATGTCGCCAAAGCGATCCTTGCGAGGGAAGTCCACTCTCCCGATCGCAGAATTGGTCGATCGTGATGAATTTGATCAGTTCCGATCACAGATAGATGAATGGATGAATTCGATGCGACATGAAATGAAGAAAGCAATAGAAGATATTGAAAGGTCGACCATCACCGGATTTCAAACTCCAACCATAAATTCAAAGGCGGAAGTCTTTTTCACAGAATCCAACCAGAGCCACAACTACAATTTGGAAAAACCAAAGGGGAAGGAGATCCATCAAGTAACTGTTGGTGACATGGAGGGTTCGCCGATACTCGACCATCCACTCTTTGCTGAGTATGAGGCTGACTACCAGGGTGAAAGTTCTGATGAAACTTGGTCGGAATTAGGAGATCCGATTTATGATGTTTACGGTGATGATGATGAAATCACTGTTAAAGACGAAGACCATTGGGTAACACCAACAAACGTCTCTCTTTATTTGAATAAGGTAAACAACAAAACAATCCCCTTTCTTGAAATTTATACTGAAGAAATTGTTAAACATTTGGTTGAAAATAAGAAAATAAAACCCTTAAAAAATTAAAAATATCGAAATCAAAATTTTTATCTCTTCCAATATTTGAAACGGTTGATAAAAATTATAATATCCAACTGGTGGATAAAAGTCATGGTATTCAACGTATCCTGTCCAACTTAAGGTCAAAAACAAAAAACACAGAAAAAACTGGCTTTTTGGAAAATTATTATATCCGTGGATACCATTTACTACTGTCGTTACCACCAACCACACCTTCTCAAACTGTAAGGAACAATGGAAAACAGAAAATCGGAAGGCCAAAATGGGTTCGAAAAAGAAGAAAAGGTAGACATAAACAGATAACACAAGAGATTGATGCTATGAACGAGATATCAAGTTTCTTCGCTCCACCTCGGACTCCTAGTGCTTCTATTGATGACCCTCCGGTAGTAATGAAAAACCGAATTGTTCAAGTAACATTATCAAACCCAGATGGAGAAGCGGTAGTTTTTGAGGTGTTCATATTACTCCGTTGATCTTCGGGGTTCCCTACCTACGTCGAAACCGGACTTACGTTGAAGCCCATAAATATAATTGAGTTTGCAACTAAGACGTTCGAAGAAATGTCAGAGCGAGATGTAGGTTCTTGGAATTCGATGATTTTAATGCGTACCCGGGATTATGTATTGCAAGAGACATTCCATGTCCGTTATCCATCAGTCAAAATTGCTAAAGTTGTGATTGATAGAGGTACTGGATGCACAAAGGGTTATGGGTTTGTTAAGTTTGGAGATGAACAACTAAGTGCATCAGCAGCACTCGAAGGTTTCAGGGATAAATTTTTGCAGATAGAGGCCCAAAAAAACTTAGAAGATGTTCATTATGCCAAACTAATGGGAGAGAGAGTTTCTGCTATCCATAAGGCCAAAATTATGCAGAAAACTGAAGGTCTTTTTCTCAAGTGTTGTCGTGAGGTTACAGAGAAGTACCCGGTGATAAAATACGAGGAAGTTGTCATAGAAAATTTGCTATATCAAAATAAGGTTCTCCATGCAGTACATACATATGCAGCTCATGAAAATGTAGTTGAATGTGTCGCTGGGCACTTACAGAATAAAAACTTATTTGTATCAGCTGGTGATGATTGCCAACTAATGCTTTGTGACTTGAGAACCAACCAAACTAAGAAATGTGTCAAAGTTCATGACAGATAGATCAACTATGTATGTTTCACTCCTTTCAATGAGTGGGTTCTAGCCACTGCATCTTCTGACTCGACCTTTGGCATGTTCGATATTAGGAAGCTGAGTGTACCATTACATGTTCTAACCAACCATGCGGGTGGGGTGTTTCAGGGTCAAGACACTAGAGAGAGAAAAGTGAGTCAAAGTGCGGACATTCTTGAAACAATTCCAGATGTTGTTCCCGTTGAACAAACGGAACCACCCATTAGCGATCAGCTAGCATGGCATACTCTATGGCCAGAGTCACATAAACTTTATGGTCATGTAAATGAGCTATTTTATTTGTGCTGTGACCACGAGGGCAGGCTCCTCGCCTCCTCATATAAGGCCCAATCAGTAGCAGTAGATGAGATATGGCTATGGGAATTTGGTACATGGAAGACAGTTAATCGTTTGCAATCTCACAGCTTGACAATAACACACATGGAATTCTCTTACGATAATAATCTACTTTTGTCTGTCTTGAAGGATCATCAGTTCTCCGTGTTTGCAATTGAAAGAACAGGTGCAGGTGAAATCAGCCACAAGCTTTCGGCAAGACATGAAGCACACCAAAGAATAATATGGGCTTGTGCTTGGAACCCACATGGTCATGAATTTGCAACAGACTCAAGGGATATAACAGTGAATATCTGGGTTGTGTTGGCGAAAGAATCATCTGTCAAACAGGAATGGATCTTCGCCGTACTAATCGAACTATGGAGTCTCTCAATTGATCGAACCGGTGGTGGTGTAGCTGCTTCTCTCTTACAGTTTCACCCATTCATGTGCCATGTTTCTACAGTGAACCGTTTGGCATGGAGAAATGTTGATGCCGAGACTAGTGAAACCAGTAAGACATTACAACTTGCTTCTTGTGGGGCTAATAATTGCGTTAGGGTATTTGAGGATGCCAAGTACATAAACATCGATGATATATTGATCTTGTTCGGGGTTTATCTTTATCGAGTCGGTTATATGGCTTATGTTCAACAACATGTTGACCCCAATGCAGATTTAAATGGCTTCTGTTCAACAACATGTTGACTCTAATATTGATATTAAATGTAGTTAAGATATGTTGATCTTAATATTCAACTACAAGGTCACAAGATATTCGATCTTATAAGTCTTTTACGAGACCAATTTGGAAGACCCGGCTAATGAGGATGATTTTTGGAATCCGAGATCGAATTCTTTTCAACTGGGAGAGGATGATGTAGGGAAAGACTTTTACAAAAGATCTATTTAAATGTTTTAGTTTTATTTATTTTATTTTTATATTTTAAGTATTTATTTAAGCTAGCAAATTAAATCTGATACATTCAGATTTAATAAGATATTATTTTATTATGTTTATTTTTTATTTCCATATTTTGTATTAGGGATTTGGGTGATTCCTATTTAAGGCGCTTAAACCCTACTTTTGTTTTTAGACTTTGATGAATAAAAATTGAGAATTTTCTCTTAGTCTATTATACTCTAACCTAGGGTTAGGGTTTATATATCTTGTTTCGTCTTTTCTCTTTGTGTTTGCAGCCATCTATTGTATCTCGTAGCTTGACGCTACCATAAACTTTATTTTTCCTCTCATATTCCCTGTAAAGTAGAGAGATTATGAGTTTGTCCTCAGTTTTTATCACCTTTTCGATAGCTTTCTTTGCTACATTTTTGGTAACATATTTTTCCTTTGTGACGTTTGACCCAATGACGTCTATAAACTCGTACAAATATTTTTATATTTCCATATTAATAAAATTAAATAGAAAAAAAATGTTACATTGAGTGATTGGGGGCTCAAATGATGAATCTTATATAGAGTAGTAGATTTTCAACAATGCTCGGACAAGCTCAAAGTGTTTGAAAGAAGAACGGAAGTGTTGAAAATGACTTATGTTTTAGTATTTATAAGGTGGGGTCTTTTTTGTATTTTTCACTTCTCACTAAGTACTGTTGAAGTATATAGGAAGACCAAGAGGCACAATCTGACGGTTTGCACACGTGATATTCTGAATCTCCATTGTAAAGGAAGTCATTAATGAGATATGACCATCATAAAACAACGATTAAATATGTTGTGTGTAATGTTGTTTAAGAAAAATATATAATTAGGCTCGCTCAAGACTTTTAAGATTTGTAAGGAAGATTGGCAGCAAATACCTCTTATAAGTGCGAGGCTCAACCAACAGAGAGCCCCTTCCCCCCTCCCAACACATGTAAGGATCAACCATCATAGACACCTTATGTGTATCATGATCAACCATCAGAAACCTCCTTATGTGGTAGGCTAGTCTAACAAATACCTTCAATATATTTTGTATCGTCTAACAAATATCACATATGTGTGCTAGGCTCAACTAACTGAGGCCCTCAATGGAAATCACTCTTGACTAGTGAGAATTCTTTTACGTCTGATATGTCATTATAATGCCGAGACCATTTGTACATCACTGAAACAAGGACATACTCACACTAGCGGTCCACGTATAAGTTGATATCCCAACTTCTATGCCAATATCATACATTACATGGTTACACTTTTTTTCCTCGGTAAATTAAATTATTTTTTCTCAATAGAGGTTTTAATAGATGAGGATTTCATGAGGCAAGTTGTGGATAATATATATAGAGATAGAAATTTGTAGGTAACTCGACATCTACAAAATATAGGTTATATCAAGAATTAAACCAATGGGGTATCATCACAGTTGGCTGTGACCCGAATTTTGACTGATATTTAGCTATACGTAACAAATTGTATAAATAATATCGGGTGGAAATTACATCCTCCAAGACCCATTTGTATGATATAAAATTTATTTGAATACCTTATCATGCTATCGAATAAGAGATAAATTTTATTTACTAAAACTTTACAACTACTTTATCTCTGTAATATTCTTTTACATGTTAGTAAAAAACTATCTATTACTATGGACCTCCTCATATATAAGTTCAAACTACTCACAGATACTCAACCAATACTTGTTATATCTTGAAAAACAAAATTATATTAGACTAAACAATGTAGTGATGCAAATAATTTTTGTAAGAATGTAATTACAGTTTCCTAGAGGTATTCAAAAGGAAAGTTTTGGCGAAAAGAACTACCAAAAGTTGTATCCATTTATCTAGCATTTCTTTTTTCTGGCTATGAGATTAACATTTCTAAACTTAAGATGGTTTGATCCACTATCACCTTACTCGTATCTGAGGGCATCTTTGTGATTCTAGATTTCAAAACTTGGAATCAGATGATTGTCTTCGAATACAAGTGGTCCATTATTAGTAGTAACCAAAACTTTATCTATTGCGATTAGATTAAAACGGAAACGATTAAAGTAGAACTTTAAATCTTGGATTCTCTTCCTCCCAAATTTGGAATAAAATTTTACATTTTAGACCTCTAGAATGCAAAATATATAGGGTGACGATCAATAATAACGGGTCTAACTTATTTTGGTATGTTACATGGTTGCTCACAATCTATTTTATAACCAACTATAAACCAATTATTATTTGTGATTGTACGATTGACAAAAACCAACCTCAAGGTTTCTAACTTCATTTTAGATGACCATTTGAACTATTCGGCACAAATAAGATCTGACAGTGGTAGAAACCACCACAACCGTTAAGAAATCAACAAACTCATTTTCTCACTCCCATCTCTGAGTATTAATTATAATATGGCTAATGTTGTGCACTTAAGACTCGAAATGTTAACTTGACCATCAAGGAAACTTACCCTGTCATACTGGATTTTCACTCATATGTCGGGTGGACCGAGTTGGTATAACAAAAATAGAATATATCTTGTCACTTTTTAATTTTTTGTTTTACATCCTTCAAAGGTTGTCTACTCGAGATAAACTCATTATTTGTGGACTAAATTACCCTTATTACAATGCTCTATATAACTTTTATACTGAATTGATCAATGATAGTGTATTCATTTATAGAATTTGAAATGACAAGTCCGGAGTTAAGGTTTATGAGTTAAGGTTTATGCTAAATTGTTACGATTGTCTTCGGATGTATAAATAAGACTATAAACTAGACTTCCTCTCAAACCCATCATTTGACATGTGTGTTTATTCGCGGTAAAGTACTACATTTGACGGAAATTGAATTCAATATCTTTTTTTCGTAACCCCTTGCCTCTATGGTTTCACACCGTATGTTTTCACATCGTACTTTTAAATTGTTTGTACCAAAATTATCTTGCCAAAAAAAATTCTTTATGTAGTTCTCACTTATTTTTGTTATTTCATATTTTTATAGTTATCCTTTTTTAGTTTTTAATATTAATTTTTAAATCAAATATCCTCCTATTTTTTCATTCAAATTACGCTAGTTGACTTTTCTCAAATGATGGTTAGTTTGATAACTCATTTAATACTAAATATTATTATTTATTGATAATTAGTTAGTTATTATGATATATCATTATAATTTAATTTCATATAATACATATTTATTTTATATTTATGATTATTTAAAAGTTAATGCGTGTTCACCGTCTTAAAATACAACATAATAATATTGTAGAATATATATATATATATATATTATTTATTAAAGCGATGCAATTAATTTTACTTTTACTAAGAAACAAAATTTAATGAAATTATTATTAAATTAAGAATAAATAAATGGTAGTATTTATATTGAATCCAAAAGCAACTAAGTGAGTACTCCATAAGAAAAAAAAAGGCTAGACAAAAAAACAATACAAAAAGCTTTATATATTGTTGTTCTAGCAGGTTCCACCATTGCTGCTGGACGTTTCACTTTTTGTTTGTTTTCTCTTTGATTACCGTCGCACAAACAAAACATACAATTTGCAATTGGATCTTTTGTTTCAATGGTTGATTTGATGGTAAGTTTTGGTTAGATAGATTTACAGTTTTAGTTAAATAGATTTACATAAGATCGTACCAGGAAGAGAGAGCATGAATGCTTTAAAAGCCAATGAAACTAAGGCGGTTTAAGCATTGTTTTTCTCCATAAAAGCTTTATTTACATGAATTTGTAATTGTTGTAAGCTATTTTATTTTAATAATTTTCGCTCCTAATTAGTTAGGATTTGTGTTCTCCGTCCTTTTATAACATTTACTAACAGACACCATAACTAGGACTACTAGCTTAGATAAGCTGCCCTATTAGATATTGTAGATATTTCTGTATTTTACTTTTATGTTTCTGGTTTTCATTTTTATAACGAATGTTTTGTTTTGTTTTTACAAAATGGTGTGTGTTTCATATGGAACTAAGGTTAAATGAATTATATATTATTGTCATTTTATTTTTTTCAATGGATTTGGCTAAATTTCGTCCATAAACAGTATAATCATTTTAAAAAATTGAAGAATTTTTTTTAAGTTTGTGTTGTTTACTATTTTGTCCATTGATTCAAGTGATTCTATTTTGTTATCGGTTGAAACAAACCTTTTCACTTAGGGGAAATTGTTTTTCTACATATGTTTATATCTGACGGGGCTGTCTAGATTAACCCGGTGCAAACCTTCTGATGCATACAGATTAGCGCTATAATTTATGAAAACAGACGATCACCCGAAGAATTCAGCAAATTGACAGTTTTGGAGCTTTCGGTTTCCGATTTTGTCCGATTTTGACCCACAACACCTTATTTCGAAGGGAACGACGCCATAGAGTCATTTAATATTTTATTTCGGAGTCATTTAATATTTTATTTCGAATTTTTATTACTTTAGAGAATTTTTGGTATTTTCGTATTAGGGTTTTCATTCGAACTCTTATTTAAACAGACTTTGTTTACAATGCAAGGGAGTGAAATTTTGATAAAAAAATTAGGGTTTCCCCTATATTAGCTTCTCTTATCATCTTCCTTGTCGCGTGAGAAGTTCCACTCAACGAGGATAAAAAGAGTATTTTAATTAAAAAATGGGTTGGTTATAAAATGAAACGGAATTATTTAAACTTAGGCTGACTATCTTTTTTTAACCTAATTTAGTCAAAGCCTTTTCTAATTTCTTCGTTAAAAATATTATTATTTTTATTGATTTGGATTTTATCAAAGTATCCCTTCAAACGTTTTTTAAAAAATGAAACAATAATTACAAAATCCATGTAAAGTCATTTATTTTGAGATATTATTTTCTAAAAAGTTGAATTATAAGAATTCATTTTTCGTGCACAATGTATATAATGCTCAACTAAACAAGAGAAGATTGTGAAAGGCGGTTGCTCACATTTGTAATACTTTTAGGCGAGTTCAAAAGATTATATAGTTACAAATCACATAGATTGATCGAAGACCAAAATAATATCATAATTGAAATTTTCTTTGCACTCACGATTAGTTTGGATTTGTTACTGATGTTTCCAAATGTGCCAATAATAGATTACATCTACAAGGTAATAAGGTACGAGATGTCATTGTTTGAGGTCGTTGAATCTATTTCTATCAGTATGACTTTCTGCATCGAATTTGTGTTGATGCTTAGAGATAAAGTTGACAAATACAAGTGGGATTAAAATATTTGCAATTGTGATGGTAACTAACTCCAAGCGAAGAACCGTGCATTGTTTTGACGGATAGATTCTTAGTGTTAGTGAAGGGTCTCGAACAAGTGTCCCCTAATATAACAAGCATGTTATCTTTGATGAGTCCGGACAACGTAACCACTCCCTACTGCGATATCCGGACAAGGGCAATTTAGACACAAACTGTCCACTGAACTATCCGGATAGGACAAAAGTATACAATGACTAAACACCTTTTGACTAAGCTATGTGCTAAACAGCTTATTGAGTAAATGAGTCTTTAAACTTGACACGGTTCCATAATTTGACCCGAAAGCCCATGGGTCCATAATTAAGGGTATAAATACCCCAACTACTTTCATTAATGAGGTTAATGAACATTTAATACAACGATGCAGCTCAAATCTCTCACTACTAAACACTCAAACATTTAATACTCCAATAAACTTTCCAAAACACTTGACAAAATTACCCTCAACTAAAAATAAACCTCACCAATGTCGATGACACGTTAACAAGAACGTTCTTGTGAAACCGAAGATACTCATGAATGAAAAACGTTATCTCGGATGATTTTTACGTTTGTGGAATGAAATGCTGTTGTTGGAGACAGAACCCGAGTTCAACAACAGTCGGTCTAAAAGTATCAATGACTTCAAAGATTATATAAAAGCAATCAAATACATCAAAAAAAAATTATTTAGTTCCTTAAAGTGATAAGTTTCTCCCATCTAAAACTAACAAGTTCATCCATTCCGTTAAATAGACCAGTAACTGCATGGAGAGCGTTCACTCTACCGTAAAGTGTTTCATTGGTACGAGCAAATGTAACTTCGAGTAGTTTCGGGATAAGGTGTATTATTTTCTCAAAATGAAACATGGAATAATTAGAGAATCATTTGAAAAGAGTCAACTTGTAGCCCAATATAAAATTATACACAAGGTATACGTCAATATTAAAGGTAACGCCTAACTGGCTTATTTACATATATATTTTCAGACAAAGTAGAATGTGCCAAAAATATTGAAGTTGTGAATACTAACTATAATTTTGTTGTACAAATTATGCACGGTACGTCGTGCATAATTATTTGTATTAATTCAAATAAAAAAATAATCTCGTTCACATTGTCATGAAACCAAGGACGAAGCAAGCATAGAACCGGTTTAAGAAATGGTTTGTCATAATCTATCAGAAAACATCTTCATTTTTAGAGCTTTTAGATAAACATAAACAACATGGTCGTTCATCTGCGGAACATAAATTCTATATTGTTATATCATCCACTAAACTAGATATATCTTATTATAAGAACATCCTAGATTTAGAGAAAGTGAATGCACATTCCTTAGGTAATTTTTTCAAAACCCTACTGGTCATTTTACAGAGAGGAAGCGGAAATCCGTCATTCAAATTGCGGAGATGAAGGGGAGTTCCGACATAAAAAACTGGTTATATATATCCTCTCGACAGACCTTCTATAGTTAGAACTCATATAATGCATTCATTATCAAGTGGAACGATTAGTTTTAGCTCAAGCATTGTGATTTTTTCTAAAGTAATGTTGATTGATATCTTCACTAGACCTTTTATAACTTTGATTAATGACGTTAAATTTGATGGATTTGGCGGGTATTAGTCAACTTTGTTTTCCTTGAAGCATAACAAGTTGGATGTAACTTAATTAAGGATACATTTTACGAAGAGCTTATGAGATTCGCTAATATTTATATGTAGATATAGAGTGGTATGGATGAGGTACAAAATATCACAGAACGTATAAATTAATGTGAAGATATTTCTATTATAAATAATTGGATGGTAATTTCAGAGATGGGTATCATGATCGTATCAAATTTTAACTACATCGTCGATTTTGTAGGCAGTTAAGGTTGATGGTGTTAGTTTCATTGTTCTATCATTACAAGGCTCACCCTCTCCGATGTCTCAAATGAATAAAACTTAGTTGGATTTTGCTAATATAAACCACTTTGTCAATGTAAGTATTTCATGTCTTTGTTAAATGTAAGGGTACATTCTTGTTGTATCAGATTGCTTACCACATACCCTGCAGAAATTATCGATTATATCTCATTGGAAGAGATATCAAGAGATTCAAATTCGTAAAAATATGATTGTCAACCACGAAGTGACCGATTTATGTCAATTCATTTAATATTATGTGTATTGTTTTTTAAACTATTTGTCATTAGAATGTATTTGTGTTAAATACTTATTTGTTTAATGTATTCATTTTATGTTATTGTACTAACAATTTGAGAATATCATACTTAACTTGATTAAATTAAACTTAAAATTCAAAAACATCTAGAACAAATACATTAAATATAAATAGGCGATACGAATAACACATACGTTGATAATAATTATATCATTGCATATCTAGTTCTATGAAATACTCATCTAACTCCATTTGGTTCGAGTCTCTTGTTAACGAGGTCCAACTTAATCTCGTGAAGTATATGTTATTTAATGAAATCAATAATCCCCAAACAAAACATCCTATGCACCTCTTGTCTGTTATTGTACGGGAGGTCATAAAGCCAAATACGTGAAACTCATTCTAAATATTATATCATCATAGTTACACTTAACATTAATATAAGATGATAATAACTTATAAAATAACCTTCAACATTAATGAAACCTACAAAATAACAAATATAACAAGTTAAGAACATCAAACGAACATAAAGAAATATTAAACATGAATTGCAACAACACACATAATATTAGTTAAAGTCATTTCCTTCGTTAAATTCGTGTCTTTCAACGGATGTGCATTTCTTTCATGCATATACTTTTTCAACGGTTTTCTTCTCCACATAACATATCATATATTTTATCATGAAACCAATTTATTTTAAATTGAACAAGTTGAACAAAATCTTATCGAGTTTGTACGAGAGGTCGAACACCCAAAATATTGGTTCTAGATTTAAAATAATTGCACATGGTAAAGTCTTCTTCACGGTTGTGTTAAAGCGGAGGGAGAGCTCTTAGGCGCCCATACATGTACCCATAAATTTAGTATATTGTACACATAACTTAATTAAAAAACTCATCGATAGTCTCATCCGACCTTATTCTCTTTAGATACTTGATGACTTGTAGTAATTGGTTGTTTTTATTGAGAGTACATTATATATATTTTATAAAAAAAATAGATGTTTGATTAATTATGCTATTTTGGTAAATAAAGACAAATGGTATGTTTGAGTAGCTTTTTATAGAAAAATGAATCATAAAATTGGCAAGATTTTGTACTAACATAACTAAATTAGTGAGAGATTTATATATAAAATTAAAATAAAGTTTGTACTACTAGAACTAAGTTTTTGTATAACCACTAATATACTACACGAGCGATACTTAATTTTAAAACCGTCGATGTCAATAATATATGTGCGGTATATGATGATGTTGTTGTCGGTATAGAAGTTGAAAAACGACAATGTGTTGGACACGAATCGGGAGAGTCTACATGCGGTACAGAGTTTTTGTACCGTGATAATATATCTCATTGACGATACATAATTTTCATACTACCGGTGATAGTAATATACCTGCGGTATGTGATGATCATACTGACGGTAAAGTATTGTTAAAAACAAGTACACTTTGGACAAGAACTGAGAGAGCGTATTGGCAGTACAATATTTTCATATCGCTAATAATATATTACACTAATAGTACATAATTTTCATACCGCCGATCCCACTGATATTCCAGTAATGTTTAATGATGGTATCACTGATACAAGAGTTGAAAAATAACTATGTTTTAGACAAGAACTGTAAAAGTATAAGGACTATATAATTTTTAGTACCATCAGAAAGATATTAGACCAGAGGTATTTCATATCGTCGCTGCGAGTAATATACATGTGGTGTATAATGATAATACCAGCGGTATTGGTTTTGAAAACAACTAAATTTTGGACAAGAACTTTGATAATACATATTTTTTATAACACCAGTAAAATACTACACCAATAGTATAAAACTTTTATACTGCAGGCGCCACTAATATATCGACGGTGTATAACGATTGTACCGTCAATATGTGAGTTGAAAAAACTATTTTTTTATTCATAACGAGGTGAGTGTCCGCTAAATAAACTAAACCGGTGGTATGTAATTTTTTATACCATCTGAACAAATATCATATCGGTCGTTTTGAAGGATTCGTATTGTCAGTATAGGAGTGCAAAAAAGAACAAATATTGCTCAGTTTTCGTACCATCACAAGCAACATTCACAATGCAAGGAAATAAAATATTTTAATAAACATAAGAAACACAGCATAATAAAGATTCTAATTAACATAAGAAACATCATCCACATATAAAAATATTTATGACATCATCGTTCGATGGGACTAAGAAAACATCAACATCCAAACGTGCAATCCAAATACAAAAACATCATTCATCCGTCGTTAAGAAAACATACATAAGATAAAATAACATAAAATAATAGGACCCACTGAGTAATGATATTCATAACTAGATTCGTGAAATTCATTTTTTCTTCTTTGTTGGTGGAAATATATCGAATATCATTGATATTCTGAATTGATTCTAGTGCATCATTATCACAAACTACTTTATTAGTGATGATATAAAACTCATACCACTTCACATAATCGTACCAAACTGTTGTGGACTTACAGTTTCCAGAATTGTGAGGTTTTATACGGTCCACTGGAAGTAAATGGTTACGTTATTCATTCCGATTAGATATCATGCAACGGTATCGGTTATGCGTCATTTCTTAATATATGGTATAACTTATTGATGAGACTTTGGCTTATCCTGGACCATACCAAACTACCGTATCACTCGTTTCGGCATATATCTTTCCACAATCCACATAACCCTAATCAGATAGTTAGTTGTAGAGCCTGGTATTTTGTAACGCGAACTGAGCCCTTATGTTTGCATATGACTCAAATATAAGTTGTAAACAAACACATAACTTAACATGTTTTGGCCAAACAAACTAACACACACTTTGGGTTTCATAAAAGTAAAACCAAAAATGGAATATTTATATCATTTTCCTTGAGACCAATAATGATGTTGCGATAACAAATGTTGCGGCCACACATCTGTTCCAATAAGCATTTTGATATATTATACCTATCATTTATCTAGAATACAAAATAAAAGTAATGGTAGTAGATCATGAATATGATTGTGTCATCTTTTTCTTTTAAAATTATCGAAATTTCGCTATGATGAATAATATAATGCAATTTTTACTCGTAGAAATGCAATGTAAAAATTATCTTGAATCAATTTGAACAAACACAATTTTTATAGTTTTGATAAAGAAATTATAAATGAATACGATAATGATCGTTTCATATTGATATTGATGTATACTTAATTAACTAAAATTAATATTTTCAAAAACTATATTTTAAAAATAATTTTTTCTTAGATATTTTAATTATGTTTTAATGTATAAAGTTACACTTATATTTTATTTATCGTTTATTTTATAAAATTTGAATTAAAATTTCAAAAATTAAGTTTTAATTTTTAAAAGTTTTGTAATGGTGTTTTGCTGTATTATGTTTAAATTTTTATTTAATTTTAAAATATTTAAAACTACCATTTAACTCTTAAATTTTGTGAAACTCAAATAAAATTTTAACTTATGCTATTTTGAAATATATACTTTTATAAGTATAAATTAATTTAACGATCATATCTTATTTATATGTATTTAACATATAACGTAAATAATATATATTAAAATACATATACATTAAAATTTGCATAATGTTTACACAACTCTATGATAGTAAAATATATAGTAAAATACGTAAATTATCTGTCTAGTTTTACATTACATAGTGTGAACTTGAGAATTCGGCCTAATATTCTTCTCTGGCATCTGTAATTACATAAGATGACGACAATTCACAAAACTCTATGATACGTCTATATATATAGACGAGAGGACACAACAAATTCATCAACCAGTATGCCCACTTATTACAACTTTATAAAACCAAAGAAAGATGGTCTTCAAAGATTTGAGTTTTATTTTAGAATGATATTTGAAGGTCAGATATTGAGAAACAAAAGAGTAGTTATCCTTCCGGATCTCTGTTCTAACTCAGGAGGAGTGATCGATTGTTACTTTCACGTAACACCTCTCTTCCATATTTAGTCTTATATTTATGTAGATTTTTACATATCGATTAGATTACTTGTTGAACCACTTAATTTTATGCAACTTCAGAGATAAGTTTTATATTCTGCCGATTCATATGAACAATGGGTGTGATTTCTGCTCAATTTAATTACTCCACATTTTACAGAATATTCAAGGTTTTATGTGGGATGAAGACAACGTTGAAGACAAAATAAGCTGCTACGGTCTTATCCCTGCAGCAGTCGGTGGTGTCATCAACAGGTTTGATTTTATTATAAGAAATTAGTGATATATTTTTATTTGCTGCTTCGGATCTTAATATGCAGCTCTTCTGATGTTTTGGTTGAAGGGAAAACGCAAATGATATCAAAGCCAACTTCATAGTTGAAGCTGCTAATCACCCTACGGACCCTGAAGCCGACGAGGTTAAACTATATCTTTTGTATTTTTACGGTACACAGAAACATTTTTATTTATTAACTACCATAATCAAATTTTAAAACTTCTATAAATACATTTCATGAACCAAACATCTGACGGTCTTACCTTAGCTTTTGATTCAATAAGATTCTGTACTGAAATGGGTTTGAAACAACAGATACTGAAGAAGAGAGGAGTCGTAATCCTCCCAGACATATATGCTAACTAGTTACTTCGAGTGGGCGCAGGTATATCTTTTCCTCTCTTACTCTATACATAAAACGTGAGGGTCAAGAAATCAATTATATTCTATATTTTGAGTATATTCTAATACTCTTATCATGTCTTATCCAATTATACAGAACATCCAAGGATTCATGTGGGAGGAATTACAGGTGAACCAAGAGTTGCATATATACTGCCTTCACTCTCAGTGTCAACCGAGTAGCACACGCGACTCATGTCCGCAGATGGAGCTTCAAATAATCCTCCGTCGCTCTTACCGTTGGCTCTTGCCTGCATTTTATTTTGTAAAAATAATTTTAGTACTACGATGTGTTAGAGATATTAGAAGAAACTATTGGGTTTACATGTATTAGTCCAACTAGTTCATATTGTTATTTTTCAAACAGTGGTTTAACCAATTTGTAAATACACCGTTTTAATTTAGTAAAAAACTTTATTTCTATTTTTTATATGATATTAGAATACATGTTGAGATCTTAAGTTAATTTTTTTTTTTGTCTTTCCACTGTATCAAGAGGCATTTGTTTTCTATGTCCGTCGGGATTCTACTTTTTGGGTCTGTCATAGTATTATATGTGTTTTAGCCATCAAAATAAAGAAGGAGAGCAAGTTAGTTGAATTATGATGGAAATTTTGATTTAAGTTTGTTTTTTATTGGATTTGGATTGAACTTGGTTTCAATTCTTATTTGCATCTTATTACTATTTTGGCTTATTTGCATCTTGATTACTATTTTGATTTGAGACTTGGTTTTGCGTTTTTTCATTAGAATTTGGATTATATTTTTGTTTTTCGATTTTGTTTTTGTATTTGGTCCGGGATTTGGTTTCGGGATTGGGATTTGGATTTGGGTTAATTTTGAATTTTAATTTAGATTAGATATAGAATTGGATTTAGATTTTGAAATTTGTATGTTTCTTCAATCTGAAATTAAGAATTGTGATTGAAGATTTGAGATTCGAATTGGAACTTGAAATTGAAAATTGGAAATCGAGAATTTCGAACGGAATATTTGAGATTTGAGATTGGATATTTGAGATTTGGATTGTGATTGGAGATTTAATTGAAGTGTGAAAAAAACAAAAGCGTGAACAAGATGGGAAGAAGAAGCCGTTTGAAATATAGGAATAAAATGACGTTTAAAGACTGTTTGAAAACTATTTAAAGAAATGCGTTTAAAGATCATTTGAGGATTGAATGCAAGCATTTAGATTTCAGTGTTTGTGTTTGACAATCTCTCAATGTTTATTAATGTTGCATTAAGTTTTTGGAAAAGTTTTACAAATATTACAGATATATATTAGGCTATTAGTCTATATAATTAGTTTATAAATGGTAATTTAAACTTTATAGAAATATAAAATTCAATTAATTAAAAGGTGAACTATGCATAGGTAACCATTTTCTCTTTCTTTGAGCCAACCCTTCTTTTTATACTTTTTTCTCAAAGTCCATACTTTTTGAACCGGGGTTTGAAAAACAAATCTTAAAGTATCATCGGCTTTGTTAGTTTAAGACAGAAAAAACTAGATTCATGGATGATATTTCGATTTTTTTCCATAAGACCTAGTAACTCGGGTCTCACATATTAATCACCAAGTACTACATGTCTCGCATCTCTCCACTTCATCATGTTTGGTCACACATCTATCCACTTCATTGTGCATTGTCTTTTCACTTCCGTCATGTTTGGTCTCACATGATTTAATAATATCTGGTCTCTTCACTTTATCATGCTAAGTCTCTCGACTTCCATCATGCATAATCTCTCGACTTTCAACATGTTTTCTCTCGCATGATTTAATAATACATGGTCTCTCCACTTTATCATGCATAGTCTCTCCACTTCATCATGAATGATCTCTCCACTTCATCATGCATGGTCTCTCTACTTCATCATGCATTGTCTCGCATAATTTAATTATGTATGGTCTCTCCACTTCATCATCCAAGGTCTCTCAATTCCATCATTCATGGTCTCTCCACTTCATCGTGTCTGGTCTTTCCACTTCATCATACTTGATATCTCATTTTTCCCAGTTCATCATGTCTGGTCTTACATCTTTCCAGTAAATCATCATTGGTCTCGTATCTCTCTATTACATCATTCATGGTCTTGCATCTCTCTATTACATCATGGAAGACGAAGACAAAACAAATTAAGAGATGCGAAGCCAGGCAACATAATGTTAGATCGAAGTTATTAGGTCTTGCAAAATAAAATAAAAAATAGTATCCATCGGTCTAGTTTTGTTCGTCTTTAAAAAAATTCAGTGTTACTTTCAAATTTTTTATCCGAGCTCCAGTTTGAAAGATACAAACTTTTTGAAAAAAAGTAAGAAAAAAATAATTTTAGTTAAAAGAAGAAGAAGATGGTTACGTGAAGACGAAATATGAGTATTTGAGGTATAATTAAATAATTGAGGGCTAAAAAGATGGTTAGTCCCTTTTGTTTGCACTTTATCTCACTTTAGTCCCCATATTGAGTTTTATAATAAACTCGTCTCTAACATTTCCGAAACTGCTACAAAATTGTTCTTCATGACATCATCATCTTTTTTAATCCAATTATACCTTTCGACCATCCACGTCAGACGCTACGTGGACACGGTAACTAACTAAAATATAACATTTATTATTTCCATAATATTTGATCCACTGTTCAACCCGATCCACTTAGGTACGTCTTCCACGTCAGTTTTTTATGTAGAAGCTGACGTAGATGGTCAAAATGCATAATTTGATTAAAAGAGTTTATGATGTCATAAATGATTAGTTTGTTGTATTTTTGGAATTGTTGGAATACGGTTTATTACAAAAGTGAATTTGCGGACTAAAGTGTGACAAGTTGTAAACGAAGGAGACTAACCATGTCTTTTAGTAAAAAATTAAATATCGAATTGGGCCAGGCTAGATCTCGGACAGTTTTTGTTAGATATCTCACCATACTCAAAATTATTTTCTAATTCAAACTTGAAAACTCGAAAATATCCCTAACTTACCTAACGTTTACGAAATTGTTACTCAACCAAAAAACCAAAACCTCTAACTCTCTTACCTAAACTATCTAACCTAAACTAACAATTTACCTCACTAAATCACTATCTAATATTGAAAACCATGGAAGACCAAGAATAAGGTGCTCGTTGGAAGATAATATGGATAAAGAGAAGCCACTGATAGAGGTAATTTTCTTATTTTTGTTGTTATTTAACATTAAGTCGCGTGACATACATGATGATATGTAGTAGAGTTATAACAGCGTACGACCATGGATAGAAAAATCACACATGGTGTGCTAAAAATAGGGAAATCTAAGCGTAAAGAAGCATCCGACTTAGTGATTTGTTCATTGCAACTATGTATGTGGTATATTGTATAATCATATGTGAATTTGTACGACTTAGGAATTTGTTATCTATAATGTGGTGCGGTTTATTTATATTTTTCTTTATTTATAGTACATTTATATGTTGTAGGAACTTATGCCACCATCATTTATGATGGCCGATTATAGAGACATCATTCTAACTTATAGATTTTTTTTAATAAAGTCGAACTGGATGAATTGGTTTTTCGGAAGGGAGAAGAACGAAATCCGTGATCATTTATATCATATACGACTCCGATAAATGGGGAAAAACTCCTAAGATAATCTACCGATACTAGAGGTATTGTATTTATGTATCGAAAGCTAAACCGGATACTTCGAAGTAAAGAAAATATAATACAACAAAAATGAAATTGTCCATTCTTATATAGAGGTTATCACGTTAATGTATTAGCTTAACAACAACGCTTGACCGTTGAACACATGAAACAAAACCACGAAAAAAATTCAGCTTGACGGTCATTCACAAGCTTTTAGACTTACCCGGTTAAAGAGGAGTTAGTCCGTAAATTGTCTTACCTTAGCTCGCTTCTTATGGAAATATACGTTGGTTTGAATATGCAAAATCCATAAAGCGATTCCAACATGCGTAAGATACACAATTATCGTAAAAAACATCATCGCGCTGATCATGGTGGTTAATCTCAAATGCAATATTTGCTGGCGAAAGTGAAGGAAAACTAATAGTACGTGTGGAATCAGAGAAGTAGAAAATCACATGTGTTGGCGTACATTCCTCCATGTCTTTATCATGGATTATACGTACATGAAATCAAGGTATAAAATGTCGTTGCTCGAGATAATTATAGTAATTTTAACGTCACTTACATTTAGTATTGGTTATACATTTAGTTGCGGAGAAGGATACCTAGATGGGCTTTAAGTGTTCACTGAAGTATGATGACAGATAATATATGTGCACTTCTAAACGCCCATTTTGACAGATCAAAAGTTAGCATTGATGCTAGCTATTAAAAACATATTTCAGGATGCAAAAAACTTACTATATAAATGAGATATAAATAAGAACATTCTAAAATATTAAATTTTAATTTTTAGATATTTAAATTATGTTTTAATATAAAAATTTGAATATGATGTCCAAAAAATTAAACTTAAATTTTATTTATCGTTTATTTTTTAAAGATTAAATTAAAATTTCAAAAATTAAGTTTTAATCTTCACAATTTTTGTAATGGTATCTTGCAATATTACATTTAAATTTATATTTAATTTTTTAAAAAAACATTTTAACTCTTAAAGTTTGTAAAACTCAAAATAAACTTTTAATTTATACTATTTTGGAATATATTTTTTATAACTATATCATATCTTATTTATATATACATACATAGCGTATATAATATATAGTAAGAAGCATATATAATTCTGTCTCGTTTTACATTATTACATAATGTTTAAGCAAACTTGAGATTTCTACGTAATATTCTCCCTTATGTCTTACAAATTCTGGAGGGTTATTCCTCCTGATGTCTGTGCAAATTCTGGAGGAGTGTGCGATCGTTGCATTCAAATAACACCACTATATATATTCATATTAATATTAGACTTTTATATAACCCACATTCTATTGGGCTTATATGTAATTCAACGTCTACATTTCTATACGGCAGCTTTCGATAAGAAAAAAATTTATTTAATCGAAACTATAACATCACTGAATTTTAGAGTTTAAATATAAGGATATTTTATTATAAATATTTAACAAGAAAACAAAATAAGATTTTCTACGCTTAAACAAATAAAAAGAAACAAAATCCAAATTATATTCAATGTGAACTCTATGCAAATCACAAATCAATACCATAATAAAAATATAACAGATAATCTTAAAAAACATAATATGAGTGGAACCCTTTACTAGCTCCATAAAATATTTTCAAAAACAAAATCATGAGTTGGATTTTAAAACACTAGTGGAATGCTTCTACTAAAATTAAAATGATTATAAATAAAAAGGATGAGTTATGGTATAATCCATAAATATTTTTCAATTACAATTTAGTATTCATAAAACCTACCTACCTAATAAGTAATTTCAAAAAACGAAATCTACGCTGATTTAGATTTTTCATGAACCACAATTTTAGTTTAAAATATCAATTTACTTTATGAATATAAAATATTAAAGGCCTAAATGTAATACGATTAATGTCGTATGTGATAATTTGTATAAGGGGAAGAAAGTATTTAAACTACTTGTAAATATAAGGGATTGAAGTGCAATTTATCCCTTTGTATAACTGATTCAGTTAAACTAAATCTTGCGCGCCTATAAATAAAGGCTGAGGTAATGAATAAATTGTGACACTTTTTCATTGGACAAAGCTTACTTTTTCTCTCTTACTTTTTCTCTATATAATTAAACTCTTCATTTTACATTCTCTCTTAAGAAACAAGATTATACTTAACAAATTGGGGACCACATTGAGACATCTATTCAATTGGTATCCAGAGTTCATGCCAAAAACCAGATATTGTAGAATTATTTCTCAATTATATCACTCTAGATCTATATGGAACCATGAAACGAATTTGATCCAACAGTTCGAAAAGCAATTGAAACTTTGAGATATTATCTGCGTAACAAATAAAATAGATAAGAAGATCGAACTCCGATACAACAAGGTTATTCAGATATCGAGCTTTGAATGAATCAATTGCTGGACAAAATAACAACATTGAATGACAAATATGTACAAAGAGAACAACATATTGAGTCAGGTATGCTAAAATCTGAAGTATGACAAGTTGAAGAGAAATACAAGCTGGAAAAATAATATAATCGATCGTATAAAACTCATCAAATTCAAAACAATCGAAAGAAAGTGCATTTTCAATGTGACAAAGAACATCGAACTACTTGAAAATAAAAGAAAGATAAGCATAGGTACATCACATCTAGTGATGATGAATTTGACAACTCAGGGTCCGAGGAAGGCTTGTTTAAGCAGAGAAAATACCGGGGATCTTCGAAAGGAGAAAGAAGCGGCCATTGAAAGTCGCGTAAAGAATATAAACCAAAAATAGACAATGAACCTCGTTATATGAGGGATATAAAACAGTGTGAAGGAAATACATTGAACCAATACATAGGTGTAGGTGATCATAAATTGTATGCTGTTATGGGAACAAGAGGATATGACTAGTATGTACATGGGGTAGACTGGAGAAATTCTCCTTTAACATCTGAGATAAGGTCCATTACTCTTCTGAAGCACTTTGATATCTCCAGGATTGAAAGGTTTGATGGAATGCAGGGTCATGATGATCACATAAAACAATTCAAAACCTATATAATGAACTTCGAAGATGATGATAGGCTGGTATGTAGAGAATTTTCTCAGACCTTTAAGGGAACTGCATTGAAATGGTATAACAGGATTCTGAGGGGATCTATTGCCAATTTCGGGAATTCTATACAACTTTTCGAAGATAGTTTATGGGAAGCAAAGAGATGCAAGAAAATAATGACACTATAACACATTGTAAGCAGGCTGTGGGTGAAAATTTGAAAGATTATGCGAAGCGTTTTGTTCTAACAAAAGGAGATCTGGATTATTGTGAAAAGTTAGTTGCTATGAAATCTTTCAGAAAA
Organism: Limnanthes douglasii subsp. nivea; assembly: GCA_036936605.1. NCBI lineage: Eukaryota > Viridiplantae > Streptophyta > Magnoliopsida > Brassicales > Limnanthaceae > Limnanthes > Limnanthes douglasii. The sequence goes on from JAUPFV010000002.1 coordinate 341,104,849, forward strand.
AGTTTTTTGCCAGGTGATTTAGCAAATGAAACCACAAAAAATGAGAGCGTTAACTTTTGGAGCACTTATGGCTCAAGTCGACGACCAAATTAAAGTGGAAGAGTCAACTAGGGTTTGAGGAGGGGTTAGATCTAGTCAAAAGAATTCAGGTCATGTGTTAAATAATCAAGGACACTCTTCGAATTATCAGCCAGCTCGTCCAAGGAATAACAATAAGTTTCCTTCTCAAATTGGAGGGTTTCCAACTCAAGCTACAGGTCATCAGTTTCAAAGACCAAGGTCAAAACAGTGGATAAGGCCGGAGTATTATGCTTATTTAACTAAGAATGTTGCTGCTATTTACAAAAAGTCCAAAGGTTATATAAGCATTAAAAAACAGTTTCAATAAATAAACCAAGACAAGAGTGCAACACTAAATTTTGAAAGTATCAAAATGATATTAGGAACGACACTGCAGATTATATAGCATTGAAGACGGAGATACATGTTTTAATAGAAAATGGAAAGTTAGTTATTTTTATTGAAAGGAAAGATAGTGGATCGAAAACTCCGAGCACATCAACACCACAAACTTCAAATCCAAATTCAAAGGAAGAAAGGGCACTGATAATTCTAGATTCAAAATACTATAAGTTTGATGTAACCTTGGAATATTTGGACACCCATCTAGATCAATTAATCTTTAAGAAAATGCATGTTGTCAGTTTATCAACTAAGGTGGAAGAAATAATGTCTACTAATTTATATGGAAAACATGATACTTCTTTTATTTTGTTCAATGAGGATGATTTGAAGGAATAGCGGGCCCTCATGAGGATGCAATGGTTATAAGGGCATGAATGTATGGAGTTGAAATTCGACATTTTCTGGTAGATACATGGAGTTTTATAAATATGTTATTCAAAACCTACGTATGATAGGATGCGTAACCATCTCGAATGTGTCGGTTTTATCGTACCATAATTATATTTACAATGGTAACAACTCAGATGATTGGGGAATTCGAAGCTGAAGTGTGTTTGGGAAAAATCCTGTTTAAAAATAAATTTCAAGTCTTACTCATGGTGGTTATATGTCCAACCAGCTATAATGATATTTTTCGGAGATCTTGGCTTACATAAATGTATGTTGGTGTGAATATTGTTCATCAATGTTTGAAATATATCATCGAAGATCGTGTTAGAGTGGTTCGACGTGACCAAAACGTGGCTAGAGAATGTTATGCAATAACACTCCGGGTTCGGGGTTTCAAATCCGAAGATCAGATGGCTGAATAGCAACCAAAGGGGTTGACCTCAGATGAAAAGTGAATAGATGATTCGAAGGAAACCCCTGGTTATTTAACAGTGAGTGAGAATATCTAAGAGCATATTTTCTATAATGGGAAGACTTTACGAAACGACACATTGTTGTCTTCTACTTTGTGTGATTAGTTGTTACAATTTTTGTTTAATAATTTGGATGTTTTCGCTTGGAAAACAGAGGATGTGGTAGGAATTCCATCTCAAATAATATGTCACAGCCTAGCTATAGATTCGGGGTTAAAGCCTGTTATTCAGAAGAGACGAGCCTTTTTTGTGGAAAAGTCAAATGCTATTGTTCAAGAGGTGGATCATCTCTCTAGGGTCGGATATATTAGGGGGCATAATATCCTTTATGGACAAAAAATCCATTGTTAATAAAGAAGGATAACGGAAAGTGGCGAATGTGTGTTGACTTCACAGATTTGAATCGAGCATGCCCGAAAAAGACCCATTCATTGTCCCTCAAATAGATCAGTTGGTTGATTCTACTTATGAGGATAAATTTCTCTATTTTATAGACGCATTTGAAGGATATAATCAGATCCAAATGGATCCCAAAGATCATGAAAATACTACATTCATTACTGATCGATGACTACATTGTTATATGGTCATGCCATTTGGGTTGAAGAATTTTGGAGCGACATATCAAAGGTTGGTGAATAAGGAATTTGCTCCTCAGTTTAGAAGGAATATGGAGGTATAGATTGATGATATGTTGGTTAAAATATCCACAGATGGTGAACACCTGAAAGATTTAGAGGAGACCTTTTTAAATTTGAGAGCTATTCGTTTGAAGCTGAATCCTCAAAAATATACTTTTGATGTCCAATCAGGGAAATTTTTAAGGTATATCATTACTGAAAAGGGATAGAAGCATATCCTAAGCAGTTGAAGGCTTTGGTTTCAATGACAATGCCTCAAACTATAAAGGAGGTGCAAGTCTTGACAGGAAGGTTAACTGCTCTTAGTCGATTTATTTCAAGGTTTTCTGACAAATGTTTTCCTTTTTTTCAAGTATTAACAAGACCCAAAGAGTTTAAATGGAATCCAGATTATGAAGCAGTTTTTTCAAAGATTAAAGAACTTTGTTTTCAACATATATATATATTTTCTAAGCCTCGAACTGGAGAGCATCTGTTTTTATATATAGTAGTGTCTGATTTTGTTGTAAGCATTGTTCTAATATGCAAAGACAAGGAAGTTTTAAAGCTAGTATATTATGTTAGTAAATATTTGTTGGCATCAGAGAAAAAGTATTTGAAACTTGAAAATTTGGGATTGGCTTTGGCTTTAGTGGTGGCTGTTAAGAAAATGCGCCCTTATTTTCTAGCTCATACCATTGTGGTTCAAACTTTTTTCCCACTATAATATCTTATAACGGTCAGACATTTCTGGTAGCATGACCAAATGGTCAGTAGAATTAGGACATTTTAACATCATTTTTGCTTCTCGAAGAACTATTAAATCTCAAGCTTTAGCTGGTTTTCTGGTCAAATTTCATTTGAGCCGATCAGATGAGGGGACATATAACAAGGTCTTGCCAAGAACTTTGATGTGGGTTTTTTCGAACATATAGTGGATCTAGCATATTGACATGTATTGCAGGGTTCAATTAGTTTCTCCTCCTGTGAGGCAATATATCAGGCTATTCGATTTGGTTTTCAAGCTCGAATAATGAGGTAGCATCAGCTGGTTTAAGGCTCGCAAATTTTTGTGGAGCAACAATAGTTCATTTCGAGATAGATTCACAACTAGTGGAAAATCATTTGGCAGGTGTATATGAGGCCAAGAAAGTTCAATTAATTTTGTATCTACGTGAGGTTCAAATTTTGAATCTTATGTTGGACAAAGTGATTTTAGAGCATATTAAATGAGGAGATAACATAGATGTTAATTCTTTAGCAACAATTACTTATACAATAGAATATCCATGAATACTATTACAGGAGAGTTCTTTAATTTTAACACGACTAGAACAATGTAAATATGTTGAGGAAGTATTTGTGACTCCATATATAATTCGAAGTGATTGGAGGTCTAATATCCTTAATTTTTTACTAAGAGGTACGTTACCTCAAGATGCACAACTGGCTAAAAAGTTAAGGTATAAGGCCCATGGTTATGTTGTATTCCATGGAGTGTTATACAAAAAATATTTAAGTAGACCATTGTTGTATTGTTTGGGAAAGCAAGAATCTTAAGAGATTTTATCTGAGATGCCTGATTGTGAAGGTTCAACTCACTCTGGTTTCAATTCTTTGAAGCGTCGGGTTTTGTTTGCAAGTTGTTTGGTGTGAATTAGTTTCGATCTTAGAGAAAGAATTTGAGAAGTAAAGTTTAGAGAGAGAAAGAGAAGAGTTCAAAGCAGTTTAACCAAAAGAATCACAATTTTTTATTAAGTTTATCCATGGCCTTTATATAAAGGCACCAAGACTTAAGCATAATAAAATCAGTTATGAAATAAATATAATTGCACATTAGCACTTTATCTTTACATAAAGTCCGAAATATTTCCCACAACTTCGTAACTTATTATACAAGGTTTCGTTTATTACATTTTGATCCTTAACATTATATTTCCTTATCAATTATTGGCCTTCAATTATGAATGATACTAAGGTCTTAGTTTGAGGTTGTGATACTTGTCAATGCTTTGCTACTTCTATTAACAAATCAGCAGTACCGCTCATTTTGATATCTGAAGCTATCCTTTTTTATAGATGGAGAATAGATTTTGTAGGGCCATTGCATATGGCCTATGGAGGACGTCAGGTGATTATAGTAGCGGTAGATTACTTTTCAAAGTGGGTTGAAGCTGAACCACTATCTGGTACAAAACCGAGGATGTTATTAAGTTCATTGTGAATAATATATGTTTTTGCTTTGGAGTGCCTAGGAAGCTATCCTTTTTGATAGATGGAGAATAGATTTGGTAGGGCCATTGCTAGTGACCTCTAGAAGAATTCAGGTGATTATAGTAGCAGTATTTTTTGACGCTGAACCATTCTCTGGTACAAAAACCAAGGATGTTATTAAGTTCATTGTGAATAATATCTATTTTCGCTTTGGAGTGCCTCCGAAAATCACAACAGATAATGGTCATCAATTTAAGAACATAGAAATGACTTTTTTTTGCGCTCCGAGGGGAATAACATAGTGTTTTTCTACATCTTTTCATCCCCAAGAAAATGATCAAGTGGAAGTGACTAATAGATCTATTTTGGAGGGTTTGAAGAAAAATTTAACATAAGTTGCAGGGAAATGGCCTAATTATTTGCAAGAGGTGTTGTGGGCTTATCGTACAACTTGGTGTATGGTATGGATATTTTTAGCCCTGTAGAGTCTACTTTACCTTCTTATAAAGTACTTCATTATTCCTAAGAGGTAAATGAAGAAGAAAAAATAACGAAGCTAAACTTGATCGAAAAGAAAAGAGTTAGAGCTCATTTGAATATGACTCATTATCAGACTTTGTGGCGAGTTGATATAATTTGAAGGTGAGAAGTAGGGATTTTCAAGTAGGTGATAAATTCTTAAGGAAAGAAATCCTCCATACAAAGGAAAAAAGACTTGAAAAGATGGCCCCAAATTGGGAGGGTTCTTATGTGGTAAATGAGCGAATAAAGCAAGGTACATATCACATTTGTGATAAACAGGGCAGACTACTTTAACTTCCTTGGAATATAGAACATTTGAAGCTATACTGGGAGTACCTCTTTCTTTTGAAACGTTTTTGAATAATTGACAAACTTTTTCTTACCCTGTTGGCTCATGGAGGTTTTTATGAGGTGTCAATGTACATATTCAAGGTTATTAATAAAATTATATTTTGGCCAATGTTTGTTTTAAATACAAGTATTTAAATTATCTAAGTAACGAATCCTTTGAAGTTGTTGAGCAAGAGTAATTGTTTTAATTCGAAGTGTTATACGTTTATTAAAAGCAATATTTAAAGAAACAACCATATTTGAAGTGTTGATGTTCTCGAAGCGCACTAATAATATTCAAGTTACTAAATTTTTTAAACACTCTGATTACATTCGAGGTTCTACGTTCTTTACACGTACTGATTATGTTTGAGGTGCTACGTTCTCTAAATGCACTCATTATGTTTGAGGTGCTACGTTCTTTAAGCGAACTGATTAAGTTCGAGGTGCTATATTCTCTAAATGCACTAATTATATTCGAGGTGTTACGTTCTCTAAATGCACTATTTTTATTTGACAAATTACAATTATATGTGACGTATATTAGAATTCGAGGTTATTATAACTTATTCAGGAGATTAAAAAGTATTCATGATAAGATACTACTTGGCAAATAAATTTGGAAAAAAGAAGAGTAGTTTTTCATTGAAGTTAGAATCTGATCTTATAAAAAAGTGTTTTTGAATGCCAAGAAGTTAAGCATTCATAAGATAAGCCATCAACAAAAAAAGATGACTTCATTACATAGATAAATAAAAAAGAATAACAATTAATCATTCTCTTCATAGTTCTCTTCTAATGAATCTCCTTCTTGCTCAATGACATTTTCATTTTCTTCTGACTTTATCTCTTCGGAACATTCAGTTTGAACATGGTCGAAGGTTCACTGGGAAGGTTATCTATGGGGATCACTTCCCAAAATATTGACAGATTCACTTTTGCGAACGATACGTGAAAATCACAGAGCAAAGTAATTGTCTGCTGCTCCTCGGCATATTTGATTGCAACTAAAGTGTCTAGTTCACACTGAGTCTTAGCAATTTCCACAACGATTTGTGTTTTTTCTTTGGAAGCCGTCATGAGTGCACCCATATCATCAGTCAGCTTTATCTTTTCTCCGTCTCCATTGTTCAAAGAATCTTAAAGAGAGGAGTATTTTTTTATTCATCGGATATATCCCTAACATGTTTAGCTTTAAGTTCATCTATCTTAGCTTGATGGGAAGTCCTGAGCTCTTTTGTTTGTTGTTTTATGCACAAAGTGTAGATGATGTTTGAGGTAGATGGCTCCTTTAATATAATCTGACGTGTCATCCTGGAGCACATAAAATTAATCCTCGATTTGTTTTCTAAATATTTCTCTCATCCCTTTCTCTACAACATCATCTTTTTTATATCGGACCATATCTTTATCTATGGTTTCCAAATGGATTCGAGAAAATGTATTTATGTGGACAATGCTTTTGATGTTGTTTCAATTGTAGAAAAAGGTTGTAGTGCAAGTAAATCTTCTTCAGATGGCTCTTGGATAGGGATGCACCTTTGATTATTGTAAGTCATGAGAGAAAATGAGGAAGCCATGCGAATATCTGAATTAATAATTTTAAATAAAAGAGGAGTAGGTACCAGATGGCCAATTTGTTGAAGGTGTTCTTGGATCTGTTGGACCATCAGAACCATATCTTTGTAGAGGTATTGAAGCTCCTTTGTACAACTGTTCTCATCAGGAGTAAAGTGGTATCTCATCGGTGACCTTCCACTGCGGTATCTCTTTGGTGATTGATGTAGTTGCACAAGCCTATGGCTATATGGACCTTTCAGACAAACAAAAATGGGCTTTATTTGGAGCTGGGTTATCTGAATTAGGCATTGCGACCTCTTGAACCGAACGCATCGAGAATCCAAACGATTTTCGAAAGCATCACAATTGTGATGAAGTTCATGCCCGAAAATCCATCGTTTAGGCCCTATTTTCGTTGCTTTCATTAATTTATGCATTTTTCTATTTTATAAGATTTAATTAAAATACTTAACAGTCTCGAATCACTTTGAAATTGGAATGAACTTTATTTTATTTTGTAAGGAACAATCTTTAATTTTTCCTTAGGGTTTCAAGCACTTCTATAAAAGGCTCTCAAACCCTATTTTTTTCATCGAACTTTTTGGAATTAAATTTGAGTTTTCTCTAAGTCTCTTATACTCTAACCTAGGTTTTGGGTTTATTTATTCTCTATGATGTCTTCTTATTTTTTATGTTTGCAGTGGTGTCTTACAACGTGGTTTACGGGGGTATGCCGCCTAAGAGATCTTTGCGCGGAAGTCTACTCTTCCAATCGCAGAATTGGTCGATCGGGATGAGTTTGAAAACCAATTTGGCCAAATGGCTAAACAAATGCATTTGTTGGGAAACCAGATCAGAGACGTACAATAAGCACTACAAAGGTTGTTGAACAACCAAACCAACAAATTTCGAGCTCCAGGTTCGAGCAACCAGCCATTGGGATATTAGAGAGAGACCGGCCACAAGTAGAATCTGTGTTCCCCTCAGAGAGAATAATGTAGAGGTAAATATTACCCCAAAAATTATCGTGAACAAGTCTTTGAGCAGCAGCCAACGACAGCTTCCAATCAGTACGCCAGAAACCGGTGGGAATCCGGATTCAGACTTGAGATCCCAGAGTTTCAGAGGATCTCAAACCGGATGAGTACTTAGATTGGATCACCTAAGTTGAAGAATTCCTTGATTTCAAGGACGTTTCGGATGTAAAACGGGTATAGTTAGCTGCAACTAAGTTCTAAGGCCGAGGTTAAGGAGATGATTAGCTACGAAACAATATTTTCCAGTCGACTTGTACTATCAGGGGAAAGGTATGTAAATTCGTTATTGATTCAGGGAGCTGCGAAAAAGTGATTTATAAAGAAGTTGTGTAGAAAATGGCCCTGAAAACAGAAGACCATCCTAACCGTTACCAACTCGCTTGGTTAAAGAAAGGCAGTGAGGTAACAATCTCTAAAACATGCATGGTGTCGTTTGATGCCGGTAACTATAAAGATAAGGCATAGTGTGATGCACTTGCTATGGATACTTATAACTTATTGCAAGGGAGACCATGGCAATATGATAAAAGTGTCACATACGGTGGTAGGAAAAATAGTGTCATATAGAATAATGTTAGATTCATATTAGTACCAACTAAGGAGGTATCGTAAAAAACTGTACTTTTGTATCACATGAGACTAAGAATTTTTCAGATCGTAAAAGCAGTTATAAAGCATACTAGTGATACATGAACTATTTATATATTGGTGGAAAAAAATTAATGATGATCCGTTTGCTGGAATACCTGAGCGCGATCGGTCGTAATTAGCTGTATTTGTTGTTTTGTTTCCCGATAATCTGCCTACATGTCTTCCTCCATTAAGAGACACCAAACAATAGATTTACCTAGTATCGGACGCTAGCCTACCAAACCGACCGTATTACCGGATGAGCTTAAAGGAGTAAGAGGAGCTCCGTAGACAGATGAAAGATTTGTTTAGTAAAGGCCACATCCGTGAGAGCCTCAGTCATTGTGCGATTTGTGTACTGCAAACACCAAAGAAGGATAGTTCAATGAGAATGTGTGTGGATAAGAGAGCTATAAACAAAATTACCATCAGATATCGGTTTCCAATTCCTCGCCTTAATAATTTACTGGATCAGTTGAGTGGTGCTACAGTATTTATGAAACTGGATTTGAAGAGTGGATATCACCAGATTCATATTTGCATGGGAGATGAGTGGAAAATAACCTTTAAGACCCAAGAAAGTCTTGTTTTAGTCGATGGTTATGACATTCGGCCTTGCCAATGCATGTAGCACCTTCATGAGGGTTATGAACCAAGTATTTCATCCCTTTATTGGAAAACATTTAGTTGTGTACTTTGACGATATTCTAATATATAGTACGACAGACGAGTTGCACCTCCAACACTTAAGAGAAGTATTGGTTGTTTTTAGACGTGAGGAGTTTTATGGGGGAGGGGGGCTCGATAAATGTTCCTCTATGAAAGATTGGGTTCCATTCCTTAGGTATGTTGTTTCGAATAATAGTTTGTCGGTGGATAGTTCGAAAGTACTAGCAGTGCGTGACTGGCCTATACCTAGTTCTATCATAGAAGTCCATTCTTTTCACGGGTTGGTTTCATTTTACAGAAGGTTTATCTATAATTTCAGTACTATCATGGCTCATATTACAGATTGTATGAAGGGCAAGACATTTTGCTGGACCCCTGAAGCAATTACTACATTGACAAGAGTGTGAACCACAAATTCGGTGTTGCTTGTGTAGGGAAGAGGTACATGAGTTTGAAGTACTCCATTATCATATGATCCATGTATCACAATATATTTAGTTTTTCACCACTCACACTTAACTTAACGTGTAAACCATATATTTACTCTAGGTCAAGCTTTAATGATATATCTGTATAAAATAACCAAAAGTATATACGTCCATAATTTCAAATGAGAAGTAATCGAACTAAATGAAAGTTTTTGAAAAACAATAATGGGCGTACCACATTATGGAATCAAGTCCCATCATGTCTACATGATTCTTGAATCATTTAATATGCATGCCTTTAGCCGAGGGGTCAGCTATCATCATTTCAACGCCAATGTGTTCAATGTTCACTTTATTTTCTTGCACACTTTCTTTGATGGCTAGATACTTTATGTCGATGTGTTTACTTCGACTTCCACTCTTTTTATTCTTAGCCATGAAGACAACGCCTGAATTGTCACAATACATTCTTCTTGGTCGGCTAATAGAGTCAACAACTCGTAACCCGTATATGAAGCCTTTCACCCATACACCATGTGAACTAGCCTCAAAACAAGAAACAAACTCAACCTCCATAATATTGACCCGTCAGCTAGCATGAACACATATTTTGATGTGCATTTTCGTGAATTATTACAGCCTCCAAAGTTGGAATCAGAGTAGCCTACCACTTGAAGATTGTATGTTCGTCTATACATAAGCATGTAATCTTTAGTACCTTAATACGTTCTTCACAACCTTCCAGTGATCGATGCCTAGATTACTGTGATATCTTCATAATAATCCAACAACATATGAAATGTCGGGTCTGGTACAGACCTGAGCATACACAATGCTACCAACAGCTAAAGCATATGGAATATTTTTCAATTGTTCCATTTCAATATCATTTCCTTGGGCATTGGTTTAAGCTGAATCTATCACATTTCACAATGGGTGATACACTTTACGAACAATATTTCATAAAAAATATTTCTAGTACTTTGTTGATATAGCATTCTCGAGACAAACCCAAAATGCATCGAGATCTATCTATATGGATCTTTATGTCAATTACATACGATGCTACTCCATATCTTTCATATCAAAGTTACTTAAAAGAAATTGTTTCACCTCATATAGTAATCCATTATCATGGTTTCTAGCAAAATATCATTCACATAAAATACAAGGAAACAAATCTTGCTCCCACTAACCTTAAGGTATATACACTGCTTTATAACCTTTTCTTCAAATCCAGATAAAGTAATAATTTTATGAAATTTCATATATCATTGTCGCGAAGCTTGTTCAGCCCGTATATGGATTTATTAAGTTTACAAACTAAATGTTCACCCTCTTTAGAAAAGAATTCTCCAAGTTGTTTCATGTAATCCTCTTCCTCTAAATCACCATTGAGAAATGCCGTTTTCACATCTATAGAGTAAAAACTTTCTTTGATACAAGAAAGAAAGTCTCTGTATAGTCGAGTCCTTCCTTTTGAGTGAACCCTTTGATAACGAGTCTAGCGTTATGTCTTTCAATGTTTCCATCTGAGTATTTCTTTTTAAAGACACACTTGTATTCACTAACGTTTACATCATTGGGAAACTCAATTTGATGTCATTGAGTCTATCTCATCTTTCATGGCATTCATCCATAAGTTTGAATTTTTACAACTTATGGCTTGTGAAAATGACATGGGATCATTATTAACTCCAATATTATAATTCGATTATTGTAGATACACTACGTAGATCTCCTCAATGGAACTTATTAATTTTTATGATGAACAATTTGTTCCTCACGATCATCATGATCTATTAGATTTTCCACTTGTGAAATCTCAATAGTTGGTTGTCTAACACATAATTAAGGTCGAGGTGCGTGTATGACAATTAACTTGTCACTTGAAAAAACATGTGGAAGTTGATAATCTATATTTTCAGGAAAAATGTCCTAAAATTGATCACTCCCACTAATTAAGTTATTTTCAACAAATTTAGCATTTCTTGATTCGACAATTCTAGTGGTATGAGACGGACAATAGTATCTATAACCCTTAGACTTTTCAGCATATCCAATGAATTATCCACTAATGGTCCTTGGGTCTAGCTTTTCTTCTTGTGGGTTGTACAATCTCACGTCAGATGGGTATCCCTACATGCGTACATGTTGCAAACTCGGTTTCCATCCTTTAAATAAATCCTTTCGAAGGGACCCGGTTTAATATTTACGCTACCGTCTTAAGAGCTTCTACCCATAAATATTGTGGAATTTTAACATTACTTCTCATACTTCTCACCATGTCCAATAAAGTCTGATTTCCTCTTTCTACCACACCATCCTGTCTTGAAAACCTGACATGGTGTATTGGGCAATAATCCTATGCTGTGGAATAAATCTTACAAATAGACTTGGTGTTTGTCCGTTATCGATATATCTACCATAGTACTCTCCACCTTTATCTGGTCTCACAATCTTAAAGTGCTTATCACATTTTTTATCTACTTCAGCCTTAAAAAATTTAAAATCATCTAAAGCTTCATCTTTAGAACGAAGTAAGTAAAGATATATATATCATGAATAATCATTTATGAATGTGGTAAAGTATTTCAGATCATTAGCGTTCATGTCGGGACAAAAAATGTCCGTATGTATAATTTCTAATATGGTTAAACTTATTTTCGCACTAATTTTGTGTTTGTTAGTTTGCTTTCCCTTAATGAAACCACCATAAGTTTCAAAACGAGCGAATTCTAAAGTATCAAGTACCCCATCATTTACCAACCTCTTAACTCTATCAATGGAGATATGTCCCAATCTTGAGTCCCACAAAATTGAAGAATCCTTAAATCCAGTATTAACATGTATAGGACTGCGAGTGATATTATTTTGCAAAGAAAGAAGATATAAACCATCAGATAAAATACCATAATTAATAGTTTCTGAATTTCTAAGAATATTAAAACGTGAATCTAAAAAATTAAAAGAAATTCCTAAATGTACAAGTCTTGAAACTGAAATTGGTACATAAAATGTATTTTATAATTTCAAATTAAAATCACTACTTAAAGTTAAAATACATGTCTCAACAACTTCCACTACTTAGGCTTGTCATCCCCTGTAAGGTATTCGAAACATGGATTGTAGTACCACAATCAATCCACCATGTATTATGATTAATATTAACCATATAAGATTCATAAACAAACACTAGAAACTTACATTTCTTCTCATGCCAAGTCTTAAACGTAATGCTATCTTTTTTCATGTGTTCTTTCTTTTTATAAAATAAGCGCGTAGAGTCGTTATTTATGCCTTGGGTAGATGAGAACTTTCATTTTCCATTAATTTGATCATTTTCTTCTTTGAAGAATAAGTTGTAGTAAGGTTCGCGTTTTCTCCCACTTTCATCTTCAATATCCCCTCGTCTTGAACACATATGGTCATAAGTTCATTAATTGACCATTTATCCTTATATATGTTATAAGATTTCTTAAAAAGGAAATATTATGGATTAAGAGTACAAAAAGTAAAATGCACTAGGAAATATCCCTCCCACGCATGATATAATCACGGACACCTTTAAACCCATTGTTCCTCAAAGATGAAATTTTAAGGTGCTAGCAAGAGCCTTGTCAGCATTTAGAAATCGTAAATCAATAACTTGAATGAGATCTTTAACAGCAGTATGTTGATCCATTGAACACCGAATTCTAGCACAATTTGTTTTTATGTACATAATTGAGAGACGATTAGATCGGTTCCACTTTTTATAAAGATCAATTGCATCTGGACTAGTAGTCTCAGTGATGTTTGGTGGTTCGTCTTTCTGAATAACATAATCAATATTCATCCATCCAATTGTAAACAAAATCTTTCTCTCCACACCTTATACTTATCATCCTTTACTTTAGGAATGCCATTATCAACATAAAAAATGTTTCCAGTTAAAATTACTGCAAATATATATATATATATATATATATATATATATATATATATATATATATATATATATATATATATATATATATATATATATATATATATATAATATACATTCTTATAAACCAAAATTTGAAACTTAAACTTAATCACATTCATTTCTATACAAAACTATATGATGAAACCATTAAATCATATTCATTTCTTAATTCCTGTGGGTACATTAAGAAAAATAATTTAATATTTCAATCTAATTAATCATACAAGTATAACAAAAATTTCATGTGGGTATATTTCCTCATATTACATATAATTAATTACAAATTTATGTCTACTTAAGAAATTTTAAACAACTAGAAATGTTGTGGCTACTTTCCATTTACAAAAAATATTAAATCACTTGACATATTATTTAATCCGCGTTCATGTACAATCCTTATAGTCATTTTTAACTCATTATTATAACCTATGTACATGTCAATAAATTAAAGCAAAGAAACATAAGCTAATCATAATTTTATGCCTCCACCAATATCAAATGCAAATAACATATTAGACCCAACATTCAGAACCATGAAATATGTATAGAATACTAGAATTATGCATTATGACCAAATACACATACTGTATTTTGAATATGAAGAATAAGTGTTCATATAACAATATATATAATAAACAAGGCAGATGAAATTACACGCTCTGATACCAAATGTAAAAAGATTTGAAATGACTTAATGTATATTCTAACAACAATATTAATATACAAAAATCAAAGTGGAAGCGATAAACAAGACTGATTGTACCTCTAACCATTGTCATTTGACTGATTAAATTGTCTTGCCGTCACAGAAGTAGTTATTTAATAGTATGAGTGTGCGGTTTTCTAAAGGTGGGAGGTAGTTATGGAAAGTTATCTTGATCATTGATAACTTCTCATTAAATGGATCACATATGTAAGACACGTCTTACAATACATAGCTTCAACCAAAATATTTTCGCAAGTGAAAATGCTATTCTTTTGCAAGTAAAACTGATATCACAAACAATTATGTTCACAAGTAAATTACATTATTTTTCGTAAGTATTAAGCATCATATTTTTCTCATGTATATAAGACTAATTTACGCAAATATAGAAAAACCATTTTCGTAAACTAATATGCCTTGATTTTTGCAACTACATCTGCAATTACAACACGAATATGTTGTACGAATCAAATATTTGCAGTTTATCGTTTCATTCTAGTTTTCTTTCTACAACATAAAATTTTAAACCATAAATTTACCACCTATGTAAAACTAAAATTAATAAGAATAATAACAAATATACGATACACATTTTACATAAATACATAATTGTATACAGATCGTCAGATTTGTATGTATTAAAACCATAGAATAATAAAATGCTAAAATCGTATCACAAAGCTATAAAATTGTATCAAATCCATCGAAATTTAAACTAAAACCCATATACTCAAAATACATTTAAACGATTTCGAAATCCTGAGCAGTTATCGAGGAAACAATATGTAAAAAAATATAACAAATCATAACACATAGAGAGAAAATTCATTAAAGAAGGAATTTGAGAGAAAGAATAGGAAAAAAATGAATAAATCCGAATAGAAACGTCGCATGAGTATTTTCTAAATCCAGATATTACATGATAGTAATTAATTTAACATTATACACTATATGGTAATAAACTATTGTTTGGATATTTATTGATAAATAAATTCAACGATACTTATCCAAATAAAAAGATGGCAGTTAAAATCCGATAAGAAAAACTTAACATATTTTTATTTCTTTAAAATTCTTAAATTTGTGTACAATTGCAGTAACAGAAAAAAATCGATTATTAAATAAGACCTCTTAACTAAAACTACATTTTTTTTTCATTAAGAATTTTATACAAAAATATAAGTAAATTAACATTATTTTGTTTCAAATAAAGTGATATATGTCTGCTTAATGATATATTTGACATTTGTCAATATATTGTCCAATTAAATAAGTAATGAGATGTTTAAATCAATTGAATAATTAGATATATAAGTGACAAATATTTATGGAGGTAATTGTGTAAAGACCGTGAAGGATTGAGCCTAAATTATTAACACTTAAGTCTAAACTAAAAGTTTAAAAACTAATTTGAATAAATAAATTTAGTGGATTATAGTATATGACCACAAAGATAATTACAAGGTATGAATGTAATTAGCTTAAAGTTAAACTTAAATTGCATAATATCTTATTATGCACATGACAAATGACAATATGTATTCCTTCATGTAGTCGTATTATTGTTCGTGGCTCTTAATGGTTAGAAACATAAAAAGTCTAGATTTTTTTATCATATTTTCTATTACTGATAAATTAAGAACGAAATTGAATATTGAAGAAAGACAAAGGAATAGCATATCTAGAAAATTCAAAAGAACATTGATGTGGTAGCACAAGTTCACGGTTATACGGTTATTTTCGTCAAACGAAAACGGGTCTTATTTGGAGCTCGATTATTAGAATTAGGAACTGCGACTACTCATATCGAGCGCATCTAGAAGCCCAACGACTTTCGAAATTATCGTAGAGAAAAACTCAATGACGAAGTTCAAGCCCAAAATTACAGCATTTTGTTGAATTTATTTAAAATACTTAAATAGCTTCAATCACTTTGAAATTGGGTTGGGGTTTATGTTAACCGTATAAATCAAGTTGTAATTTTTGTGTAGGACTTTAATCACTTATAGAAAAGGCTCTTAAACCTTACTTTTTGGGACAGACTTTAATTAATTGAATTTTAAGATTATTTCTTTGAGTCTCTTTTTATCCATAACCTAGGTATAGGGTTTTATCTATTTTTCATCTTTTTCCTTGTATTTTGTAGCCGTCAGTTCTTTCCGTATTATCATGACGCCATCAAACATGATGTAAAAGAACTACATTGGCTCCTCAGTAACTGCTAGGATGAATAACATAAGAAGTATGTTTTTCGCATACTTCCTAGCAGTATGAATAACATAAGAGAACAATTTTTTTTGAGTAACAGATATACAGAAATATTCAATATATTTCATTAGTTGGTAAACTTAGGTCCCTTACGAAATGATTGTAGGATTATATGTATGTATGAAATCAATTAGAAAGCATTTCAATTTTAATTTTGAGTAAAAAATTCATACCATTAGGAATATATATTGTTAAAACTTAATATGGTACATATTTATAAATTTTAAAAACTATGCTTGATTGATTCGATAATTGAAAGATTAATAATGCATGTTTCTATATTTAAGGTTTAATTATAGGTAAAATTTGGGTTGTATCTTAATTTAATGTTTATTTGTTGCCAGAAAAGAGGATTTTAATAGCAAAGTAACCTCGAATCGGTGCTATAAAACTTGAAAATAAAGTATTGTTATGAAAACTTCACTACAACCACCCACATTGTTGCCCCCACATTTTATTTTTTCAGTTTATCGAGGTGGAGTCTAGTTCCCCACGGTTAGGTGTCGAGTTCTCAGAGACGAGATCTAGCTCATCGTGGTGAACATGTACTGCTGCAGCAAACAAATTATTCGCCGCATTAATGAACCTATATGAATTATAAGTTTAGGTCGTCATTCCGTCAGACATATGACCAAGTGATATGTGTTTGAATATGGTTTATTTTGGTTAACTCAGATGTGTCTAGATGTTAAATGGAATTTTATTATTCAAACGTTTTCAACTATGTTAGGTAAATCATGAAGGTTGATTGGTGAATTGAGGAATCTAAGGTCTAAATAGTTCATAGATAATCATATTGCAAGTATTGTATACCCAAAAGAAGGTCCATGTTTGATATATTTAATTATGAAGCACGAGAACATCATATGAAAAAACTCAATGAATATGTTTTCAATTAAAGTGAGGAAAGCAACCCAAAAAAGGTTTCATTGGTACTTAATCAATTAAAATTAGATTAATAATGGTTTTATCAAACTATTAAAATGTATGTTAGTATGTTTGACCAAATGTACTTTATTAGAGATGTATATTATGTTTTACATGTAATATACCATCTTTAATTACTATTTGAATTTAAGTATCATATGTCAATATTTGCGAATCTTAAGTGGATGGCTCAGATTTTAACCAATGGAAATAGGATATAGAATTGTTCCTTAAATGTTATGATTATGAAGGAACACTAATGGTATCCCAACTCATGGTCATGTTTCTTTTACAAAAGAAAATGGCGTATGGAAAATGAATGGGAAAAGTATTAGGCTTCCATGAAAACGAAATGCAATCTCACTACTTTAGATTGCTCATAAGTTAACCTTGTTTCAGTTGCAAAAAATACTTTGTGGATTGATATGGCTGACACCACTCAGGTGTGTATTTCTTTATATGCTAAGTTAAAAAGTCAAATCTTCAAAGAATATGAAAGATTCATTTATACAGTAGAGGGAACCTCATGTTATGTCCTTTTTATTTGTGATTTCCATTTAAAATTATCAAGTGGACATATGTTTAGACAATTTCAGTTATTAATATCTATTTCGAAATAATGAGACTATTTGATATAATAATATAGTAGTTGATACTGGATGTTTGCAAATGAATCATATGTTGTATTTATTAGATAGAATTGGCATCATTATGAAAAAATGAACACACAAGTAACACATAACACGATTAATAAAACTTAATGTTCAGCAAATATTAAACACGTGAACTTATGCCATATGTCTTAAGTAAGGATTGATACTCTTATTTTTGAATATTTATTAAGCTAATTTGAGGATGTGGGACGGTCCAAGAGCTCGACGGTAAACTCTCCAAGTAAATGGTCTTACTCTCTCTGAGTAATTAATCAGAGCCTACTTTCTGAGAAATGGAAATCAAAGCCTACTTTCTGAGTAATTAATCATCTCAAAAACTCAAGATCTAACTTAATATCGTAACGTTGAGGATCTGAAATTGAAGAAAACTTCAAGAGGGGATCTAGTGTTACACCAATATTCGAAGAAAATTCAAGACTTGATAAGAGTGAATCAAAATTTCAACAAATGATTTAATAAGGATTTAATCAACATGATCAATCTCTTCTTCAGATTTTCACCTCAAGATCTCAAGAGATAAACAAATTTAACATTATTCGAAAAAAGGGTTTTAGGGTCTCATCTTGGATTGAAGAAAGTTAATATTATGATAAAGTATTGGAACTAAATTCATAATCTTAACAAAGATTCTATGTTTTCAGTAGCTGGTGAAAGTCTCAAGTTTCATGGAATGGAGGAATCTAGTCACCTTCATCAACAATAACCATCAACTCAAACATAAATTTATCCAAAGAAGAATCCATTGGAGCTTTCTCAAAACTCAAATAGAGAAATTAATGAATTAATTTACAAATGCCCCACAAAACAAACAAGGTCAATTTCAAAAGGATAAAAAATGTAAGGATTGGTTTTACAAAAGTATGAAGATCAATTCCCTGCTCTCAGAAGGAACCCATTATCTTATCAAAAAAATAATCAAGTAGAATCAATAAATCAATGAAGAATATTACAAGCAAATAATACAACCAAAATCAAATAAGAGAGAGATCATTCACGAGCAGGCTCACATCCCAACTAAAGGAGAACACAAGGTTGTCAACTTCACACAAAAAATATAAGTTGCTTCTTATAGTTCCATAGATTATTTAGAGAATAGTATTTTTATAGTAAAAAGAAGTTTGGAGGAGTAAATTCTAGAGAGAGAAGTACAAGATAATTAGAGAGAGATAGGTAGGTAAAATGTATTAATCTGTAAAAATTGAATCACCATTTCCAATAAGAGGAGATGCATTTTTATAGTGTATTTAATGGGTATTTTATGTCTAGAAAATGACTAATTGTGGTTCTTTTTCTTAAAATTATAATTAATTATAAAGAAATCCTTTTATTACAACATTGTTATCATATTTCTCCTATGAAGTTTTATTTACATAAAATTACTCTTTTAATTTTCCTAATCTCATTTTCCACTCTTATGAATTTTCCCTTATCAGTAGCCCCCCATTCTTGTGAAGATATTAGAGTGAGAACTGTAGCTAGCCAACACTTAGATTTATCCGAATCTATTTTTCTCATTGGATTTGTGATGCTGTTGATGACCGATCCTCAAGATTTTATTGGTATCATTGTCAAAGAATTCTTTTTTGCCTAGCATGTGTCAACATTTGTTAGGTGTGATATCAGAACTCTCTGACACACCAATGTATAGTGTTATGAGTGTGACATCACTTGTCGATTGGTATGCTCGACGGGTGCCTATTGGTCTGACATAACGGCAACTCGAAACGGCACACTCCTACCCTATGCATTAATTTCATCTTCTCCTATGGATTTTCCCTTGCGAAAACATCTTATAGAAACACTTGGCTTTAAATTTATTGAGGCCCGACTATTTTTTATAAAAACTCAAGCGTGTGCATTGTTCTCACTCAATATATTTTAAAGACACGTATTTTCAAATATATTTTTAGAGAGAGAAGTAATTTATGCCTAAAGGTTTTTCTAATCTTAGATTGGTTTTTTTCAATCAAAAGGCCAAGGAGTGACAAGTTGATGGGTTGTAAGTTAAACCAGAATCTCAACCAATTGTAAGTACATAGTACGGTATTTGGCCTGCAACCAACAATTCATCTGATGCGACAATTCTCTCAAATATTTATTGTCTTCCCCCAGTCACGCTTGCTCAGTAATTGAAAATCGTGACTACAATAATCCCATGGGAAAATACGATAGGTCCTTGAAAGGTGAAGCCACAGAGTGGAAACGATTCCCTAAACAAATAAAAAAACACATACTCAAGCCCCGTCAGATATTCCAACTACTTCGTTTGCTACACCATAAACTACTTCACATCCTACTCCTGAGGCTCCGCCTCTAAAGTTAAAGAATACTATCTTTGCTCATTCAGTGAACATCCGTCGAACCTATCCAAGAGATCGATTCGAGTGCTTCAACTGATCAGCCTACAAATATAGGATCCAAGCCACGCTGATACCAATCAATCGGAAGAGCTCGCTGAAACTGAGAAAGTCGTAATACCATATTATGGTGAGGAAGAACTCGCGGTCTCAAACCCTCAAATTGTTGAGGAAAATTCTCTCTCCAAAAAGAAATCCAAATCAAAGGAAGACCCTACTTCACTTCCTCCACATAACGACCCTCTTATTGGAAATAATCTCTGAGCCATTGAGGGAAAACATATTTTAGACTTCTTGTAAGTTAAAAGATAAATACTATAATTCATCATATAAGGAAAAGCTGACGGCCCGATGCGAAATTCATTCTTCAGTTACCATCCGATTTCTGACTGCTGGGGAGACATATTTATCAGTCCAAGATCATGAATTGATTGTTTATCCAAAAATTATGAAGTGGGGGTTCAATTTTCTCTAGACCCTTTATTTATCGAATATTTTGAGATTGTCAACCTTAGTTCGATCCAAGCTGGACCAAATATATGGTTTACCTTAATGGCTTGTATAATGACCTCTATGGGGACATAATTTTATTTGGAATAGTTTGCCACGAAAACTGGGTTGGCGAGTAACCCCTACTTCCCATTCTATTTGTTAACTCCATGGAACAAACGCAAAATCGTTAAGGCAATAAATGGAAGCAACAATGTTTCTTTATGTTTGGTCCTTGGGAGACATGATATGATGCTACAGCTGATAGATCATACAGACTGTCCCTAAAATGGATATGTAACTTTTTATCTTTTTTTTTCTCAACTAATGCATTTCTGTTTTACAAAAAAAAATGACAACGGTGCCCAAACCATTTGTGAATATTGTACCCAAGGCGAAAAAATATTTTTCCAAGCTGAGTAAGTAGGGTAAGACTTCTTGGTCCAACGAATTTCATCGTTGCTTCAATTCAACCAATCTATTCAAGAGTCATCTTTGGAGGCCTAACCCATCCAAAATCCTATCTTTAAAAGTACTCATGGTTCCTCTTACTCAATACAAGGTGTTAAATAGATTAGAAGCTTAGGATATACTCGTTTTTCTACATCCGAGGGCTAGAGTTATGAGCCATTGCAAACAAAAAACACTAGTGATTCTTGAATGGAGAATGAAGCCCTAGAGACTTCTGGCCCAGTAACCCAAGACACTAATAATAATGTTGAGAGAACGAATCCTGTGGAGAAGAAACGTTCAAAAAAACCATCCCAAGAAAACCTTCCTAAAAACAGGCGTCAACAAATATCGAATGAAGATGATCAACAGGATATAGAAAACATCATTTCCTCGTAATATGAACCTGTTAATCATGAATTACCCTCTCCAGAAAAGGTTTTCATCAAATTAGAGTCCTCTCAGCTTCCAAATGACGAGCTGGTTATTCAAGATCGTGAAGGTAGTATTGCTCGAGGGGATAATTCTTCGACGACAGTTTTGTTCAAAGCTAGTTCTTCATTGGAGTCATTCAAAATCCCTTCTGGTGTTGCCTTTTCGTATTCATAAACTTCTTCGATCCTCGGTTATCCTTGGAAATAGATTGAAATATTTGAGAGATTGAAAAAACAGTATAAATCATAAGTTTTAAAATTGAAATCAAAGATCGAGGAACTTGAACAAGAGCTCTCCACACTTTAAACACAGGTTGCCACTAATTATGAGAAGCTTGTGCAAAAGATTACATCATGATTTCCGAAAAGTGTTATCAAGATGAGAGATATCTTTACGTTGAGAAAAATGCCAGGAAGGAATTTCTCATCAAGGCTTAAAAGGAGGGGAATGATAAAGCCTCTTTAGTTTCGAACGATGTTTTAAAGATATTGAACGAGTTGTGCAAGAAAAAAAGGTCATTCAAAACCAAGCAAAAGTTGATTAAAAAAAACTAATCTTGAAGCTTATGCTTCCAAATGTGTCTTTAAAGTGGATGCGAGGGATGCAAAAGTTAAGTCTGGGTTGATTTTGGAGATTGATGAACGTTACCCTGACTTAAAGCTAGGTAGATTTTGGGATCATGTTCGATCGAATAACATCCTCTTGTAGTTTCTTTGGACGATGATGAGATTTCTTATGAACTTCGGATGATGATCCCTTCAGATCCTTTTCAGAATAAAAAAGTTGAAGTGTTTATATTCAAATTGTGTTTTGTGAAGTCCTCATTTTGTTCGAGGAGATTTTGTGAAGTCATCATTATGTTCGAGGCCATTTTGTGAAGTCCTCATTATATTTGAGGAAATTTTGTGAATTCCTCATTATGTTCGAGGGAATTTTATCAATAACCATCCGAAGTTTAAATTTTGTTGATATTTTTTATTCAAAATTAATAGTTTAAAGACTAACTTTTTTTGGAAGACTCTTTAGGTCCAAAATTAAAAGTTAAAGACCAACTTTTGTTGGAAGAACCTTTAGATCCAAAATTAATAGTTAAAGACCACCTTTTGTTGGAAGACCCTTTAGGTCCAAAATTAATAGTTAAAACCCAACTTTTGTTGGAAGACCCTTTAGGTAAAAAATTAATAGTTAAAACCAACTTTTGTTGGAGGACCCTTTAGATCCAAAAAGATAAAAGTTGTTTACCAACATTTATTGGAAGACTCTTCTGTTCAAAACTGATAAAATTTACCGACCACCATTTATTGGAAGACCTTTCCAATCCAAAAAGATAAATTTTGATGACCAACATTTGTTGGAAGACCCTTCCGGTCTAAAAAGATAAAAGTTGTGCAAGTTATTATAATATGGAAAAGAAATGTTATATATAAGTCGGCTATAAGGGAACCTCAATAAAACCTTCATGCGCCACCAGGGCAGGAAAGAGTATGCCACCGATGCTTACACAAATTTTCAAAAATATATACAAACGTTTTGTTCATTCCACATACAATTTAAGGTGCCCAATATTTATACGGGTGGCGAAGAGGCCATACAAAACATCAACTACGTTTATACTCACACTGCTGAGTTGGGCCGGATTCGAACTAAGTGGGGGATCCCAGAATCAGTGAAGGTGAGAATACCAGTCACACCTGAGACTCTGATGGACTGCAAGCTCAATGAGATTGTTATTTACACCGAGCTGATTAAGCTGAGGTATTTTCAACTGATTAAGCTTTGTCCAAGCCAGTTAAGTCTAAACGCTTGGTATACCCTCCTTGCCTGTATAATGGAATCAAGGCTTTCCAACATCCCTCTCCCCATGGAGTAGTTCGCCGCTGTAGACAGCCTGTGCATTAATCATCACATCCTATTCTATCACTATAACATGGGAGACAACTTCAAAGTGGTGGATGATTTGTTGGAATCAGAGAAGAGCTGGAAAACTCAGTTCCTATTCATCAGTGGGACATGGGTGAATGGGAGAAAGATCAAGGCTAAGGTTAACCGTAGCATGCTTACCAGCAGGTGGAAGAGCACAAGTAAGTATTCAGTTTTCTTTTTCATTTTCTCTTTCTTATTTTTAAAAACATTCCACTCCTGAAAGGGATGGAAAACTGGCCTTGCCCTCCAGAGCCAAAGCCCCTAGCAAAATGAAAGGAAAGGGCAAGAAAAAGAAGTTTGCAGCGGAGGCAGTTCGGGTTGCTGCAGACGAGACTGGTCTAGATGACCAAGGAGGGATTGATGCCTCATTGCTCCAAGTGGTTGAAGATGAAACCGTTAAGAAGGCAAGTGAATCATAAAATCCACAAAGGCCTCTGAAGAAGGACCGAAAACGGGGATCCAATAATGATTAAAGGGTTGCCAAGAAGAAGAAGGTCACCTTAGGGGGAGAAATAACCTTTCGCCCTTCGGAGCTTCCTCATCCACCAGCTCTTGTTGACCTTACTTTGGCAGAGAAAATTCCAACAGACTTGCAATTCGGAGAAGGCACCGGAGGGGAGATTGATGTAGTAGACAGCAGTTCCTTTCAAGATATTGGTCTTTATTTCAACGATTCTGAGAAGGATGACTTCGTCGGCCCCTACCCTCCTTCAAGCTCTTCTAATATGGTGAATTACAACGGTAAGTCATATACTTTCTCCGGGGAGAACGATGTGGTGGCTCATTCTCTTCTGGGCCATATTCATCCAGTACTCAATTCGGTAAGGCAAGTAAAAAATCAGTCTACCCTCATCAACACCCTCAACACAGACAATGAGACTTTGTCAACTAATCTCCTCAATGCCAACCAGAGCATTGAGGCACTGAAGAAGGAGCGTGAAGAGTTGAAGAAGGATAAGGAAGATCTGTCAACCAAGCTGGTCACTTCGGAGAAGGCTAACACAGAGCTCCAAACTAAATGCTCTGGTTTGGAGAAAGATCTCTCCACCTTGAAGGAAGATGTGAAGACTAAAGACGATGTCATCCAGTCCTTGTCTGGTGACAAGATTTCCCTTGAAGAGGTTGTGTCCAAAGTAACCAGGGAGAAAGAAGACTTGGTGAAAGAGCGGGATCACAGAATTCAGGCCCGCATCGATACATACACCAACGAGGTGATAGATTCCCTAGAAAAAAGGTATGCCGAAGTGAAGTCTGACATGGTTCTACTTTTCCACCAAACGTTTCCGAAGAGGAAACTTGGTACCTTGTGGCAATATGTTGAGTATGAAGACATCCCATTCCATACAATGGTGGATGGTGCTAAGAAGAACTTCTCTAGTGGAATTGATGACACTAATGATGAGGAAGAAGGAACCATGGAGAGTTCAAGTGCTGAGCTCAAAGGCCCCATGAAAAAATATGATGCAGGAACATCCGAAGGGAATAAGCCCTGAGGTTTTAACTATCTTTTCTTACTTGTTTTTCTTAATCTTGTGAACCACTAAAGTCCTTGTATGGCCAAGGCATTTTTGTAATCGTGTCCGGTTAAGCCTTTCTTAAAACTTAGAGTCCTTGGATGGCCAATGAATATTTTGTGTTCTAATATCATCAACTGGTTTTTAGCTGGACAAGCTTACCTTACTCAATTTTTACTCTGTTTCATGCTTGCTTTCAAATTTAATGGCTAATGTTTAAAAGATCCCTTATTTATTTTACAAATATTTAAGATGAGAGTGTTTAAAATCTCCAATGACATGTGTTTAATGGTCATCATTCAACCAAATTAATGCGATCTGTCAAAGACCCTTAGTAAAATTGAAGGCTTGAAAGGAATTGTAATCAAATCACTCCGAATATTTTAACAAGGCATCATATTTGATTGAAAAAACCAAACACTTCATTAAAACCTCCCCGCGCCACCAGGGTAGGAAAGAGTATGTCCCCCATTATATACATGAACTTTAAGCAAGTAAATATTTACACAACTTTCATTCCAGGTATAACTGGAGGTGTTCAATATTCCATGGGTGCTTTAGAATTCTTCCATCTTTGTTTTGAATCCTATATGTCCCAGGCTTAAGTTTTTTGGAGACCTCATAAGGTCCCTCCCAGTTCGGGGCTAGCTTTCCAAACTGCTTCTCGTTAGTATGCAAGAAAACCTTTCTCAATACTTTATCCCCTAACCGAAAATCCCTTCTTTTGATTTTGGAAGAAAATCTACTCCTCATCAAGCCTTGGTAATGGGTGGTTCTAAGATGAGCCTTAACTCTTCTCTCTTCTATCAAGTCTAACTGACTTCTGATTGCCACTTCATTAGCCTGTTCGGAATAATTGTGGACTGTGTATGATGGAAGAGTTTCTTCTATAGGAGAAATTGCATACATCCCATATATGAAAGAAAAATGAAATTTTTGTGTAGAAGCTCCAGGAGTAATCTTTTATGCCCATAACATTTCTTGCAAATAGCTTGGCCATTTTCTTGCAGCCCCTCCTAAATTCTTCTTTAAATCGGACAGGATGAACCTGTTTGCCATCTCAACTTGATCATTTTCTTGTGGGTGGAAAGGAGAAGAAAAACAATGCTGAATACCCCGAGAGTCACATAAATTCTCCATATCCTTGTTATCGAATTGTGGCCCATTATATGTGGTTATCTTTTGTGGAACCCAAAATCTGCAACAAATGTTAGATAAGATAAATTTTATAACGGTTTTCGAAGTATTTCCTGCCAGTGGAGCTGCTTCTATCCATTTTGAGAAATAATCAATGGCTACAATGATAGTCCTGCACCCTCTGGATGCCATTGGTAGAGGCCCAACTAAATCCAGTCCCAAATGAGTGAAAGGCACTGGCTCATAAATTGATTCCATAGGAACAGCTGGGATATGAATTTCATTACCATATCTTTGGCATGGGTCACATTTCTTCACGAACTCCTTGGCATCTGCCATTATGGATGGCCAATAGTATCCGGCCAACAAAACCCTCTAGGTTAAAGCTCTATAGCCACAATGTGCTTATCCTTCTCCATCATGTAGTTCAGATAGCACATTTTGGGACTCTTCAACCCACAAACAACGTAGGAGAGGTCTACTAAACGACTTCTCATAAAGGACATCTCTTATGATTAAGAAACCACGAGCCTTATGCTTCATTTTTCTTGCCACAGCCTTCTCCGGAGGCAAAATTCCATCAGAGATGTATTGAAGAAGGGGATATCTCTAGTTTTGGGGTTGAACCACTTGTATACTTAAACTCTCCTCCTCTTCCTTGGTCTGATTTGGTTGTATGGATGGGCATTATTCTACATGAATCCATGTGTAGGACTCAGAGTATGCTATGGTTTCCAAAGAGTCTACTAGTGTGTTCTCCGATTTAGGTATATGCTCATAGCTAACATTTTTTAAGTTAGCTGCCACTTCTTTAAGGATAAACAAGTATTTGACCAACTGATCCTTTTTTGCCTCAGATTGACCTTGAGCATGAGGGGTAAGAAGCTGAGAATCACTCATCAACCTGACTCTTTTAGCCCCATACAGAAAAGCTAGCTTCAGACCAGTTATAGTTGCCTCATATTCAGACTAATTGTTAGAAGCCCTAAAATAAAAACATATAGCCTGGCATAATTTATCGCCATACAGAGAGGTTAAACATATCCCAGCCCCACAACCCATGGTACTTGATCCACAATCTGTCCGGACAACCCACACTTTCTTAGTTTTCTCATCTGTAGCTTGCTTAGTACTTCTGTCTGAATGGAACTTTACCAGGAAATCAGCAACAGATTGAGTTTTGATTGCAGTTCGTGGGGCAAAATCAATATCACAATCGCCCAATTCTACTGACCATTTGGTCATCCTGCTTGATATGTCTGCCTTCTGAAGAACATTCTTCAAAGGAAAATACGTCCAGACGATGATAGAATGAGACTGAAAATACGCCTCATTTTTCTAACAGCAATCACCAAGGCTAGTGCCAGTCTTTCAAGCTTTAGGTACCTCTTTTAAGTATCCATCAGACTCTTGCTGATGTAGTACACCGGACGAGGGTAATTGTCCACCTTTCTTACCAGCACTGCACGTATAGCACATTCAGACACAGCTAAGTATATGTACAGTGTTTCTCCATCAACAGGTTTGAAAAGGGTTTTGGGGGAAGACAAATGCTTTTTTATTTCATTAAACACCTGGTCGCACTATGGAGACTAGTTAAAGTCTTTAGCACCCTTCAAAGTTTGAAAAAATGGGGCACACGTGTCCGAAGACCTTGAAATAAAACGATTTAATGCATCCAATCTTCATGAGTCCCATTTTTAATAAGGCATCGAGTTGGTCCATTTTTAATAAGGCATCGAGCTGGTCCATTTTGTACTTCTTTAACATTTCTAGGAGGGTCCATTTTTTAAAAGGCATCAAGCTGATACGGATCAGGCTGTATCCCTTTCTCACTTATCACATACCCCAAAACGTTTTTGGATTGCACCCCAAACACACATTTTTCTAGATTCAATTTTAAATTAACCTTTGGCAAGTTGGCAAAAGTTTCTTGAAGATCAGCTTGGTGCAATTCTTCTTCCAAGCTTTTCACCATCATGTCATCAATATATACTTCCATATTTCTCCCAATCTTGATAAGCAAATGCTTTGTTCACCAACCTCTGATAGATAGCCCCAACATTTTTCAACCCATTACCTTATGATAATGGAGAATCTATCTGTAACAAAAGTAGT
Organism: Limnanthes douglasii subsp. nivea; assembly: GCA_036936605.1. Lineage (NCBI taxonomy): Eukaryota > Viridiplantae > Streptophyta > Magnoliopsida > Brassicales > Limnanthaceae > Limnanthes > Limnanthes douglasii. The sequence continues at coordinate 341,133,155 of JAUPFV010000002.1, forward strand.
GTGTTCCTGGTCCTTCGGATCCACATGTATCTGGTTATAACCGGAGAAGGCATCCATGAAGGACAATAACTTGTTCCCAGATGTGGAGTCTACCAACTGATCTATCCGGGGGACTGGATAGAGATCTTTTGGGCAAGCTCTGTTGAGGTCAGTAAAGTCGATACACATACGCCATTTCCCATTCTGTTTTTTCTTCAATTCTGGTGCCATCTTGGAGCCACCTTTAACACTCCTTCCTTTAGCCAGAGAGTGAGTTTCAACTTCTTCGATTGGTATCAAAACACCAGGGATCTCTCTGGGGTCATCAATGTCACCCTCAGAGGGCCCCAACAACTACTAATCCTCATTAATTCGGACTGCCCCCAGATTTTTAGGGGCAAGTGCAGTTGAATAACATTCTCTTGCTATTTTTTGGATACCCCGGACAACTCCTACTTGTCCATGAACTGCGTACTTTAAACATTGGTGAACTGTTGAAGCCACAGCATGTATCCTAGAGAGCCAGGACCTCCCAAAGATCGTATTGTAACATGTGGGGAAATCTACCACAACGAATAGTACCCTGGCCATCTTCTTAAAATGGCCTTTGCCCAACAATACTTCCTCCTCAAATTCTCCGATCACATCCGCAGAGCTCTCCGTGAAGCCCACAATGGATCTGTTCGAACGCTGAATCACTGCTGGATTTTTCATCTGTTTATAAGAACTTAAAAAGAGAATATTGGCTGAGCTGCCAGTGTCAATCAAAATTCTCCTGATGTCGTTGCCCCCAATCGAAGCTCCTATCACCACAGCATCCTCATGAGGCCCAACTATTTCCCTTAGATCATCTTCATAAAAAACAATGAAGGGAAAAGGAATTTGGGACTGATAGGAAGACATGTCTCCTTCCAACTGAGTAGCAAGAGTGTGAACATGCCTCTTTCTTGAAGAAGGAGTTGGCGCTGTCATAGTGTCCCCTCCGAATACAGTAAGTGACTCAAAAATGCTTGGGAGCCCAGACATTGTCTTGGTATGTTCTGTTATAACCCTCACTTTATTCCGGGTCGGATCAGGATCTAAATACTCTGATTCGACATAAAATCTTTCAATGATTACCATAGGCCCGTTCGGAGCAGATGTCCCTGCATTGTTCGTTGGGCCAGTCCGGTGAGAATTGTCAGGCTTATTTCCACTTCTTCTCTTGACATAAGCTCCCAGCTTCCCCCTTTCAATCAGATTCTGCATTTCTTGTTTCAAAGCGATGCAATCCTCGATGTTATGGCCAAGATCATGATGATGTTGGCAAAGATAAGTATACGACTTTCCCTAGGAGATTGAAGCGCTGCCCGCTTCTTGAAATGTACCTCATCTTTTGTTTTGTCATAAATGGTTGCCATATTTTCTTTCAATTCAGCAAACCACTCCGGTTGGACCCAAGATCCTCGTTTATTTATGGACTGCTGGCTCTAAGCTGGAGCTGGGTGGGATTGAGTCTGTTTGGCCCTGTTGGACCCTTGTCCGGCTTCTTTGGCCTTGTATCCGAAGCAGCTAGGGCATATCTCACTTTCCTGTGTACCCTAGTCTTCTTTGTTTTATCTACATTGATTTTCTTTCCCACCTGATTTAGCAAACCGCCCGAGGTCATAGCCTTTTTCCTGGTTACCAAATCGACCAGATACCCAGAGTTTAATCCTTGTTTCAAAGAAGCTATTGCTACATGTTCAAAACAATCAACTAACCCATTCTTTGTGTTTACGAACCGGCTTATATAGTCTTGCAGTCTTTCGTTTGGCTCTTGGGCACAATGGATAATGGTATCTCATTTTCCCTTCACCTCTTTACTCCCCACAAACTGCCTTCGGAATGCCACCTAAAACGTATCAAAGTTTTTGATACAAACTTGTGGTAAGTTGTTGTACCATTTCAAAGCACTTCCCGTAAAGGATTGAGAGAAGGCTCTACAAAGAAGTTTGTCATCATCATCAAAATTCATCATAAAAATTTTAAACTGTTCCTGATGGTTGTTCGGATCTTTGCCTCCAATTCCGGCCACGACTAAAAATCGTGTCTTCATTAGGTGTTGCAAAAATACCTGGCTCATCATGGAAAGCAAATGGATCCATCAGCAGTTGATCCACATTCCTACGACTATGGTTGTGGCTGTGAGACGACCCTTTTCATAGATGCCTCTTTAATCTCCCATGCCTATCCCTCTTTCTTGAATATTTTTTAACCAACTTTTATTTCTTATTAGATCTTCCCTCATCACTGCTGGATGACAAAGACTCCTCAAGCCCATCCTCATTCGAGGAGCTACTAGAGGACTTAGACTCTGAGCTCTCCACCGGTTTGGACAGGTGAGATTTCTTGGAGTGGACATTGTTCTTTTTTGTGCTCAGGTGAGTCTTTGCTGATGGGTCATTCTCCCTTGGGTTGTCAGTATGGTGAATAGCTGACACTTTTGACTTTTTTTTTAATCTCATATCTGCCTTTTTAGTGTCCCTCAACGCTTCTATTTCAGCTTTCAGCCTGTCTCTTTCTTCGGTCGTGTACTCATAGTTTTCTCCCACCACCTCCACCAAATGTGGTGGCACCGCTTTCTCGTCCGGATTCATCCGAACTGGTTTTTCTTGCTGGTTTCGAATGCTAGATTCAGGCATCTTCTCCTCCCACTGTGGTTGCCAATTTGGTGTGGTTTATTTTAAGCTGAGGGTAATTTTGTCAAGTGTTTGGGAGAGTTTTTAGGATATTAAATGTTTGGGTGTTTTGTAGTGAGAGATTTAAGCTGCCTGGTTGTATTAAATGTTCATTACTCTCATTAATGAAAGGGTATTTATACCCTTAATTATGGACCCATGAGCTTTCAGGTCAAGTTATGAAACTGGGTCAAGTTTAAGGACCCATTTACTCAATAAGCTTATTAGCACCTAGCTTAGCCAAAAGGTGTTTAGTTATTTAATACTTTTCTCCTGTCCGGATAGTTCAGTGGGCACTTATTGTCTGAATTACCCCTGTCTGGATTTCTCAGTGAGTAGTTGTGAATTTTTCCAGACTCATCAATTGTGACAAGATATCAATGCATGGTATATAATGTATCACAAGCAGCATCATTAGCGTATCTACCAATTTGTGGACGCCCACCCATGACCAAATCAACGATCATAGAAGTTGGGATTGCTTTCGTACATGGATGCCACTTTGTTCATGTAAGTATCTCATCTTTTTACATTTTTTTACGTATTTAATCCATAATACATTAATTTCATATTTTTCCCCACAGATTACTTCTCCACCCGATGGACAATTGCCGCCATTATACCCCTGCTTGGGTGCTTACGCTACCAAAGAAGTGATTCAATGTGCGCATCCATACTACCGTAGCTTCAAGAAATTTACAAAACTAATGCCAATTAGGAAAATGAACTTGACCGAAATATCACATGTAACCGATTTGACTAGAGACGAAATTTGATGTAATTTTGTACGATGTTAAATTTGTTGTATTCCACTTATCTTACCCGTTGGTTTGGTTTATTTTAGGCTGGGGGTAGTTTGGTAAAATGTTCTGGTAAGTTTGAAGTATTTAGTGTTTAGTGTAAGGAGTAGTGAGATAATTGAGCAGCCTGCTTATATTAAATGTTGATCACCCTTATTGATGAGAGTGGTTGGGGTATTTATACTCTTAATTTAATGACCCATGGGCTTACCGGGTCAAGTTATGAAACCGGGTCAAATAGCTTAGTCAAAAAGGTGTTTCACATTTCTCATGTTTGGAGTTTTCAGTGGAATATTTTGGTCTAAATTGCCCCTGTCCGGATTAAGCAGTGGGTTGTATCTGAAGTATCCAAACTCATCAGTAGCCCCTTTTTTAGGCCTCACTAAATATTTTTGGCAGGGCTAAAAAATCTATCAAACCAGTGTCAACTTCATCCGATCTGCTCGTATCGTCCGGACTAAGAAGTTAATTTTCAACATTAACCCAGTTCGAAGGTTATCAGGACTGGTTTCTCTTCCCAGAATTCTAAGAGTGTTCTTCTTGGATCGTGGGCCACATGTCAATATTTGATTCGACCTACCAGCCTTTATTTTTCCTATACCGGCGCACCCACTATGTCTAGAAAGTTACCTAGGCATTTGATTCTTCACACGTTTGCGCAGCCTTTAATCATTGCAAAACCCTCTTCAGCTTCTTCTAGGTAACTGTTACATTTTTACTGTTATATAAATACTCTTTCACTATTTCTTTGTCTTCCACACTTAAAGCTCTTTTAAAGAGATTCCCATCTTTTCCTTCAAATCGTTCTTGAGAGGTTTTATGTTCACAGCCGGAAACGCACTAGTTAAAGGCGGCTGGTTAAATTTATCAGAGTTAAAAAGAACGAAAAAAGTAGAAAGACATAGCCGTATCGCTGCCGGTCTCCCAGTTTCTCCAAGTGAGAAATCTAGTCAACCAACACAGAACGTCGATCAAGGGTCTTCCTCTTCCAAGAACCCAAGGCCCAGACAACTTTCATTCAAACCAAACGTTTCACCTTTTCCCTCTGGTTCTTCTGTTCAAGAGTCTTAACCTTTTGTGCTTAAAGAAAAAGCAGTTTCAAGTATCAGAAAGCCCTCTCCTTTTATTTCTATAGGTTCTGATACTGAAAAGTCTCCCCTCGTCGGATAACTCGCCAGACAAAAACCCAACCTATGCCTTTACTGTTAAAACCCTCTGGATCAGAGGTATCTAAAGCAGCTTCACGGGCCAAGCCCTCCAGATCCTAACCTCTACCAGATTCTAGGCTTTCGGAGTCAACAAGCGCTCAACCATCCGAACAGCCTTCCATGCCAGAAACTAACCCCCCCCCTCCCTTCTTCTAAGGCCACTAACAAACCTTCCACGGTGATGGAAGAAATAATGGAAGACAGCATTGAGGAGGCTCCCTGTGAAACCGAGACGTTAGGTCAAACGGGAGATGCTGCTTCTGATAAGAAGGGAAAAAAGCAAGGTGAAAGTCTGTATGACTCATCCGGACTCGCTTCCGGAGTGCTTAGAGGGCAAGCTAGTCCTTTGTTTCAAACATGTTAGTGTCAAGTAACTGTTGGCCCTACAAAACATAAATTATATCTACACCCATACTGTTGAGTTGGGCCGAATCCAGAAAAAATAGGTGATTTCGGAGTTAGTAAAGGTAAGGATACCTATTACTTCGGAGACTCCCATGGACTGCAAGCTTAATGAGGTGGTAATTTTCACCGAAGTGCTAAATTGAGGACTCTGATTTCCATTGGACCCAGAAATTGTCAGGTACTTCCACTTGGTTAAACTTTTCCCTAGCCAGCTAAGCCCCAATGCCTGGTACTCTCTTCTTTCTTGCATCATGGCATCAAGGCTGTCGAAAATCCCACTTCTGATGGAGCAGTTTGCTGTTGTGGCAAGCTTGTGCAAGAATCATCAGATTTCATTCCACCATCACAATATGTGGGAACAACTTTAAAGTTTTAGATGACTTTCTGGAGTCCAAAAAGAACTGGAGGACATAATTTCTGTTTTTCAGTGGGACATGGGAAAATGACAAGAAGATTAAGGCCAACACTAATCCCAGCATGCTGACTAGCATGTGGAAAAGTACTGGTAATTCCCTTTCTTTTCTTTATCTTTCATGTTTTTTTTAAACCGTAAGTGTTTTCCTATTCTGATTGGATTGTCACTCCTTTTCAGTGCTGCCGAAGGAGTTCACCGGACATTTGGAGGATGGGCAAAAGACCTGTGTAAAACTCAATGCATGGGCTGCAGAGCACTGGGGGAATATCTTCCATAATTTCTTCACATCAGGCAATTTAGTGAGGTCCCATCTTTGGAACACCACCGGTCGGAGAGACCTCACATGGGAAGAGCTAACTACCCTTCCTCCTCCTGGAGTGATTCTCAAAAGGATAGAGGCCAGGGAAGGAAATTTTTTCATACCTTTCAGAGCAAAGGCTTCCAGCAAGAAGAAGAAAGCTGCAATAAAGTTGGTTCAAGCAGCCACAGAGAGGACTGGTTCGGGGAACCAAAGGGGAATTGATGCAGCCCTGCTCAAAGCAGTTGAGGTTGAAACAGTGAGGGAGGATGAAGAGTCGCAGAACCCACCAAAGCCACCTAAGAAGGATAGGAAAAGGAGGGCCAGCAGTGATGAGAAAGTTGCTTAGAAGAAGAAGGTCACCCTGGGAGAAGATATAATTCTTCATCCTTGGGAAATCCAACCTTCACCAGCCCCTGCTGATCCTACCTTGCAAGAGATAATCCCAACAGATCTGCAGTCCAGAGAGATTGTTGGGGGAGGGATTGATGAAGTGGACATTAGTTCCTTCAAGACATTGATTTGTACTTAAATGATCTGAGAAGGATGATTTCGCAGGTCCCTACCGCCCCTCCAGCTCTGCTAATATGGTGACCTTTAATGGTAAAACTTTCTCTGTTTCTAGAGAGTAGGATGTCCCGAGCCACTCCTTCCTCGGTCATATCTGGCCCATACTTGATCTGGAAAGGCAGGTGAAATATTAGACCAAACTCATCAACTCCCTCACCTCTGACAAGAAATATTTATCGACCAGCCTCTTAAACGCTAACCAAAGCATAGAGGAACTCAAGAAAGAGATGGAGGTATTGAAGAAGGACAAAGAGGACTCAGCAAGTAAGTTAGCTACATCATAGGCAACCAGAACTGAGCTTCAGACTAAGTATTCAAGCTTAGAAAAAGACCTCACAATGTTGAAGGAGGAAGTGAAGACCAAAGATGGTTTCATTCAAACCTTAACTATTGAGAAGACTAAATTGGAGAGCACTATATCAGAGATGATCTAGAGAATGAGGATTTAAAGAGCCAGCAGAAGCAACCTATTCAGGCAGTTATTGATAAGTATACCAATGAAGTAATAGACTCCTTAGATAAAAGAGATGATGGAGTCAAGTCTGACATGGTGCTGCTCTTCCATAAGACTTTTCCGAAGAGGGCTCTTGGTCCCTTATGGAAATATGTAGAATACGAAGACCTCCCATTTCATACTATGGCAGATGGCGATAAACACAACTACTCCAGTGGGATAGACTCCACTACTGATGACGAAGAAGAAACTGGTGAGAGTTCGAGCGCCGAACTCACAAGTCCTAAAAAGGTGATGGTGGTGAAGGAGCGTCCGAAGGGAACAAGCCCTAAGGTCTTATATTATTTTTTGTCTTTTCAATCAGTTAAAGTCCTTGGATGGCCAAGGCATATTTTGTACTATTATTCGGTTAAAGTCTGAATATGTCCTTTGAAAACCTAAAGTCCTTGGATGGCCAAGTCATCTTTTGTTCTCCTGTTCGGTTTGAGTCTGAATAGGTTTAATTTATCAGACTTCCTTTTATTTAATACTTTCTTTTCTTTATATTTTTGATGGCTAATTTAAGTAGCCTAGCATTTCATAAGTATTATAGTGAGAGTGTTTAATATCTTCGATGACATATATTTAATGGTCATCACTTCACCAAGTTTATCCGGTCTACTAAAGACCCAAACTGTTGAACATGTGATTTATACTTGCATTGAATTGTAGTAAAACCACTCCGAATATTTTAAGAAGGCATCATATATTATTGAATAAAATACCAGACACTTCATTAAAACCACCCCGCGCCACCAGGGTAGGAAAGAGTATGCCCCCTAATATTTACATTGATATCTAACAAGTAAATATTTACACAAAAAACATTATTCTAAATATAACCTGATATGTTCAATATTCCATGGGTGCTTCAGAACTCTCCCTTCTTTGTCCTAAAGTCTATATGTCCCAGGTTTATGTTTTTCACAGACCTCATAAGGGCCTTCCCAGTTCGGAGCCAACTTACCGAACTGCTTCTCCTTGGTGTGTAAGAAAACTTTTCTTAACACCTTATCTCCTAGTTGAAAATCTCTTCTCTTGACCTTGGAAGAAAATCTACTCTTCATCAAACCTTGGTAATGAGTTGTTTTTAAGTGAGCTTTAACCCTTTTTTTCTTCTATTAAGTCCAATTGATTCTTAATTGTTATCTCATTAGCTTGTTCGGAATAGTTGTGGACCCTATATGATGGTAGGGTTGCTTCTATATGGGTAATTGCATCCATCCCATACACCGAAGCAAAAGGAAACTCTTGTGTAGCACCTCGGGGATTAGTTTGGTACGCCCACAACACTTCTTGCAAATAGCTTGGCCAAATCCCCGCAGCTCCTTGTAGATTATTTTTTAATCCGGACAAAATAGTTTTGTTGGCAACTTCAACCTGGCCATTTGCTTGTGGATGGAAAGGAGAATAAAAACAATGTTGAATTCCCCTAGAAGCACAAAAATTCTCCATATCCTTGTTATCAAACTGTGGCCCGTTGTCTATGGTAATCTTTTGAAGGATCCCAAATCTGCAATATATATTGGATAAGATAAATTTAATGACAGCCTTCAAAGTGCTTCCTGCCAAAGGAGTTGCCTCTATCCACTTTGAGAAGTAATCAACAGCAACTATAATAGTTATGCACCCTCCGGATGCCATAGGCAGAGGTTCAACTAAGTCCAATCCCCAACGGGCAAAAGGTACTAGCTCAGAAATAGACTACATAGGTACTGCTGGCACATGAATTTCATTGCCATACCTTTGACATGGATCACACTTCTTTACCATTTCTTTAGCATCTACCATTATGGATGGCCAATAGTACCCAGCCAATAACACTCTTCGGGTTAGTGCCCTATACCCATAATGTGTTGATCCTTTTCCATCGTGTAGTTCGGATAAAACGACTTGAGATTCTTCAACCCCCAAACAACGTAGGAGAGGTCTACTGAAAGTTTTTTTTATAGAGAACTCCCCTTATTATTAAAAAACCACGGGCCTTGTGTTTAATGTTTCTTGTCATAGCTTTATCCGGAGACAAAACCCCATCAGAATTATATTGAATAAGGGAAAACCTCCAGTCTTTAGGCTGAATAACCAGTATGCTCAAGCTTTCCCCATATTCCTTTCTTTGGCTTAGTTGTATCGATAGATATTCTCGTATGTGAATCCAAGGGTAGGACTCTGAATACGCTATGGTTGCCAAAGAATCTGCCAGTATATTCTCTGATCTAGGAATATGCTCAAAACAAATACTTTTGAAGTTGGTTGCCACCTCTTTCAGGATGAGTAAGTATTTGATTAGTTGCTCCTTATTAGCCTCAGACTGACTTTGAGCATGATGGATAAGAAGCTGAGAGTCACTTATCAAAGGAACTCTCTTAGCCCCACATAGGAAAGCCAATTTAAGACAAGCTATAGTTGCTTCATATTCGGATCCATTGTTAGAGGCCGTGAACCCGAAGCATATAGCCTGATACATCGTATCACCATATGGAGAGGTTAGACAAATTCCAGCTCCACAACCCATTGTGCTTGAACCACCATCAGTTCGGACTACCCATTCTTTCTTGGTTTTCTCTCCTGAAGTTTGTTTAAAGTTCATGTCCGAATGGAATTCTACCAGGAAGTCAGCCACTGATTGAGCTTCGATAGCCGCTCGTAGAGAAACATCAATGTTGTAATCGCCCAATTCTACTCACCACTTGGTCATCCTGCTTGATATGTCTGCCTTCTGAAGAACATTCTTTAATGGGAAAGATGTATGGACAATGATGGAATGAGACTAAAAATACGGCCTCATCTTTCTTGCCGCAATTACTAAGGATAGTGCCAACCTTTCAAGCTTGAAGTACATTTTCTCAACATCTATTAAACTTTTGCTGATGTAGTACACCGGACAAGGATAATTGTCCACTTCTCTTACCAATACTGAACTTATAGCACATTCTAACACAACCAAGTATACATAGAGTGTTTCTCCTTGAATAGGTTTAAAAAGAATTTTTTGTGAGGATAAGTGTTTCTTTATCTCATCAAAAGCTTGGCTGCACTGTGGAGACCAATTAAAATCTTTAGCATTCTTCAAGGTTTGGAAAAACGGAGCACATTTGTCCGGAGACCTTGAAATAAAACGATTCAGGGTGGCCAATCTTCCAGTGAGCCTCTGGACTTCTTTAATATTCCGAGGAGGATCCATCTCCAATAGGGAATTAAGCTGATCCGGATCGAGTTGTATTCCTTTCTCGCTTATCACATAACCCAAAACCTTTCTAGATCAAACCCCAAAGACATATTTTTTCTGAATTTAAGTTTCAAATTCACAACTATCAAATTAGAAAATGTTTCTTGAAGATAAATTATATGCAAATCCTCCTCCAGGCTTTTAACCACCATGTCATCTATGTATACCTCCATATTTCCACCAATCTGACTAGCGAATGTTTTGTTCACCAACCTCTGATAAGTAGCCCCAACATTCTATAACCCAAAAGGCATCACCTTGTAGAAATGGAGACCTCTGTCTGTTATAAAGGTAGTATGATCTTGATCCTTTGGATCCACCTGTATTTGGTTCTACCCAGAGAAAGCATCCATGAAGGACATCAACTTGTTTCTCGACATTGAGTCTACAAACTGATCTATCCGGGGGACTGGATAAAGGTCTTTTTGGCAAGCTCTGTTGAGGTCAGTGAAATCAATACACATACGCCATTTCCCATTCTTTTTCTTGACCAACACCGGATTGGTAGTCGACAAAGGATACTGGGATTCTTTTATGTATCCAATCTTAGTAAGCTGGTCAACCTCTTAAACTATCACATCAGCTTTTTCCATAGAAAAAGCTCTCCTTTTCTGTACAACAGGTGTACATCACTCCAGATTAACAACTTGTGTAAATTAAATCTTGCGGGAACTCCGGTTACATCACCATTGCACCAAGCAAAGACATGCTGATTGATTAGTAAAAAGGACAACAATTTCTTTTTCAGCTCCGGCGTCATTCTGGAACCAATTTTAATATTTTTACCCTCTACAAGGGAGTGGTTTTCAATCTCTTCAATCGGTATTATAACACTAGGAGCCTCTCTGGGGTCATCAATCTCACCCTCTCCCTCAAAAGGCTCCAGTAAATGCTAATCTTCATTAATCCGAACTGCTCCCAAATTTTTAGGAGAATGAGCAGTTTCATAGCACTCCCTCGCTATCTTCTGATTACTTCGAATAACACCTACTTGCCCTTGAATTGCATACTTCAAACACTGATGGACTGTTGAGGCCACAACATGCATTCTCGAAAGCCAAGATCTCCCAAAAATCGCATTATAGGATGTGGGCAATCTACCACAACAAATAGCACCCTCGCCATCTTTTTAAAAAGCCCTTTGCCCAATAACACTTATTCCTCAAATTCGCTAATTACATCCGCATAGCTACCTGCAAACCACTCAGGTTGACCCCAATGACCTATTTTAGCTCTTGACTACTGGCTCTGAGACTGATTTTGGTTGGACTGAGTCTGTTTAGCCCGGTTGGACCCTTGTTAGTCTCGTTAGCCTTATATTTGGACTGGTTCTGAGCTGTTGGGGTGGACCTCACTTGACGGTGCACCCTGGTTTTCTTGGTTTCTTCCACATTAATCTATTTTCCCACCTGATTCAACAGGTCACCCCAGGTCATGGCTTTCTTCCGGGTCATTAAATCAGCCAAGTTCCCGGGGTTCAACCCTTGTCTTAGAGATGCAATTGCCACTTGTTCAAAACAATCTATTAATCCATTCTCTGTATTCACGAATTGACTTATATAATCCTTTCAAGACTCATTTGGTTCTTCAAGACAATGGATTATGGTGTCTCCATTGCCCTTTACCTTTCTACTCCCAACAAATTGCCTTCAGAAGGCAACCCAGAATGCATCAAAGTTTCTAATGCACCCCTGGGGTAAGGTGTTATACCACTTAAGAGCACTTCCTGTAAAAGTTTGAGAGAATGCTCTACACAATAGTCTGTCATCATCATCAAAAATCATCATGAATTTCTTAAATTTCTCAAATGGTTGTCCGGATCTTTACTTCCATCATACTTCTCCATTTTGGAGCTATCAAATCTTTTGGGTATGTTTCGTGATAGTATTTTGGTAGACAAAGGTGACTGTTTCCATTTCTTATTACGACTAAAAACTTTTTCTTGAATATTTTTTTGATAAGCTTCATCTTTTTTCTGGATCTATCTTCATCACTACTTGAGGACAAAGATTCCTCAAGCTTAGCCTCATTCGAAGAGCTACTGGACGACTATGAATCTGATTTTTCAAAAAGTTTGGACCGATATGTCTTCTTAGAGCTCATGTGAGTCATTTTTGAACTCAAATGAATCTTTATTTATGGATTATTCTCCCTAGGTTTGTCAGTATGATGAATAGCCGACGCCTTTGATTTCCCCCGTATACCCTTTTATGCTTGTTTTATGGCCTTTAACGCCTCTATTTTTGCTCTCAACTTGTCTCGCTCTTCAATGGTGTATTCTTTGTTTTCCCCAACCGTTTCCACCACATGAGGTGGTTCCTTGCCCGTTCGCATCTATCCAAACAGTTTTTTTACTAGTTTTGAATGCAAGATTCAGGCACCTTCGTGCTCCCACTCTGGTCTCCAATTCGGTTTGGTTTATTTTGGGCTGGGGGTAGTTTGGTAAAGTGTTTTGGTAAGTTTGAAGTATTTAGTGTTTAGTGTAAGGGGTAGTGAGATAATTGAGCAGCCCGCTTGTATTAAATGTTGATCACCCTCATTAATGAGAGTGGTTGGGCTAATTATACTCTTAATTTAATGACCCATGAGCTTACCGGGTCAAGTTATGAAACCGAGTCGAGTTTAAGGACCCATTAGTCTTTTAAGTAGATTACCAAATAGCTTAGTCAAAAAGGTGTTTCACATTTGTCATGTTCGGATTATTTAGTGGAATGTTTTGGTTCGAATTTCCCCTGTCCGGATTAAGCACTGGGTTGTGTCTGAAGTATCCGAACTCATCACCCCTTAACACCAAACATCATTTTAGTTATAGTTTTATTTAAGTTCAATTAATATTTGGCAATTAGATGCATTAAAATGGGTCAATTATTGAGTTTTAAACAATTGTCGTCGCATGCAATCATTTTTTGCAAGCGTCACATGCGACAACAGTTCAAAATACTAGCTTAGTTTTCATACCAAAGACTGTCATATCACAAGGTTTAAATGTGATTGTCTTTCAAACCCGTCGCGTGCGACGATAGTTCAAAATTTTGGCAGCGATTTTGTACCAGAGACATGTATGTCGCAAGGTCGATTTACGACGTTGTTTTGCAGCTGTCGCATGCGATGACAGTTTAAAATTTAGGCACAAGTTTCTTAGCAGAGACATGCCTTTCGTAAGGTTGAAATGCGACGGTGTTTTGGACCCATCGCATGCGACCTTTTTATTACAATTTGCCTCATATTTTCAAGCAAATATATGAAAATTAAATTTTGAATACAAATAAATGCATACAAAACAAGACAATTCAACGTAAACAACATAGGACTCAAAATCAAACAACATCTTAACGAAACATAAGAATTAATCAACACATAAAAACTAATCAACACATAAAAACTAAAAAACACAACTCAAAAAACATGAATGCTCAGTCATTAAAGTGGTATCCCATGTTGTCTTCAGAATCATCCCCTTCATCATTTTCTGTAATCCTATCCTCTAGATTCACCACCATATCCATAGTGATGTAGTCTACCAAAATCATGTTCTATAAAGAAGCCGCTTCTTTCTTAATCTTAAATGGCAAGAAGAGTAAATGTTGTAGCGGTTGGACAAAAAGGTACATGCTTTTGATTTGGTCACGATTGCGCACAACAAGACATATTGTTCCTACGCGGCCATAACTGGAATACATCATGCATAGGACTCGCTCCAAAAATGCATCGCTGGTATCTTCCTCCATCTCTCGACGGGTAACCTTCACCGCTTGAATCAACTAGTAGTCTTCATCGACATTGAACTCCATATGTAAATGTCTTTGTGTGTTTTTTATGGTTTGTGAATGTTTGGTTGTATATCTTGTTAGACTTCTTATTAGGTCATTTATATAAGGAAATGAATGTGGGGTACCATCTTAGGTGGGAGTTTTTTTTGGTGGGAAGTGACAATGACGGGAAATAATTGTGGCGGGAGTTAATTTTGGCGGGAGTTAATTTTGGAGGGATTTAATTTTGGCGGGCGTTAATTTCGACCCTAGTTGATTTTGGCATTTAACTACGATTTTGGAAAAAAAACTGTTTTCGAATTAAAAATCCAAAAGTAATGTAATAACATAGAGTTATGAATCTAAAAAAACATAGTGATCTTAAAAGGTTTACAAATCAAACGTTAAAATAACAAAGTCTAAAACCCGAAATAACATAATAATAAAACATCAAAATTCTACACATCAACGACGTCTATATCGCTCAGCAATCCTCACCATCTGAAGGGCGGTCTGTGCTAAATCATTGTACTCTAGCGTCGGTATGGAGGGACTAAACTGTGCGATCTGATCATATCCTCCGAAGTCAGCAGCACCCTGGGGCTGCAGCTGAGGTCATCCAGTTGAAGCAGAGCTACTAACGATATACCACAGGTTCTTCTTCACCGAAACCTGGTACATTGCGTCACTGGTCTCTCCCCCACCGTGGAATTCTGCTCCAAAAGTGGTGTAAAGATGGTACTCCAAACCCGCCACAGATGACCATTCCAAATGTATCTTTGAACTGTCTTCTTGTCTGCTTTTTTGGACGCATGATGACGTATTTGTTTCTGAATTAGTTGTACGTGGCCCATCTGAAAGAGTGACATGGTGAGGGCGGTACGGAACAACGATGTCAAACGCCTTTAGTGTCAACTCAACCCAAATGACATTGTGGAACGGATGCTTGTCCCGTATATACGTGTAGGGAAGGAAAACGACCTGTAAATAAATAAGTTAACAAGTTAGACAACTATAGTTTTAAAAAACGTAACGTTAAAATTAAAAAATACTACTTACATCTGACTATGCCCACGTGAATAGTGCATGCCTCAACTCCCTGTGTACTTCTTGTGATACGCCGATCTTTTGTGGCGCATGTCGTATATGGGGCAACGATAACTGGTAATCGTTAAAAAAAAGCTCTAAACTGCGTAAAGTGATCAAATATATACGCCTCAAGCATGCCTATGAACCCACAAATACCCCTCGTACCATGCAAAGATCCGTGGCTAAGGGCGTTATACAGTTGCGCCAATACCAAACGACCCCAGTTGTACCAATTCATAACTTGGTACTAGTTCACAAACTGGAGGTAATCTAAGGGAATATTATTGCCGGTTTTGTTGGCGCAGATGGTGGTACCTAACAGGAATAGTATGTACGCATGGATGGCATGGTCTACTCTTTCGTCTTTGATCTTACTATCATTATATTTTTCACCCGTGAATATGTTGCGCAGCCTACTAAGACTCGCGCTACTAGCATTCCTAAGATTCTTATTCAATTCTGTTGGTCGTACACCCAAAATGCTAGCATAAGTCTGGCTCCGCTCAAACTCATCGTCAAATGATAAAACATCAAAAGGCATACATGTGATCGGTAGTCCAGTGATGACATGGACGTCATCTAAAGTCACAGTCATCACTCCAAACGAGATGAAATAAACAATTCTCCTCATGTCATCGCTCGAGGAATGCATCAACCAAATGCAGGCTGGTATACCAGCGAGAGAGTGCATCGACGGGAGGGCTAAAGATAGTCTCCATCACCTTCGTCTGCACCCTACTCTGCTTTCTGAAGTCCCATATGCGGAGACTATTGTACATAGCGAAGCATCGCAAGGAAACACTATCCTACAATATGTATCAAACACGTAAGTGACTAATAAAATAATAAATCAATTGTACAATAAAGTTAGAGAATTAAAACTTACATATCTGTGATAAACACTAAACGCCTCGCGTATGGCGTAATTGGGATAGGGAGTCGGGACGTGTGGTATCACCGACACATATATATATAGCGAACACACTCACAAAAAATATGTTTTTATCGCATGCGAATATAATACTTAATCCATCGCATGCGACAGGATGTGTCGCATGCAACCAGGTAGGTGCATCACTCGCAAGCGGCAATAACCCTTCTTGGTCGCACAATCGTGTGACGAGTCTCATTCTGATAGCACTAACGTGCGACGAACACCCTACAAGATCCAAAATCCTAGATATATCCAAACAGCACCATTTCCAACAAAATCACTCGACAAAAACACAGATCCTGATATGACTAACAACAATACAACACTAATCTAACAAACAACGCCTAAAATCATGCAAAAACCCTACTTTTAAGATCAAAACCGAAATACTCTATTTTCTACCACTTATACACAACGAAAACTAAAAAAGACTATAGTGGGAGACTTGTATGGCTTATGTTAATGTTGTTGTGAGTTCGAATTCTTCAAAAAACAAGCTTCGATTTTCCGTAGTAGTTGATGTTTGAGAGGTTTTTAGAGAGAAAAAAAAAAGAAAAAAATGATGAGAGATTTATACAATGCTTCTATACCTAAATTTTCTGGAAATGATAAATTTGTCCAAAATTAGATGAGAGATATAACAAGTGGATATAAGACCAAACAACGTAAAATCTATAAAAATGTGTTTTATTTTTGGTTTGACCAGGTACATTATCCTTTAATATACTAATATAATATTACAATTCTTTTGTAAATTTTTAACCCCGCCATATGCCAATCTGACAAGTCAATTACGAATTATCCTGGTTAACAAACTGCACCAACCTACCAATGACATAACCATACTTTGATATCATCGCCTCAGAAGTTATCTTTTTAGAATAGAAATCATGATAGCGTGCCAACTCTGGACGATGAACCATAACCGGTGTCATCAGAATCAGAAGGTGATGAATGGTCCTCCTTTTCTGCCCTAGCCCTTATCCTTGTTAGCTGATTTTATATGACTACTAGGGTGGTCCCATTATTGTTTTCCATACTTCAAACTTCAAAAGCAAAAAAGCATCACAACACTCGTAATTTCATCTCTTTATTTCGGTTTTTAATTTGTTTTGATGTTGTTTTACCACGTGTGACAAATTAGAGCGTGTGACATTTTCTTTTAGAAGATCGATCTAAAATTTCAAACTATAATATTCGAATCTATTATATGATTTTATTGTTAAAATAAATTATTCAACTGTTACAGATGGTGAGAAAAATTTATTTGATAAATTAAACATTATAACAGTGTTGTGTTTTAACCGGTTATTTTTTTTAAAACAATTACGATAATTATTATTTTTTAATTTTACATTTTACTATGTTTATAAGAACAAAATTAAAAAAAAAAACAGAAAAACCAAGTATACGTTTTAGTTATCTAACTTTTTAACTAATAGAACAATTAATAACGGTTAAAAGAAAATAGATGATTCTCCTTATTTTTTTAGATTTACATTTTATCATAATTGCATTCATTTTTTATTTTTATTTTATTAGAGATGATAATGTGATTAAATGATTTTATCATAAATAATTTGTTTATGTTTAAGTATCAATTTATGAACTTAGTGTGTTACATGGATCAAATTTGATTTGGTATCTACATAATATCTTCATATTAAATTTTCGTATATTGATTCAATTTCCAATTTAATCAATCGATTACTTATCCATATACACAACTAATTAAATACATTATTAAGTATAACCAAATTCATAAATTTCTAACAATCTCACAATTGGATCATATGCTATGGCGAATTACCTTAATGGTTTCCTATAGATGAATTGAGTAATTCGATATATGACGGCTAACGATAAAGTATTAAAGATCTCTTGCTCACAATTTGAGCAACTCTACACAATACTAATCATATTATCTATTATCGTCATCAATCAAATATATGAATCAATTATGGTGTCTAGGAAAATAATAATATGAAATATAATTGCATGTATCTATTTTAGTTAGTCATGTTTAAGTATATATCTACTTAATTAATTAGAGAGTTAAAAAACTTTAACTAAAAATATATGGAAATAAACCAAAGTGTATACAACCAAAGAGAAAATATATTTCGGATCATATTACTCCCATAAATATAAAAAATACTCTAAATCAACAACAATCGTCTCGATGGTATGTTCCGGAAAACTGAATGTATTACTATATTTGTAATAGGATCTGCTATCATGGAGTTTGTACTGCTGTGCTCTTTACTGATTTGATGACTATTTATTATCTCTTTAAAAGATATGTGCTTGATACCTATATGTTTGGACTTAGATGAGATCATGTTACTGTTCAAATACTGAAAATTTGATGTCACATTACAACCTTAGAGGATTTTTTATTCCTTTTATAATGACTAAAAAATTTATCCATAGTGATATGTTGGACACCTTAAATCATACAAAAAATCCACTTCTATAACTAGATGATGAAATTAGTGTTTCTTTACACTGTTTTATACCTTCAAATAATATAAAAAAATTCTAAATTGCTACCAAATATATCCACGCTACTTAGTAAAATATGAGTTAGAATACCCCATAATCTCTAAATTTATTGTGTCGTCATATATATCAACATGTGCATTTTTTTTGCTTATACCAGCGAATAATTTTGAATGCTTCATAATTATCATCTCTGGATTAGGCTTAAATCCCTAAATAATCCATCGACTATCTCATTTTTTTTCATTTCGTCCATCGACTTCAAATTAATCTTCTTGGTCCCGAGACTTAGCAAAATCTATAAATTTAGTCCTTGACACCATACAAAATACCACTCATGGGGGACTAAATTTATAGATGTCAAATATAATGACTTATAACAAGTATTTTTATATCGAAAGACTAAATAAAAAAAATAGGATATTCGGGGGGACTATGCATCTATTTAAGCCTTGAGATTACTTATGTACCTTTCCAATAACCCGACAACACATGCAATATCTGATCTTGTATACAATTAAGCATATATCATACTCCCAACTGTCATAGTTATAAAACATTTTACATTTTCTAAATATCAACGTTTATCTTTGGATATTAACTTACATTTAATTTATCTTCTTTTACAATAGAGGTATTCAAGAGAGCAGTAAAAATTATAAACTTACTCCCACTAAACCTTTGATGCCCACAGTCCCCAACTGAAATCATATCAAAACTAAAATAGACTATTACATCAAAGAACTTATTGTATCCTTATTGAGAAACATGGTTGAGCCCATTAATGGATTTTTTAAGTTTTCATACCATTGACTTTGAGTCACCAATTACAAAGTTATTAGGCTCAACTATATAGAACATTTCCTTAATGTCACGATTAAGAAAATAATTTTAATTGTTTTTAATAATTCTATAAGTTGTTGTGTGTAAATACTATGATACACTTTATAATAGAATCTTTCAAAAACTTGGAGAAAAGGTCTATTTAAAGTCAATATGTTTACATTTATTATAACCTATTGTCAACAATCATACTTTATTTTTCTCCATATTACCCTTACAGTCATGTTTTGTGATTAGGGGGTATCGTTCACTAACAAGTTAGAGGGTATCTGAGCAGTAGGAATCATTGGAAGGGCATAATTGACACCAAACCGAATTGATTATAAGATAGACTCAAGCTCCAAGAAAGGCTGATGACGAGCTTAACCTCACTGAGGCCTATCCAAGGGATCAAGACCGGTCAGATGGTGACAATACCGATGAGCTAAGATAAACGGAGTGAACTCCCCATTGAGAAAGTAGTGAGAGGGATGAAAACAAGGAAAAATGACTGAACCTTTGCTGAGGAAAAGCGAAGCTAGACAAAAGAGACAACAAAGCAGAGAAGTAGAAAATGTACTGATATTCGGTCTATTGTGCGGATGAAGGCGACCGATGACCAACGATAAAGAAAATAGTCAAAGCAACGATTAAAGTACCATTAATTGAACTAGTCAACCCACTAACTTAATGAACATTAATTTAGTAACAGCTTGTAAACGATAATAATTGGTATAAATAAGTAAATAAACTAACAAATTATGTAACACTCTTTTCTGATCAATAAAGTTTACTACTTGGTGTTATCTTTGTTAGTTTTTTCCACAACAAATTTGGCCCCGTTTATGGAAAAGTGGCAAAGTACTTAGAAATAAGATCAATCAAGCATGGTAGTAACAAAGCCAGGAATTGAGAGAGAGGTCCCAGAGCGAAGCGGAACCACAGTCCATCGGAGATTTGCAGCCAATCCACCAGTGAGGCAGGAACCAGAAACTCCGGTAGCTGCCATTATACCTGGAGTGATTGAGGCAATGTTGGTCGAGTCAGCACTGTAAATGAGGCAACTGGCGGCCGTCAGTGATGTAGTAGCTGCGCCACATGAAATGCGACGATCCCTACCATGCAAAAAGTGGCCATTAGTGATCCGTCTGCGACGGTCCAACGGTTGGAGCAACAAATTTAACATTTGCAACAGGATCAGCTTAGGGTGGCATGTCAGCAGGACGCAAGAGAGCAGGCCATTTATGCCATTATAGAAGGGATGAATGACGCGTTGCAGATGTTGACCGCCAAAGCTTGAGGGACTGGTGGACCAAATCATCAACCTGGACAGGACGCCAGTCGACTTAATAGGGGAGATTTATCCTCTAAGCGTGAAAATTGGGCAGAAGGAGAAGGAGAAAGCGGAGAAAATAAGCGTTTATTGGGGCACGAACCACAGTATGAAGCGCGGCCTGGCGGATCCAAAAAGGCTAAAGAAGATGATGATGTATAATACAACCAAGTGCAGCCTAAACTCTATGCATACGTCCTCATAGAGTGTCCCTTTTTCGAAACAATCCGTGAAGCCCAGTTGCCACAAAATTTTGACATGTTCAGAATGAACTCGTATGATGGAACAGAGAGCCAGAGAGGCATCTGGAGCAGTTTCGCAACATCATGATGTCATTTAACCTCAACGATGCTTTGCTTTGGAGGGATCTCTATATGACCCTTAAGGGTAATGCAATGAACTGGTTCAATAGACTACCTAAGGGGTCTCTATACGATTTCTTCGGACTATGGGGGTGGCTTTTAGAGAAAGATTTGTGGGAAACAAGGTGCTCAAACGTGAACGAGACTCGATCTTGGACTTATACCAATGGTGAGAGGACTCTTTAAAGAGTTATATAAGGTGTTTTTTTCACTCTATGAATGGTTTGCCACATGTAGAGGAATACATGACTATGGCTTCCGTAAAAAAGGGCGTCGATCGACGTTGAGAGTTTTTCGCTGACCTGATCCGATTCCCAACAGAGAAGATGGGAGACTTGCTAGCCCGGGAAAATATATTTATCATAGTGGACGATCCAAAGAAAGGGGATTCGTCAGACAGACAAGTCGTTGATCCCAAAGGAGGGTCATCGGACCGAAAGAAGGTTGATGATGCGCCTCGCCGGGAGAAATTTGGTCGGCCGGGGTACTTTGAGAATCCTTCTAGAAGATTCACCCACCTAAGTGAGACTATTTCAGTAATTTATAATCGCCCTAAGGGGAGAACAAAATCTCAGGCCCCGTGAGTAGTAAAGTCCCTGGATTCAATAGATCAAATGGATACTTCTGCTCATATCATAATTGATGAGTCCGGATAACTTAATCACTGCCTACTGAGATTTCCGGACAAGGGAAATTCGGACATAAACTTGCCACTGAACTATCCTGATAGGACAAAAGTAAAAAATGACTAAACACCTTCTGACTAAGCTATGTGCTAATCAGCTTAATAAGTACATGGCTCCTTAAACTTGACTCGGTTCCATAATTTAACCTGAAAGCCCATAGGTCCATAATTAAGGGTATAAATACCCCAACTACTTTCATTAATGAGTGTAATGAACATTTAATACAATCAATCAACTCAAATCTCTCACTACTTCACACTAAAACATTTAATATTCTCTTTTCCAAAACACTTGACAAAATTACCCTCAGCTCAAAATAAACTTCACCAAATTGGCGACCATAGTGGGAGAAGAAGGGGACTGAATCTAGCATTCAAAACCGGCAAAAAAACTTGTTCGGATGGATCCGAACGAGCAAGCAATTCTACCACCTGTGGTAGAGGTGGTTGGGGAAAATAATGAATACACCGCCGAAGAAAGAGATAAGTTGAGAGCTGAAATAGAAGCATTACGGGCCATTAAAAAGGTAGAAATGGGTTTAAAGGAGAAGTCCAAGACGTCATCTATTCACCATACTGACAATCCAAGGGAGAATGACCCATCAGCAAAGACCCATTTAAGTAGGAAAAAGACCCTTTTCTGTTCCAAGAAGTCTCACCGGTCTGAACCGGTGGAAAGCTCAGATTTTGAGTCCTCCAGTAGCTCTTCGAACGAGGCTGAGCTTGAGGAGTCTTTCTCATCAAGTAGTGATGAGAAGAGGTCCAGGAAGAAACAAACACTAGTTAAGAAGTATTCAAGAAAGAGAGATAGGCATGGGCGACTTAAAAGGCATTTGGGCAAAGGGTCATCTCACAGCCATAGTCACCGGCATGTGGATCAGATGTTGATTGATCCTTTTGCTTTCCATGATGAACCATGTATTTTTGCAATATTAAATGAAGACACGGTCTTTAGTCGTAGCAGGAATTGGAGACAATCTCCATTGTCAGCTAAGATCCTGTCCGGAAACCTCCCCAAGAGGTTTGACAGTACTAAAATGGAGAAGTATAATGGGAGTAAAGATCCGGACAATCATCTGGAGCAGTTCAAGAAGTTCACATTGAATTTTGATGACGATGACAAACTTCTATGTAGAGCCTTCTACCAATCTTCTATGGGAAGTGCTCTGAAATGGTACAACAGTTTGCCTCAGGGTTGTATCAAGAACTTTGACACATTCTGGGCTACCTTCCGAAGGCAGTTTGTGGGGAGCAAAGAGGTTAAGGGCAATGGAGATATTATCATCCATTGTACTGAAGAACCAAATGAGTCATTAAAAGACTATCTAAGTCAGTCTGTAAATACCAAGAACGGGTTACGTGATTGCTTTGAGCAAGTAGCAATAGCTTCTCTGAGACAAGGGTTAAACCCTGAAATCTAGCTGATTCAGTGATAAGGAAAAAGCCCATGACCTGGGGTGGTTTGTTAAACCATGTGGGAAAGAAAATCAACGTGGATGAAACTAAAACGACTAGGGTACACAAACAGGTGAGATCTGCCCTACCAGCTCCAAACCAAAATCAGTTCGGGTGCAAGGCCAATAAAGCAGAGCATGTAACAGCAGTTATATGTGTTTGTCAAGTCATTTGGATGAGAAGAATATTGAAAGAAATCGGGCATGAACAAGAGTAAAGAGATGGTTATGTTTTGCGACAACACGTCCACTATCAAGTTGTCCAAAAATAAAGTCACGCACGGAAAGTCAAAGCACATAAAGATTCGATATCAATTTCTCATAGAATTAACAAAGGAAGATGTTGTTAGATTGGTCTGTTGCGGCACAGAAGAGCAACTCGCTAACATAATAACAAAGCCTTTGAAATTGGCATCATTTCAAAAGATCACATAAGCATTTGGAATTAATGTTGTGAATGAATTTTTTTTATCAAATTCAATTCAAAATAAAAATTGTTGAGTTAGTTGAATCGGTTGAATCGGCCAGTAAATTTGTTCTATATTTTCTTGTTATTAGCTGAATCACTCATAATCACTTTTTTGATACATTCAAATTTTGAATAAAACATAAAATTGTGATATAAATGGAAGTATATAGATTCGGAGGTTACATCAATCTTGTTTAATTTTTAATTTCAATTTTTTTTATGGATACAGAGTGATTCTTTTATATTAAAAATATAACCACTCGTTCTAAGTAAGAATATGCGCAAAATGACTGTTTCTTAATTTCAAGTATGGTTGAGTATAAATTCTGCATGCAAAATAGTAAAAAGCTACATTTAACTTTTCTCCAAAACCAAAAAGAATAAAAGAAATTAACACGTCATATAATGAAAACAAAACCATGCCGTTTACACAATTATTTAAGGTTACAGGCACACTACTTCATTTTCACTCTGCACTCTGCTCTCTCCTTTCTGTTCTGCAAGATTCTGCAAAATTTATGTGAGCTTTTCAAATCTAAGTTTGATTCTATTTTTGGAGAACAAATACTCTATACTTTGTTTATTGATTTTTGATTTTCTAATTTTATCGCAGAACAAATCATATCAAGAAAAATCATGAATGCTTTATTAGCTACCACCAGAACTTTCAAGCAAGCAGCTCGGCTTTTGGGTTTGGATTCAAAACTAGAGAAAAGTTTATTAATTCCATTCAGAGAAATCAAGGTAAAACATCTTAGTTTAATTTTCTATTTAGAACCATTCAACTTAACTTTATGGTAATGTTTATTGGAAATAAAGTGTTGGTTTATTTAGTAAATTTACTTGGTTTCGAGAGACACCCTTTGTATTAGGCAGTAGTTACATGCAATACTTACATTGATCGAAAAAAGTTGAATTTTTTTTTGTCCCGATCCAAATTGAACCCAAAATTATAATTAGATGACGTGTATATAAACTTGTTAAGCTACTATAAAAACGGATCTATATAGTTTTGTTGATTAATAAGGTGTGATAGTATAATTATTGTAAATTAATATTATTTAACATCTGCTTTGTAATTATTGGGAAAAAATTGTTGGTTCATTTATTATATTTACTTTCCCAGAGACACTTTTTGTATTAGGTAGTAGTTACATGCAGTACTTACCAAATTGAACTCAAAATTATAATTAGCTGACTTTTATATAAACTTGTTAAACTGCTTAGTTTTGATACAGGTTGAGTGTACAATTCCCAAGGACGACGGAACATTGGCCTCATTTGTCGGGTTTAGGGTCCAGCATGATAATGCAAGAGGCCCTATGAAAGGAGGAATCCGATATCACCCAGAGCCCAGAGGTTCTTAAACAATATTTTTCATTTAAAATACTTTTTAATACCGAATCCGTTGTGACTCATTTAAGCATGTATACATACAAAACCATTCCAGGTAGACCTGGACGAGGTAAATGCTTTAGCCCAGCTAATGACCTGGAAAACTGCGGTTGCGAATATCCCATATGGAGGTGCCAAAGGAGGAATTGGGTGCAATCCGGCCGATCTATCCATATCGGAGCAGGAACGTCTGACTCGTGTATTCACTCAGAAAATACACGATCTAATTGGTACCCACACCGATGTTCCGGCACCTGATATGGGTACCAACGCACAGGTTACATATCCTAAATACATTAATATAACTAGTTTTGTCACCTTTAAGCTCATCTAAATTTCCATTTCTTTTTTTGTCTTTTAAAACAGACTATGGCCTGGGTGTTAGACGAGTACTCTAAATTTCATCGCCACTCACCCGCAGTAGTGACGGGAAAACCTATTGTAAGTGAATAACTATAATTAATGCCTTACTCGAAAGCCATTACATAACAACATATATAAATTAGTTCTTAAGTTGATATTGTTGTTCATATAATGCGCTGTTGTGTTTTGTGGGTAAAACAGCCTCTAGGTGGATCACTAGGCAGAGATGCTGCTACTGGTCGTGGAGTTCTGTTCGCAACCCAAGCGCTCCTTAAGGAATATGGAAAGTCCATTGCTGGACAAAGATACGTTATCCAGGTCGGTTCATACGCATATAATATCTACATTTTCAACGGATATATATATATATATATATATATATATATATATATATATATATAAATTATCTTTTTTCATACACCCGGATATATTTTTTTTAATTCAAATGTACACATGACATATTACTTTTTTTGTAAATATTTTATTTTTTTATTTTGAATTATTTCAAGTTAATTTCTTTTTCATTATTAACCAAAACCTACTTTATAAAAATATTTAATACTTATAAAATCTATATAACACTAATCAAGCCATTTTATTTCATTTTTATTTTTTGTTTGGTTTTTGTTTGTTTTGTCTTGTTTTTTATGATTTAAGATGAAATGACAAACCCATTCGCTGTGAGTTGTTTTTTCATTACTTCCAAAAATCGAAAAAGAAAATAAAAAATGATTAAGAAAATTCAAAGAAGCAACAATCTTGTTGAAGAAGAGAAACCCAATCCTACCGAAGATGGGTGACTTTCTGAATAATTAACTAATATAATTCACGACTAATATTATGTCACCAACATTAGTGGTAAATATTTTTGAAATTAAACCGTTACTAATAAATATAATACAATAAAATCATTTGTTTGCATGAGACTCGAAATATGATCCAAACACACATTTGACAAGTTTTTACGAAATTCACGACATTTGATGCAATCTAAATGTGTCTTTTATTTTTCTCCATGTAAGGAAAAGCCAAATCATGTTTGATTCAGCAAAATGGAAAAAATAAACAACGATAGATGAAACCATAATCCAAGGGAAAGATGGTAAATAAAACGATATATAGGGTTTAATGTTAAAACTCTTTGCAGTAAAAAATTATTATTTAACAAAAACTGTTTACAACTTAAGACATATGAGGTTTTGTATAAGAGCGGTTCAAAATTCTAATTAGAATACAATAAATATCTTAATATATAATCAAAACAAATATTAATAAAATTAAGCTTGCTTTGAATAATATAAAATATTAGAATAAAATAAAATTTAAAATAAAATTTAAAATGTTTTTTGTTTGGGCTTTTGAGCTCCATCATCCTGACCTAGTTGACGAGAATTTGTCCTCAAATTCACAGTATCATCACCATCAAGAACTAAAATTATTTTATCTTTTTTTTAATATTGGATATTATAATTGTTGACTTTTTTGGAATAAAGAAAACTTATTCTCGAGTGTTCCTTGTTTGAAGTCACATTGAAGTCATCCAGTTGATGAAAAAAAATTTATTTCGAAAACCTCTTCATAGCATAAGACAACATCACGATGTTCGGTTGATGAAAATTTTTGTTTCGAAAACCTCTACATAGCTTGAGACGTCATCTTTATAAGCCAATTTCTCCTTGATCTGGTGATTGATAGCCAATTTCAAATCCTCTAGTAACTGGTCAACACGATCTTCATCGAAACACCTGGTGTGTCCCAGCATATTTAAACGATTTTCGAGATCTTCATGACCATAGATGTTGTTCTCTTCTTTAGAGCTTGGATCAGAAAAATCAAGCTCCGAAAACATGCCTCCCCTATAACAGAAGCAAAGGCTCTGATACCAAGCTGATGCAACCGAAAAGCCAAAATAAATAAAGATAGATGAAAGCCCAATACAAGGGTAACATGATAGATCACACCTTATCTAGGATTTCAATACGTGAAAAAAATTCATTTAATTTTTTTTATTATTCAACAAAAAAAATTAAAACTTAAGGTACATGAAGCTTTATATAAAAGATGCTCAAACCATAATTAGAATACAATGAAATAAAATAAATGTATTAAAATAGAATAAAATTACATTTTAATACAATTAGATTTGATTTTAATAATATAAAATGTTATAATTAAATTAAACCAAATTAAAAAGGTTTTCGTTTGAGCTGCCAAACTACGTCATTGTTTACTTATCCCGTCGTCTGGATGTATCACAACATTAGACGAGTTGGTACTAATATTCTTGCAAAATTATTTCCGATCATAAAGTTTTCAAACCTCATAAACTATATTACATATTTCTCATATTGAGAGAATTAGTCAGTCGAAGACTTCTGAAAATTTAACAAGGAGTAGTATGAGAATATTCTCTCATCATTACATCCCCACGTGGATGATGGTTCAGATATTTTAGAATGAGCTACAATATAACAAGAAGTTGAAAATATATACAACAAGTGAAGGGTCCACCAACAAGAGAACCGTGAAGAAGTATATGAAATAAACTACGGATAATCAATTTTACAAATTCTTTAAGATGTTTCGAAGATTGAAATTTAATATTTCATTCAATGATCTATTAGAATAAGTTCCAAAGTATTCAAAAAATTTAATAAAAAAATAGTCTCACTTAATAAAATATCAAGATTTTGAGTTGGTTATGTCGATTGAATAATATACTCCATTGATTCATAACAAACTACTACCAAAACTCAAAGATCCATCCAGTTTTACTATAATTTGAAAACTTGTTATTATTAATTTAGAAAAATAATTATGTGATTGAGGTGCTATTATAAATTTTATATTGTTTTCAATTTATATAAACTTAGAATCATAAGAAATTAAACCTATACTTGTGTCATTGCAACTACTTGATAAATCTTTTAAACATCTAAGGGGAATAATATAAAATGTCATAACGAAAATAGATAAAATCATGTTCTAATATTCTTAATTATTATAGATATGAAGCAATATAAAATTGTACCTTTTATTTTAAGATGACCATTTTAATACTATTAGGACCATAATAGATGTTGAGGCTGGTAAATTAACAATTTGGATAGATGGCGAACAATAGAGTTTAGTGCGTTTAAAGCTATAAAATTTTATTTGGATAACAATACTTGTTTATCAATAAATGTAATACATAAATTAATTTTAAAATATGGGTGACACATTTATTTTTTTTAAGTTAATTAATAACATGTATGGATCTTTTCTTTTTTCTGAAATTATTTTGAATATGTCCATGAAACTTTTCTTCATTCTGTATTACAAACTTTATTACTAATTTATAAACTATATGAGAATGATATTTATAGTAAAAGGTAGTTTAGTTTGTAAAATATTTGAATAACCTACCAATTCAAGATCATAACTTTAAGCTTAAAATATTTCTAATTTTAAAAATATAGTGAAAATTAGTCATATTAGAATTTTATAAGGTAGTACTAACATAATTGCCTTCACATTTAAGTTATTGTATTTATAAGAGACTAAATATTTTTTTTGATTATTAATACTTCATTATGTATGACACATCAAGAGCATATTCTAAGAGTATTAATACAATTTGACGAAATCATTCTAAAAGTATTAAGACAATTCAAGGAAGTCATTTGATGGACAATCTATATTAGAGGGATCAAACCTTTAATATGCCAACATAAAACATTAATGGAAGAAATATGCAAACCAATTGTATAACCATAAAGGTTGTTAAATCCGTCCATGTAGGAGGTGGTGATAAAATAAGTGGTAAAATTATAAGATGTTGGTATTATATACCCAATTTTATATAGTAATTGGATAAACCCGATACAAATTATCTTAAAAAAATGTTGGTGAGCACAAACGACATGAATGAACTAATACTAAACCCGAACAATCGTGTGACGGAGATTATGAATTGATTTAGGAGATTAAATTACACAACACATAAAAATAGTTTCTTACCTTTAATCATTGATCAGATGTTGGAGAGATTATTTTGTCATGTCTTTTATTGTTTTCTTAATTGATATTTTGATTATTACCAAATTTCAATTCGACTCAGAAGAACAAAAGGCGACCACTTTCACATGCACATATGATATTTTTGTGTATCAGAATATGTTTTTTTATCTATGAAATACACCAGCCACTTTTGAGTGTTGAATGATGTCTATTATTTTGGATATGGTTAAAACCTCCACCGAAGTGCTCCTAGATGAATTTTCTATCTTTGATGGTTCATTTGAAAACAAAAATCGAAATTGTTTCTTATGTTTCATAAATGTGTTGCTACTAACATTATACTAATTTGAAAAAAAAATCTATGTTATGATATGGGATTTATTTGAATCATTGCATCTCGTTACCATTGGCATGTTGTAAATTCGAAACCTGAGAAGTACTTTAGATAATATTTGGCAGAATCAATCATAGCCCGAGTGACGATTTATATAATCTTATTTTATTGTCCAACTTGAGGTGATCATTAAGAAAATGTGATAGACATTATTTTGTAGATCATGTAGAGCAATAGTATTTCCACTTGTGTATAAATTCTTTTTAAATGTGTTTGTACTTAGAGAAGACGAGCATATTGTATCAATTAGGGGTAATAGTATGGAGTTTAGAACGATTATGATTAATGCATTATTTCAACTCCCTTTTATTTGTATTTTTGTGAAGTTAATATTGATTATGATGAATTTTATGAATAATCTCTTAAGAATTATCAAATGGGACTTTTTTTCCAAAGAAGTCACCCTTTTGTTTTATCTATGTTTGCATATCTATTGTTTTTGTTATTATTTCGTTTTATCTTTCTATTTTTTTGTTTTATTTTCAGTGACTTGTTTGTATAACCTTTTAAATAATCTTCCATGTTATTTTGCTATTTTATTTTGTTTTGTCATTTTAATATCTTTATAACAATAAAACATATTAATTTGCAATCCATGCTACATAGACAATAATGATTCTCCCCCGAAAATTGAGGTATTTTATTTATATTTATTTTATATAAATTATTATTAATGTTAGAGATATTATTAAATGTTAAGTTTGGGGTATGAGATATTAAGCCATAGCCTAGTAATGTCACAAATAAAATTACATGATCTCGAGTACGAGAAATCGTAAACTTTATTACTTTAAGATTCCAATATAAGTTTAGTGAATTGTTACTTAATAGAATAACAATATTGCATGTTTAGATTTTTATTTGAAAACGTTTTTATTATATTTTTTTGGGATAATGTAGACTTCTAATTTTTGTATGTGTTAGCACACTTGGATATATATGCCCAAAATCATCGCATTTACAATACTTAATTTTACGTTCTCTAACATTATCCTCAAAATCCTAGTTTTTTACCTACACTTGTGCTTCCTTGTCTGGAGTTGCATATTTTGAGCATAGTGCTAAACTTATTTATTAACAAATAAATTTCAACATTACTTACGTCAGTTAATTATTTTGAGATGTGTTTAGAAACAGTCGTGAATGTTATTTTTTGCATTTTATTTATGACATATTTATCTCAAAATTTTAGAGTGATCTTATGAGTTAACCCAGATTTGTCTTGGTTATATATTTGGTTTTATCATTAGCAAAACCCTTAGCTATAAATCATTTGAGAATAAATTAAAGAGTTTTATAAAGAGATCGATTTTATTATATTTTCATTAATTGAAACACTTGATTATTTATTCTGTTCGTTTTTTTTTGAAGTTACTAATCGTCTTTTCATAATTCATCTTTAATGTAAGTGTAAGCAAGAATTCTCTCGTAAGGTATTGTTGTAGTAGTGCATGGGTATTCGATCTTTCGTTGCATATATAGACAAGAACTATTGAAACTCTCTGAAACTGGAACTGTGACTTACTTGTAGGTTGGCCGAAGCAATGTTTGTCAAAACCATTGATCAGAAGCACCTGTACCGAAGACAAATAATATATTTATTAGGGATCTTGTATTAATTAGGATTTCATATATTAATGGAGTATGAGTTATTTCAGTCGTTGATTAAATGGCTTTAATCTAGAGCCTCTGGTGAAAAAATAGGGTTTTTCTAAAGCTATAAATAGAAGAAGATATCATTATGCAATGTGTGGTGTGTTGCAGTTGTAATTCTAGTGAGATAATATATTTCATTAGAAAGTAAAATAGTTCTAAGTATTTTGAGAGATAAGTGAAGCGATGGATAAATATTAAAGAGATGGTTTTGTGAATTACGTCATATTTTGTGTCTTTTAGGTTTCTATAGTCCTTAGTAATCTACTTATATATAAAAGAATGTTTGTTGTTTGTGGATGCAGGATTTCTTTATAATCCAAACCACGTTAAATATCGTCTTGTGTACTTTATTTTATTGTGATTTTTTTATTTGTTCTTTGTGTTGTAAATAATTGTTAGATCATTCTTTCATAGATTAATTTAATCGTATATGGGGTCTTGCCATGCTAGATTAATGTATTGGTTTAATCCCTAATATTTAAGTATTTATAGATATTATTGAAAGAGATATATTATTTTTTGGCCATGTTGCAAGTGGATATGAGTTTAAATAGACATTCATCTATGGTGGACAAGCTGACATTCAAATTATGAGAATCGGTTATAGTTGTATTCTTATCAATTCCCCACTTCTCAAGTGGTTTAAGAATTATATTTGTAAAAATATTACATTAGTGGAACTCCATTCTTTAAGAAGTATTGGTCATGATTTCATGTCCACAAATTAAGTGGATATGGTCATGTGGCATTTCTAATAAGAATAATTGGTGTCTTCCAACGTCATTGGTCTTGCGAGTACATATTTTCGCGTGTTTCCAAATTTTACTATAATTAGAATGACTTGATGTTTTCATTATCGTTACAATCAAATATAATCTTTAACAAATTATCTTTAATACAAATTGTAAAGTCAATTTTTATAAAGTTCCATTGACATTTTAAAAAAAATTATGTAATAGAAACTTGCATTATAAATGTAAAAATATACACACAATGTTGTTTCAAGTGTATGTTGAGTTACTAAATCTTGATACTCTACTTATGCAAGACCTTTTCCTAGATTAATCAAGAAGAATATACATACAAAGAGTAAATTACATAATAAATTGTAAATATAAGAAACTATAAAAGGTTCCATTAAACGGCTCCATTAGGATGGTAACATACTTGTGATTTATTAGCTATTAAATCAACTTACCAACGCTTTTTTAGACCGTGTTTATTAATCAAAAGAAATACCTATCATGTCCTAATTATTTAAAAATGATTAATTAAATTGTTTTTAGATATTTGAAACTCTCGGAAAAAGCTAAAAATATATAATTTTATTCCCTATAAAGTTATTATTCTCTTATCTCAATGATTTGTTTAAATACATCGCTGATAAACACTAGTAGTTTATAAAATATTTTATTCAGAAATTATAACAAAATATGTAAGATATTATCGTGATTGGATTTTTCTTATTATTAGACATACATACATTATGTATAATACTATCATGTTAGAATTCTTAAAATAGTTTTTCTTAAAATAGGTAAAACATTATCTTTTATGACTTGTTCTTTTATGTTTATTCTTTGATGCTTTATTTATGTCTTATTTATTTTATTTTTAAATCAAAACTATATTATTCGTCTCATTCAATTCAAATCTGCGGATGAAGTTAGTTATATAATTTAAAGTTTTTATTAATATAAAAATTCAATTAGAAGATATATATGATAGATTTATTAAAAGAAGTTTATAAAAAAATAAAAATTAAAGTAAAAATGAAAAATAAATTATTCTAAAAAAATACGAAAACACTCAACAAAAAAACACAAATGAATAAAAAAAATATTAACATAAAAAAATTATACTCTAGCATAAAAATTTGGATTCGATTATAAAATTCATTAGTTTCTAAAAAATTTAAATGGTGATAACCATATTGTAATATATTTAAATTCATTATTTTTCTTTATTGAATTCTGGTTGAAGAGTAAACTTGTATGAGATCGTATTTCACATCGCTTTAATATAGAAAATATATATACATATGAAAATATGTCGACTTGTAATCTATCCAAAACAAAGTTGTACGAGCCTTCATGTGAGTTCAAAGTGAACAATATCATACTAGTGAGTGAAATGTGAGTGTACTTGTATACTTTTAACCCTTTTTATAGGATTTTCTTATTAGTTGTAACAAAACAGGTAATATATCTGAGAGAAAATGAGGAAGCCATGCGAATATCTGAATTAATAATTTTAAATAAAAGAGGAGTAGGTACCAGATGGCCAATTTGTTGAAGGTGTTCTTGGATCTGTTGGACCATCAGAACCATATCTTTGTAGAGGTATTGAAGCTCCTTTGTACAACTGTTCTCATCAGGAGTAAAGTGGTATCTCATCGGTGACCTTCCACTGCGGTATCTCTTTGGTGATTGATGTAGTTGCACAAGCCTATGGCTATATGGACCTTTCAGACAAACAAAAATGGGCTTTATTTGGAGCTGGGTTATCTGAATTAGGCATTGCGACCTCTTGAACCGAACGCATCGAGAATCCAAACGATTTTCGAAAGCATCACAATTGTGATGAAGTTCATGCCCGAAAATCCATCGTTTAGGCCCTATTTTTGTTGCTTTCATTAATTTATGCATTTTTCTATTTTATAAGATTTAATTAAAATACTTAACAGTCTCGAATCACTTTGAAATTGGAATGAACTTTATTTTATTTTGTAAGGAACAATCTTTAATTTTTCCTTAGGGTTTCAAGCACTTCTATAAAAGGCTCTCAAACCCTATTTTTTTCATCGAACTTTTTGGAATTAAATTTGAGTTTTCTCTAAGTCTCTTATACTCTAACCTAGGTTTTGGGTTTATTTATTCTCTATGATGTCTTCTTATTTTTTATGTTTGCAGTGGTGTCTTACAACGTGGTTTACGGGGGTATGCCGCCTAAGAGATCTTTGCGCGGAAGTCTACTCTTCCAATCGCAGAATTGGTCGATCGGGATGAGTTTGAAAACCAATTTGGCCAAATGGCTAAACAAATGCATTTGTTGGGAAACCAGATCAGAGACGTACAATAAGCACTACAAAGGTTGTTGAACAACCAAACCAACAAATTTCGAGCTCCAGGTTCGAGCAACCAGCCATTGGGATATTAGAGAGAGACCGGCCACAAGTAGAATCTGTGTTCCCCTCAGAGAGAATAATGTAGAGGTAAATATTACCCCAAAAATTATCGTGAACAAGTCTTTAGGGATGGCAATTTTTCCCAAACCCGCGGGTACCCGACCCGAGCCGACCCGATGGGATGGGTTATGGGTTTAAAAAAAAATCCGCGGATGGGTCGTGGGTTTGAAAATTTACTACCCGCTGGGTTCGGGATGGGTTATGGGTTTAAGAAATTTCCCACGGGTACCCATCCCAAACCCGACCCATTGTAATACCCGACGGGTATCTGCTAAATTAATATTATATAAAAAAATAAATTATATTATATTATTTAACAAACTTTAAAATAAAATTACTGATATTAGTATTTATATTATTTAATGGTAAAAATAATTTATTATTTGTTAATATATATAATATATTTTGAAAAAATATTATTCTACATTTAAACATTTAATTTAATTATTTAGTCTATTTTTTTCAAATATTTTTTTTTCTCTACAAAACTGAGAATAATCAGTATATTTTGTAAAATATACTCCTAAATTTGTTAATTAAACAAAGTATCATTCTACATTTAAACAAAATATTTGATACTTATAATGATTATAGTATATTTTTACAAATATCATTCTACATTTAAATATTGAATTTGATTTTTCAATATCTCTTTTGAAAATATTTTCATTTTTATGTCCAATAATAATATTATTAATTAAATTAAAAAATATTTACTAACATATTTAAATTTGATATTTTTAAACATGTTTCCTTTAATTTTTGGAATTAATATCAAATTCTAGAAGATCTAATAATATTTCTAATCAAATTAAAAGAAAAATATTTACTAACATATACCAAAATTATATATAAATTATGAATAGATAACAAAATATTTGCTTATTAACATATAGTATATTTTCAAAAATAATTTTTTCGATGTAAAAATTAAATTTAAATTTCTTAATTTGTTTTTAAGAAATATATTTTCTTTTTTTATACAAGACTTGTGGAATGAGTATCAAATTCAAATTCAAGATATCGTTATAAATTTAATTAAAATAAAAAAACTTCCATGGGTACCCGTGGATGGGTACCCGAACCCGGCGGGTTGGGTGTGGAAAAAAAATATTACTACCCGACGGGTATGGGTTAGGGTATGGGTTTGGAAAAACATAGACGGGATGGGTTACGGGTTTAGCTATACCCGCACCCATCCCGACCCATTGCCATCCCTACAAGTCTTTGAGCAGCAGCCAACGACAGCTTCCAATCAGTACGCCAGAAACCGGTGGGAATCCGGATTCAGACTTGAGATCCCAGAGTTTCAGAGGATCTCAAACCGGATGAGTACTTAGATTGGATCACCTAAGTTGAAGAATTCCTTGATTTCAAGGACGTTTCGGATGTAAAACGGGTATAGTTAGCTGCAACTAAGTTCTAAGGCCGAGGTTAAGGAGATGATTAGCTACGAAACAATATTTTCCAGTCGACTTGTACTATCAGGGGAAAGGTATGTAAATTCGTTATTGATTCAGGGAGCTGCGAAAAAGTGATTTATAAAGAAGTTGTGTAGAAAATGGCCCTGAAAACAGAAGACCATCCTAACCGTTACCAACTCGCTTGGTTCAAGAAAGGCAGTGAGGTAACAATCTCTAAAACATGCATGGTGTCGTTTGATGCCGGTAACTATAAAGATAAGGCATAGTGTGATGCACTTGCTATGGATACTTATAACTTATTGCAAGGGAGACCATGGCAATATGATAAAAGTGTCACATACGGTGGTAGGAAAAATAGTGTCATATAGAATAATGTTAGATTCATATTAGTACCAACTAAGGAGGTATCGTAAAAAACTGTACTTTTGTATCACATGAGACTAAGAATTTTTCAGATCGTAAAAGCAGTTATAAAGCATACTAGTGATACATGAACTATTTATATATTGGTGGAAAAAAATTAATGATGATCCGTTTGCTGGAATACCTGAGCGCGATCGGTCGTAATTAGCTGTATTTGTTGTTTTGTTTCCCGATAATCTGCCTACATGTCTTCCTCCATTAAGAGACACCAAACAATAGATTTACCTAGTATCGGACGCTAGCCTACCAAACCGACCGTATTACCGGATGAGCTTAAAGGAGTAAGAGGAGCTCCGTAGACAGATGAAAGATTTGTTTAGTAAAGGCCACATCCGTGAGAGCCTCAGTCATTGTGCGATTTGTGTACTGCAAACACCAAAGAAGGATAGTTCAATGAGAATGTGTGTGGATAAGAGAGCTATAAACAAAATTACCATCAGATATCGGTTTCCAATTCCTCGCCTTAATAATTTACTGGATCAGTTGAGTGGTGCTACAGTATTTATGAAACTGGATTTGAAGAGTGGATATCACCAGATTCATATTTGCATGGGAGATGAGTGGAAAATAACCTTTAAGACCCAAGAAAGTCTTGTTTTAGTCGATGGTTATGACATTCGGCCTTGCCAATGCATGTAGCACCTTCATGAGGGTTATGAACCAAGTATTTCATCCCTTTATTGGAAAACATTTAGTTGTGTACTTTGACGATATTCTAATATATAGTACGACAGACGAGTTGCACCTCCAACACTTAAGAGAAGTATTGGTTGTTTTTAGACGTGAGGAGTTTTATGGGGGAGGGGGGCTCGATAAATGTTCCTCTATGAAAGATTGGGTTCCATTCCTTAGGTATGTTGTTTCGAATAATAGTTTGTCGGTGGATAGTTCGAAAGTACTAGCAGTGCGTGACTGGCCTATACCTAGTTCTATCATAGAAGTCCATTCTTTTCACGGGTTGGTTTCATTTTACAGAAGGTTTATCTATAATTTCAGTACTATCATGGCTCATATTACAGATTGTATGAAGGGCAAGACATTTTGCTGGACCCCTGAAGCAATTACTACATTGACAAGAGTGTGAACCACAAATTCGGTGTTGCTTGTGTAGGGAAGAGGTACATGAGTTTGAAGTACTCCATTATCATATGATCCATGTATCACAATATATTTAGTTTTTCACCACTCACACTTAACTTAACGTGTAAACCATATATTTACTCTAGGTCAAGCTTTAATGATATATCTGTATAAAATAACCAAAAGTATATACGTCCATAATTTCAAATGAGAAGTAATCGAACTAAATGAAAGTTTTTGAAAAACAATAATGGGCGTACCACATTATGGAATCAAGTCCCATCATGTCTACATGATTCTTGAATCATTTAATATGCATGCCTTTAGCCGAGGGGTCAGCTATCATCATTTCAACGCCAATGTGTTTAATGTTCACTTTATTTTCTTGCACACTTTCTTTGATGGCTAGATACTTTATGTCGATGTGTTTACTTCGACTTCCACTCTTTTTATTCTTAGCCATGAAGACAACGCCTGAATTGTCACAATACATTCTTCTTGGTCGGCTAATAGAGTCAACAACTCGTAACCCGTATATGAAGCCTTTCACCCATACACCATGTGAACTAGCCTCAAAACAAGAAACAAACTCAACCTCCATAATATTGACCCGTCAGCTAGCATGAACACATATTTTGATGTGCATTTTCGTGAATTATTACAGCCTCCAAAGTTGGAATCAGAGTAGCCTACCACTTGAAGATTGTATGTTCGTCTATACATAAGCATGTAATCTTTAGTACCTTAATACGTTCTTCACAACCTTCCAGTGATCGATGCCTAGATTACTGTGATATCTTCATAATAATCCAACAACATATGAAATGTCGGGTCTGGTACAGACCTGAGCATACACAATGCTACCAACAGCTAAAGCATATGGAATATTTTTCAATTGTTCCATTTCAATATCATTTCCTTGGGCATTGGTTTAAGCTGAATCTATCACATTTCACAATGGGTGATACACTTTACGAACAATATTTCATAAAAAATATTTCTATTACTTTGTTGATATAGCATTCTCGAGACAAACCCAAAATGCATCGAGATCTATCTATATGGATCTTTATGTCAATTACATACGATGCTACTCCATATCTTTCATATCAAAGTTACTTAAAAGAAATTGTTTCACCTCATATAGTAATCCATTATCATGGTTTCTAGCAAAATATCATTCACATAAAATACAAGGAAACAAATCTTGCTCCCACTAACCTTAAGGTATATACACTGCTTTATAACCTTTTCTTCAAATCCAGATAAAGTAATAATTTTATGAAATTTCATATATCATTGTCGCGAAGCTTGTTCAGCCCGTATATGGATTTATTAAGTTTACAAACTAAATGTTCACCCTCTTTAGAAAAGAATTCTCCAAGTTGTTTCATGTAATCCTCTTCCTCTAAATCACCATTGAGAAATGCCGTTTTCACATCTATAGAGTAAAAACTTTCTTTGATACAAGAAAGAAAGTCTCTGTATAGTCGAGTCCTTCCTTTTGAGTGAACCCTTTGATAACGAGTCTAGCGTTATGTCTTTCAATGCTTCCATCTGAGTATTTCTTTTTAAAGACACACTTGTATTCACTAACGTTTACATCATTGGGAAACTCAATTTGATGTCATTGAGTCTATCTCATCTTTCATGGCATTCATCCATAAGTTTGAATTTTTACAACTTATGGCTTGTGAAAATGACATGGGATCATTATTAACTCCAATATTATAATTCGATTATTGTAGATACACTACGTAGATCTCCTCAATGGAACTTATTAATTTTTATGATGAACAATTTGTTCCTCACGATCATCATGATCTATTAGATTTTCCACTTGTGAAATCTCAATAGTTGGTTGTCTAACACATAATTAAGGTCGAGGTGCGTGTATGACAATTAACTTGTCACTTGAAAAAACATGTGGAAGTTGATAATCTATATTTTCAGGAAAAATGTCCTAAAATTGATCACTCCCACTAATTAAGTTATTTTCAACAAATTTAGCATTTCTTGATTCGACAATTCTAGTGGTATGAGACGGACAATAGTATCTATAACCCTTAGACTTTTCAGCATATCCAATGAATTATCCACTAATGGTCCTTGGGTCTAGCTTTTCTTCTTGTGGGTTGTACAATCTCACGTCAGATGGGTATCCCTACATGCGTACATGTTGCAAACTCGGTTTCCATCCTTTAAATAAATCCTTTCGAAGGGACCCGGTTTAATATTTACGCTACCGTCTTAAGAGCTTCTACCCATAAATATTGTGGAAGTTTAACATTACTTCTCATACTTCTCACCATGTCCAATAAAGTCTGATTTCCTCTTTCTACCACACCATCCTGTCTTGAAAACCTGACATGGTGTATTGGGCAATAATCCTATGCTGTGGAATAAATCTTACAAATAGACTTGGTGTTTGTCCGTTATCGATATATCTACCATAGTACTCTCCACCTTTATCTGGTCTCACAATCTTAAAGTGCTTATCACATTTTTTATCTACTTCAGCCTTAAAAAATTTAAAATCATCTAAAGCTTCATCTTTAGAACGAAGTAAGTAAAGATATATATATCATGAATAATCATTTATGAATGTGGTAAAGTATTTCAGATCATTAGCGTTCATGTCGGGACAAAAAATGTCCGTATGTATAATTTCTAATATGGTTAAACTTATTTTCGCACTAATTTTGTGTTTGTTAGTTTGCTTTCCCTTAATGAAACCACCATAAGTTTCAAAACGAGCGAATTCTAAAGTATCAAGTACCCCATCATTTACCAACCTCTTAACTCTATCAATGGAGATATGTCCCAATCTTGAGTCCCACAAAATTGAAGAATCCTTAAATCCAGTATTAACATGTATAGGACTGCGAGTGATATTATTTTGCAAAGAAAGAAGATATAAACCATCAGATAAAATACCATAATTAATAGTTTCTGAATTTCTAAGAATATTAAAACGTGAATCTAAAAAATTAAAAGAAATTCCTAAATGTACAAGTCTTGAAACTGAAATTGGTACATAAAATGTATTTTATAATTTCAAATTAAAATCACTACTTAAAGTTAAAATACATGTCTCAACAACTTCCACTACTTAGGCTTGTCATCCCCTGTAAGGTATTCGAAACATGGATTGTAGTACCACAATCAATCCACCATGTATTATGATTAATATTAACCATATAAGATTCATAAACAAACACTAGAAACTTACATTTCTTCTCATGCCAAGTCTTAAACGTAATGCTATCTTTTTTCATGTGTTCTTTCTTTTTATAAAATAAGCGCGTAGAGTCGTTATTTATGCCTTGGGTAGATGAGAACTTTCATTTTCCATTAATTTGATCATTTTCTTCTTTGAAGAATAAGTTGTAGTAAGGTTCGCGTTTTCTCCCACTTTCATCTTCAATATCCCCTCGTCTTGAACACATATGGTCATAAGTTCATTAATTGACCATTTATCCTTATATATGTTATAAGATTTCTTAAAAAGGAAATATTATGGATTAAGAGTACAAAAAGTAAAATGCACTAGGAAATATCCCTCCCACGCATGATATAATCACGGACACCTTTAAACCCATTGTTCCTCAAAGATGAAATTTTAAGGTGCTAGCAAGAGCCTTGTCAGCATTTAGAAATCGTAAATCAATAACTTGAATGAGATCTTTAACAGCAGTATGTTGATCCATTGAACACCGAATTCTAGCACAATTTGTTTTTATGTACATAATTGAGAGACGATTAGATCGGTTCCACTTTTTATAAAGATCAATTGCATCTGGACTAGTAGTCTCAGTGATGTTTGGTGGTTCGTCTTTCTGAATAACATAATCAATATTCATCCATCCAATTGTAAACAAAATCTTTCTCTCCACACCTTATACTTATCATCCTTTACTTTAGGAATGCCATTATCAACATAAAGAATGTTTCCAGTTAAAATTACTGCAAATATATATATATATATATATATATATATATATATATATATATATATATATATATATATATATATATAATATACATTCTTATAAACCAAAATTTGAAACTTAAACTTAATCACATTCATTTCTATACAAAACTATATGATGAAACCATTAAATCATATTCATTTCTTAATTCCTGTGGGTACATTAAGAAAAATAATTTAATATTTCAATCTAATTAATCATACAAGTATAACAAAAATTTCATGTGGGTATATTTCCTCATATTACATATAATTAATTACAAATTTATGTCTACTTAAGAAATTTTAAACAACTAGAAATGTTGTGGCTACTTTCCATTTACAAAAAATATTAAATCACTTGACATATTATTTAATCCGCGTTCATGTACAATCCTTATAGTCATTTTTAACTCATTATTATAACCTATGTACATGTCAATAAATTAAAGCAAAGAAACATAAGCTAATCATAATTTTATGCCTCCACCAATATCAAATGCAAATAACATATTAGACCCAACATTCAGAACCATGAAATATGTATAGAATACTAGAATTATGCATTATGACCAAATACACATACTGTATTTTGAATATGAAGAATAAGTGTTCATATAACAATATATATAATAAACAAGGCAGATGAAATTACACGCTCTGATACCAAATGTAAAAAGATTTGAAATGACTTAATGTATATTCTAACAACAATATTAATATACAAAAATCAAAGTGGAAGCGATAAACAAGACTGATTGTACCTCTAACCATTGTCATTTGACTGATTAAATTGTCTTGCCGTCACAGAAGTAGTTATTTAATAGTATGAGTGTGCGGTTTTCTAAAGGTGGGAGGTAGTTATGGAAAGTTATCTTGATCATTGATAACTTCTCATTAAATGGATCACATATGTAAGACACGTCTTACAATACATAGCTTCAACCAAAATATTTTCGCAAGTGAAAATGCTATTCTTTTGCAAGTAAAACTGATATCACAAACAATTATGTTCACAAGTAAATTACATTATTTTTCGTAAGTATTAAGCATCATATTTTTCTCATGTATATAAGACTAATTTACGCAAATATAGAAAAACCATTTTCGTAAACTAATAGGCCTTGATTTTTGCAACTACATCTGCAATTACAACACGAATATGTTGTACGAATCAAATATTTGCAGTTTATCGTTTCATTCTAGTTTTCTTTCTACAACATAAAATTTTAAACCATAAATTTACCACCTATGTAAAACTAAAATTAATAAGAATAATAACAAATATACGATACACATTTTACATAAATACATAATTGTATACAGATCGTCAGATTTGTATGTATTAAAACCATAGAATAATAAAATGCTAAAATCGTATCACAAAGCTATAAAATTGTATCAAATCCATCGAAATTTAAACTAAAACCCATATACTCAAAATACATTTAAACGATTTCGAAATCCTGAGCAGTTATCGAGGAAACAATATGTAAAAAAATATAACAAATCATAACACATAGAGA
This sequence comes from Limnanthes douglasii subsp. nivea, assembly GCA_036936605.1. Lineage (NCBI taxonomy): Eukaryota > Viridiplantae > Streptophyta > Magnoliopsida > Brassicales > Limnanthaceae > Limnanthes > Limnanthes douglasii. The sequence continues at coordinate 341,176,070 of JAUPFV010000002.1, forward strand.
GAAAATTCATTAAAGAAGGAATTTGAGAGAAAGAATAGGAAAAAAATGAATAAATCCGAATAGAAACGTCGCAGGAGTATTTTCTAAATCCAGATATTACATGATAGTAATTAATTTAACATTATACACTATATGGTAATAAACTATTGTTTGGATATTTATTGATAAATAAATTCAACGATACTTATCCAAATAAAAAGATGGCAGTTAAAATCCGATAAGAAAAACTTAACATATTTTTATTTCTTTAAAATTCTTAAATTTGTGTACAATTGCAGTAACAGAAAAAAATCGATTATTAAATAAGCCCTCTTAACTAAAACTACATTTTTTTTTCATTAAGAATTTTATACAAAAATATAAGTAAATTAACATTATTTTGTTTCAAATAAAGTGATATATGTCTGCTTAATGATATATTTGACATTTGTCAATATATTGTCCAATTAAATAAGTAATGAGATGTTTAAATCAATTGAATAATTAGATATATAAGTGACAAATATTTATGGAGGTAATTGTGTAAAGACCGTGAAGGATTGAGCCTAAATTATTAACACTTAAGTCTAAACTAAAAGTTTAAAAACTAATTTGAATAAATAAATTTAGTGGATTATAGTATATGACCACAAAGATAATTACAAGGTATGAATGTAATTAGCTTAAAGTTAAACTTAAATTGCATAATATCTTATTATGCACATGACAAATGACAATATGTATTCCTTCATGTAGTCGTATTATTGTTCGTGGCTCTTAATGGTTAGAAACATAAAAAGTCTAGATTTTTTTATCATATTTTCTATTACTGATAAATTAAGAACGAAATTGAATATTGAAGAAAGACAAAGGAATAGCATATCTAGAAAATTCAAAAGAACATTGATGTGGTAGCACAAGTTCACGGTTATACGGTTATTTTCGTCAAACGAAAACGGGTCTTATTTGGAGCTCGATTATTAGAATTAGGAACTGCGACTACTCATATCGAGCGCATCTAGAAGCCCAACGACTTTCGAAATTATCGTAGAGAAAAACTCAATGACGAAGTTCAAGCCCAAAATTACAGCATTTTGTTGAATTTATTTAAAATACTTAAATAGCTTCAATCACTTTGATATTGGGTTGGGATTTATGTTAACCGTATAAATCAAGTTGTAATTTTTGTGTAGGACTTTAATCACTTATAGAAAAGGCTCTTAAACCTTACTTTTTTGGACAGACTTTAATTAATTGAATTTTAAGATTATTTCTTTGAGTCTCTTTTTATCCATAACCTAGGTATAGGGTTTTATCTATTTTTCATCTTTTTCCTTGTATTTTGTAGCCGTCAGTTCTTTCCGTATTATCATGACGCCATCAAACATGATGTAAAAGAACTACATTGGCTCCTCAGTAACTGCTAGGATGAATAACATAAGAAGTATGTTTTTCGCATACTTCCTAGCAGTATGAATAACATAAGAGAACAATTTTTTTTGAGTAACAGATATACAGAAATATTCAATATATTTCATTAGTTGGTAAACTTAGGTCCCTTACGAAATGATTGTAGGATTATATGTATGTATGAAATCAATTAGAAAGCATTTCAATTTTAATTTTGAGTAAAAAATTCATACCATTAGGAATATATATTGTTAAAACTTAATATGGTACATATTTATAAATTTTAAAAACTATGCTTGATTGATTCGATAATTGAAAGATTAATAATGCATGTTTCTATATTTAAGGTTTAATTATAGGTAAAATTTGGGTTGTATCTTAATTTAATGTTTATTTGTTGCCAGAAAAGAGGATTTTAATAGCAAAGTAACCTCGAATCGGTGCTATAAAACTTGAAAATAAAGTATTGTTATGAAAACTTCACTACAACCACCCACATTGTTGCCCCCACATTTTATTTTTCAGTTTATCGAGGTGGAGTCTAGTTCCCCACGGTTAGGTGTCGAGTTCTCAGAGACGAGATCTAGCTCATCGTGGTGAACATGTACTGCTGCAGCAAACAAATTATTCGCCGCATTAATGAACCTATATGAATTATAAGTTTAGGTCGTCATTCCGTCAGACATATGACCAAGTGATATGTGTTTGAATATGGTTTATTTTGGTTAACTCAGATGTGTCTAGATGTTAAATGGAATTTTATTATTCAAACGTTTTCAACTATGTTAGGTAAATCATGAAGGTTGATTGGTGAATTGAGGAATCTAAGGTCTAAATAGTTCATAGATAATCATATTGCAAGTATTGTATACCCAAAAGAAGGTCCATGTTTGATATATTTAATTATGAAGCACGAGAACATCATATGAAAAAACTCAATGAATATGTTTTCAATTAAAGTGAGGAAAGCAACCCAAAAAAGGTTTCATTGGTACTTAATCAATTAAAATTAGATTAATAATGGTTTTATCAAACTATTAAAATGTATGTTAGTATGTTTGACCAAATGTACTTTATTAGAGATGTATATTATGTTTTACATGTAATATACCATCTTTAATTACTATTTGAATTTAAGTATCATATGTCAATATTTGCGAATCTTAAGTGGATGGCTCAGATTTTAACCAATGGAAATAGGATATAGAATTGTTCCTTAAATGTTATGATTATGAAGGAACACTAATGGTATCCCAACTCATGGTCATGTTTCTTTTACAAAAGAAAATGGCGTATGGAAAATGAATGGGAAAAGTATTAGGCTTCCATGAAAACGAAATGCAATCTCACTACTTTAGATTGCTCATAAGTTAACCTTGTTTCAGTTGCAAAAAATACTTTGTGGATTGATATGGCTGACACCACTCAGGTGTGTATTTCTTTATATGCTAAGTTAAAAAGTCAAATCTTCAAAGAATATGAAAGATTCATTTATACAGTAGAGGGAACCTCATGTTATGTCCTTTCTATTTGTGATTTCCATTTAAAATTATCAAGTGGACATATGTTTAGACAATTTCAGTTATTAATATCTATTTCGAAATAATGAGACTATTTGATATAATAATATAGTAGTTGATACTGGATGTTTGCAAATGAATCATATGTTGTATTTATTAGATAGAATTGGCATCATTATGAAAAAATGAACACACAAGTAACACATAACACGATTAATAAAACTTAATGTTCAGCAAATATTAAACACGTGAACTTATGCCATATGTCTTAAGTAAGGATTGATACTCTTATTTTTGAATATTTATTAAGCTAATTTGAGGATGTGGGACGGTCCAAGAGCTCGACGGTAAACTCTCCAAGTAAATGGTCTTACTCTCTCTGAGTAATTAATCAGAGCCTACTTTCTGAGAAATGGAAATCAAAGCCTACTTTCTGAGTAATTAATCATCTCAAAAACTCAAGATCTAACTTAATATCGTAACGTTGAGGATCTGAAATTGAAGAAAACTTCAAGAGGGGATCTAGTGTTACACCAATATTCGAAGAAAATTCAAGACTTGATAAGAGTGAATCAAAATTTCAACAAATGATTTAATAAGGATTTAATCAACATGATCAATCTCTTCTTCAGATTTTCACCTCAAGATCTCAAGAGATAAACAAATTTAACATTATTCGAAAAAAAGGGTTTTAGGGTCTCATCTTGGATTGAAGAAAGTTAATATTATGATAAAGTATTGGAACTAAATTCATAATCTTAACAAAGATTCTATGTTTTCAGTAGCTGGTGAAAGTCTCAAGTTTCATGGAATAGAGGAATCTAGTCACCTTCATCAACAATAACCATCAACTCAAACATAAATTTATCCAAAGAAGAATCCATTGGAGCTTTCTCAAAACTCAAATAGAGAAATTAATGAATTAATTTACAAATGCCCCGCAAAACAAACAAGGTCAATTTCGAAAGGATAAAAAATGTAAGGATTGTTTTTTACAAAAGTATGAAGATCAATTCCCTGCTCTCAGAAGGAACCCATTATCTTATCAAAAAAATAATCAAGTAGAATCAATAAATCAATGAAGAATATTACAAGCAAATAATACAACCAAAATCAAATAAGAGAGAGATCATTCACGAGCAGGCTCACATCCCAACTAAAGGAGAACACAAGGTTGTCAACTTCACACAAAAAATATAAGTTGCTTCTTATAGTTCCATAGATTATTTAGAGAATAGTATTTTTATAGTAAAAAGAAGTTTGGAGGAGTAAATTCTAGAGAGAGAAGTACAAGATAATTAGAGAGAGATAGGTAGGTAAAATGTATTAATCTGTAAAAATTGAATCACCATTTCCAATAAGAGGAGATGCATTTTTATAGTGTATTTAATGGGTATTTTATGTCTAGAAAATGACTAATTGTGGTTCTTTTTCTTAAAATTATAATTAATTATAAAGAAATCCTTTTATTACAACATTGTTATCATATTTCTCCTATGAAGTTTTATTTACATAAAATTACTCTTTTAATTTTCCTAATCTCATTTTCCACTCTTATGAATTTTCCCTTATCAGTAGCCCCCCATTCTTGTGAAGATATTAGAGTGAGAACTGTAGCTAGCCAACACTTAGATTTATCCGAATCTATTTTTCTCATTGGATTTGTGATGCTGTTGATGACCGATCCTCAAGATTTTATTGGTATCATTGTCAAAGAATTCTTTTTTGCCTAGCATGTGTCAACATTTGTTAGGTGTGATATCAGAACTCTCTGACACACCAATGTATAGTGTTATGAGTGTGACATCACTTGTCGATTGGTATGCTCGACGGGTGCCTATTGGTCTGACAGAACGGCAACTCGAAACGGCACACTCCTACCCTATGCATTAATTTCATCTTCTCCTATGGATTTTCCCTTGCGAAAACATCTTATAGAAACACTTGGCTTTAAATTTATTGAGGCCCGACTATTTTTTATAAAAACTCAAGCGTGTGCATTGTTCTCACTCAATATATTTTAAAGACACATATTTTCAAATATATTTTTAGAGAGAGAAGTAATTTATGCCTAAAGGTTTTTCTAATCTTAGATTGGTTTTTTTCAATCAAAAGGCCAAGGAGTGACAAGTTGATGGGTTGTAAGTTAAACCAGAATCTCAACCAATTGTAAGTACATAGTACGGTATTTGGCCTGCAACCAACAATTCATCTGATGCGACAATTCTCTCAAATATTTATTGTCTTCCCCCAGTCACGCTTGCTCAGTAATTGAAAATCGTGACTACAATAATCCCATGGGAAAATACGATAGGTCCTTGAAAGGTGAAGCCACAGAGTGGAAACGATTCCCTAAACAAATAAAAAAACACATACTCAAGCCCCGTCAGATATTCCAACTACTTCGTTTGCTACACCATAAACTACTTCACATCCTACTCCTGAGGCTCCGCCTCTAAAGTTAAAGAATACTATCTTTGCTCATTCAGTGAACATCCGTCGAACCTATCCAAGAGATCGATTCGAGTGCTTCAACTGATCAGCCTACAAATATAGGATCCAAGCCACGCTGATACCAATCAATCGGAAGAGCTCGCTGAAACTGAGAAAGTCGTAATACCATATTATGGTGAGGAAGAACTCGCGGTCTCAAACCCTCAAATTGTTGAGGAAAATTCTCTCTCCAAAAAGAAATCCAAATCAAAGGAAGACCCTACTTCACTTCCTCCACATAACGACCCTCTTATTGGAAATAATCTCTGAGCCATTGAGGGAAAACATATTTTAGACTTCTTGTAAGTTAAAAGATAAATACTATAATTCATCATATAAGGAAAAGCTGACGGCCCGATGCGAAATTCATTCTTCAGTTACCATCCGATTTCTGACTGCTGGGGAGACATATTTATCAGTCCAAGATCATGAATTGATTGTTTATCCAAAAATTATGAAGTGGGGGTTCAATTTTCTCTAGACCCTTTATTTATCGAATATTTTGAGATTGTCAACCTTAGTTCGATCCAAGCTGGACCAAATATATGGTTTACCTTAATGGCTTGTATAATGACCTCTATGGGGACATAATTTTATTTGGAATAGTTTGCCACGAAAACTGGGTTGGCGAGTAACCCCTACTTCCCATTCTATTTGTTAACTCCATGGAACAAACTCAAAATCGTTAAGGCAATAAATGGAAGCAACAATGTTTCTTTATGTTTGGTCCTTGGGAGACATGATATGATGCTACAGCTGATAGATCATACAGACTGTCCCTAAAATGGATATGTAACTTTTTATCTTTTTTTTTCTCAACTAATGCATTTCTGTTTTACAAAAAAACAATGACAACGGTGCCCAAACCATTTGTGAATATTGTACCCAAGGCGAAAAAATATTTTTCCAAGCTGAGTAAGTAGGGTAAGACTTCTTGGTCCAACGAATTTCATCGTTGCTTCAATTCAACCAATCTATTCAAGAGTCATCTTTGGAGGCCTAACCCATCCAAAATCCTATCTTTAAAAGTACTCATGGTTCCTCTTACTCAATACAAGGTGTTAAATAGATTAGAAGCTTAGGATATACTCGTTTTTCTACATCCGAGGGCTAGAGTTATGAGCCATTGCAAACAAAAAACACTAGTGATTCTTGAATGGAGAATGAAGCCCTAGAGACTTCTGGCCCAGTAACCCAAGACACTAATAATAATGTTGAGAGAACGAATCCTGTGGAGAAGAAACGTTCAAAAAAACCATCCCAAGAAAACCTTCCTAAAAACAGGCGTCAACAAATATCGAATGAAGATGATCAACAGGATATAGAAAACATCATTTCCTCGTAATATGAACCTGTTAATCATGAATTGCCCTCTCCAGAAAAGGTTTTCATCAAATTAGAGTCCTCTCAGCTTCCAAATGACGAGCTGGTTATTCAAGATCGTGAAGGTAGTATTGCTCGAGGGGATAATTCTTCGACGACAGTTTTGTTCAAAGCTAGTTCTTCATTGGAGTCATTCAAAATCCCTTCTGGTGTTGCCTTTTCGTATTCATAAACTTCTTCGATCCTCGGTTATCCTTGGAAATAGATTGAAATATTTGAGAGATTGAAAAAACAGTATAAATCATAAGTTTTAAAATTGAAATCAAAGATCGAGGAACTTGAACAAGAGCTCTCCACACTTTAAACACAGGTTGCCACTAATTATGAGAAGCTTGTGCAAAAGATTACATCATGATTTCCGAAAAGTGTTATCAAGATGAGAGATATCTTTACGTTGAGAAAAATGCCAGGAAGGAATTTCTCATCAAGGCTTAAAAGGAGGGGAATGATAAAGCCTCTTTAGTTTCGAACGATGTTTTAAAGATATTGAACGAGTTGTGCAAGAAAAAAAGGTCATTCAAAACCAAGCAAAAGTTGATTAAAAAAAACTAATCTTGAAGCTTATGCTTCTAAATGTGTCTTTAAAGTGGATGCGAGGGATGCAAAAGTTAAGTCTGGGTTGATTTTGGAGATTGATGAACGTTACCCTGACTTAAAGCTAGGTAGATTTTGGGATCATGTTCGATCGAATAACATCCTCTTGTAGTTTCTTTGGACGATGATGAGATTTCTTATGAACTTCGGATGATGATCCCTTCAGATCCTTTTCAGAATAAAAAAGTTGAAGTGTTTATATTCAAATTGTGTTTTGTGAAGTCCTCATTTTGTTCGAGGAGATTTTGTGAAGTCATCATTATGTTCGAGGCCATTTTGTGAAGTCCTCATTATATTTGAGGAAATTTTGTGAATTCCTCATTATGTTCGAGGGAATTTTATCAATAACCATCCGAAGTTTAAATTTTGTTGATATTTTTTATTCAAAATTAATAGTTTAAAGACTAACTTTTTTTGGAAGACTCTTTAGGTCCAAAATTAAAAGTTAAAAACCAACTTTTGTTGGAAGAACCTTTAGATCCAAAATTAATAGTTAAAGACCACCTTTTGTTGGAAGACCCTTTAGGTCCAAAATTAATAGTTAAAACCCAACTTTTGTTGGAAGACCCTTTAGGTAAAAAATTAATAGTTAAAACCAACTTTTGTTGGAGGACCCTTTAGATCCAAAAAGATAAAAGTTGTTTACCAACATTTATTGGAAGACTCTTCTGTTCAAAACTGATAAAATTTACCGACCACCATTTATTGGAAGACCTTTCCAATCCAAAAAGATAAATTTTGATGACCAACATTTGTTGGAAGACCCTTCCGGTCTAAAAAGATAAAAGTTGTGCAAGTTATTATAATATGGAAAAGAAATGTTATATATAAGTCGGCTATAAGGGAACCTCAATAAAACCTTCATGCGCCACCAGGGCAGGAAAGAGTATGCCACCGATGCTTACACAAATTTTCAAAAATATATACAAACGTTTTGTTCATTCCACATACAATTTAAGGTGCCCAATATTTATACGGGTGGCGAAGAGGCCATACAAAACATCAACTACGTTTATACTCACACTGCTGAGTTGGGCCGGATTCGAACTAAGTGGGGGATCCCAGAATCAGTGAAGGTGAGAATACCAGTCACACCTGAGACTCTGATGGACTGCAAGCTCAATGAGATTGTTATTTACACCGAGCTGATTAAGCTGAGGTATTTTCAACTGATTAAGCTTTGTCCAAGCCAGTTAAGTCTAAACGCTTGGTATACCCTCCTTGCCTGTATAATGGAATCAAGGCTTTCCAACATCCCTCTCCCCATGGAGTAGTTCGCCGCTGTAGACAGCCTGTGCATTAATCATCACATCCTATTCTATCACTATAACATGGGAGACAACTTCAAAGTGGTGGATGATTTGTTGGAATCAGAGAAGAGCTGGAAAACTCAGTTCCTATTCATCTGTGGGACATGGGAGAATGGGAGAAATATCAAGGCTAAGGTTAACCGTAGCATGCTTACCAGCAGGTGGAAGAGCACAAGTAAGTATTCAGTTTTCTTTTTCATTTTCTCTTTCTTATTTTTAAAAACATTCCACTCCTGAAAGGGATGGAAAACTGGCCTTGCCCTCCAGAGCCAAAGCCCCTAGCAAAATGAAAGGAAAGGGCAAGAAAAAGAAGTTTGCAGCGGAGGCAGTTCGGGTTGCTGCAGACGAGACTGGTCTAGATGACCAAGGAGGGATTGATGCCTCATTGCTCCAAGTGGTTGAAGATGAAACCGTTAAGAAGGCAAGTGAATCATAAAATCCACAAAGGCCTCTGAAGAAGGACCGAAAACGGGGATCCAATAATGATTAAAGGGTTGCCAAGAAGAAGAAGGTCACCTTAGGGGGAGAAATAACCTTTCGCCCTTCGGAGCTTCCTCATCCACCAGCTCTTGTTGACCTTACTTTGGCAGAGAAAATTCCAACAGACTTGCAATTCGGAGAAGGCACCGGAGGGGAGATTGATGTAGTAGACAGCAGTTCCTTTCAAGATATTGGTCTTTATTTCAACGATTCTGAGAAGGATGACTTCGTCGGCCCCTACCCTCCTTCAAGCTCTTCTAATATGGTGAATTACAACGGTAAGTCATATACTTTCTCCGGGGAGAACGATGTGGTGGCTCATTCTATTCTGGGCCATATTCATCCAGTACTCAATTCGGTAAGGCAAGTAAAAAATCAGTCTACCCTCATCAACACCCTCAACACAGACAATGAGACTTTGTCAACTAATCTCCTCAATGCCAACCAGAGCATTGAGGCACTGAAGAAGGAGCGTGAAGAGTTGAAGAAGGATAAGGAAGATCTGTCAACCAAGCTGGTCACTTCGGAGAAGGCTAACACAGAGCTCCAAACTAAATGCTCTGGTTTGGAGAAAGATCTCTCCACCTTGAAGGAAGATGTGAAGACTAAAGACGATGTCATCCAGTCCTTGTCTGGTGACAAGATTTCCCTTGAAGAGGTTGTGTCCAAAGTAACCAGGGAGAAAGAAGACTTGGTGAAAGAGCGGGATCACAGAATTCAGGCCCGCATCGATACATACACCAACGAGGTGATAGATTCCCTAGAAAAAAGGTATGCCGAAGTGAAGTCTGACATGGTTCTACTTTTCCACCAAACGTTTCCGAAGAGGAAACTTGGTACCTTGTGGCAATATGTTGAGTATGAAGACATCCCATTCCATACAATGGTGGATGGTGCTAAGAAGAACTTCTCTAGTGGAATTGATGACACTAATGATGAGGAATAAGGAACCATGGAGAGTTCAAGTGCTGAGCTCAAAGGCCCCATGAAAAAATATGATGCAGGAACATCCGAAGGGAATAAGCCCTGAGGTTTTAACTATCTTTTCTTACTTGTTTTTCTTAATCTTGTGAACCACTAAAGTCCTTGTATGGCCAAGGCATTTTTGTAATCGTGTCCGGTTAAGACTTTCTTAAAACTTAGAGTCCTTGGATGGCCAATGAATATTTTGTGTTCTAATATCATCAACTGGTTTTTAGCTGGACAAGCTTACCTTACTCAATTTTTACTCTGTTTCATGCTTGCTTTCAAATTTAATGGCTAATGTTTAAAAGATCCCTTATTTATTTTACAAATATTTAAGATGAGAGTGTTTAAAATCTCCAATGACATGTGTTTAATGGTCATCATTCAACCAAATTAATGCGATCTGTCAAAGACCCTTAGTAAAATTGAAGGCTTGAAAGGAATTGTAATCAAATCACTCCGAATATTTTAACAAGGCATCATATTTCATTGAAAAAACCAAACACTTCATTAAAACCTCCCCGCGCCACCAGGGTAGGAAAGAGTATGTCCCCCATTATATACATGAACTTTAAGCAAGTAAATATTTACACAACTTTCATTCCAGGTATAACTGGAGGTGTTCAATATTCCATGGGTGCTTTAGAATTCTTCCATCTTTGTTTTGAATCCTATATGTCCCAGGCTTAAGTTTTTTGGAGACCTCATAAGGTCCCTCCCAGTTCGGGGCTAGCTTTCCAAACTGCTTCTCGTTAGTATGCAAGAAAACCTTTCTCAATACTTTATCCCCTAACCGAAAATCCCTTCTTTTGATTTTGGAAGAAAATCTACTCCTCATCAAGCCTTGGTAATGGGTGGTTCTAAGATGAGCCTTAACTCTTCTCTCTTCTATCAAGTCTAACTGACTTCTGATTGCCACTTCATTAGCCTGTTCGGAATAATTGTGGACTGTGTATGATGGAAGAGTTTCTTCTATAGGAGAAATTGCATACATCCCATATATGAAAGAAAAATGAAATTTTTGTGTAGAAGCTCCAGGAGTAATCTTTTATGCCCATAACATTTCTTGCAAATAGCTTGGCCACTTTCTTGCAGCCCCTCCTAAATTCTTCTTTAAATCGGACATGATGAACCTGTTTGCCATCTCAACTTGATCATTTTCTTGTGGGTGGAAAGGAGAAGAAAAACAATGCTGAATACCCCGAGAGTCACATAAATTCTCCATATCCTTGTTATCGAATTGTGGCCCATTATATGTGGTTATCTTTTGTGGAACCCAAAATCTGCAACAAATGTTAGATAAGATAAATTTTATAACGGTTTTCGAAGTATTTCCTGCCAGTGGAGCTGCTTCTATCCATTTTGAGAAATAATCAATGGCTACAATGATAGTCCTGCACCCTCTGGATGCCATTGGTAGAGGCCCAACTAAATCCAGTCCCAAATGAGTGAAAGGCACTGGCTCATAAATTGATTCCATAGGAACAGCTGGGATATGAATTTCATTACCATATCTTTGGCATGGGTCACATTTCTTCACGAACTCCTTGGCATCTGCCATTATGGATGGCCAATAGTATCCGGCCAACAAAACCCTCTAGGTTAAAGCTCTATAGCCACAATGTGCTTATCCTTCTCCATCATGTAGTTCAGATAGCACATTTTGGGACTCTTCAACCCACAAACAACGTAGGAGAGGTCTACTAAACGACTTCTCATAAAGGACATCTCTTATGATTAAGAAACCACGAGCCTTATGCTTCATTTTTCTTGCCACAGCCTTCTCCGGAGGCAAAATTCCATCAGAGATGTATTGAAGAAGGGGATATCTCTAGTTTTGGGGTTGAACCACTTGTATACTTAAACTCTCCTCCTCTTCCTTGGTCTGATTTGGTTGTATGGATGGGCATTATTCTACATGAATCCATGTGTAGGACTCAGAGTATGCTATGGTTTCCAAAGAGTCTACTAGTGTGTTCTCCGATTTAGGTATATGCTCATAGCTAACATTTTTTAAGTTAGCTGCCACTTCTTTAAGGATAAACAAGTATTTGACCAACTGATCCTTTTTTGCCTCAGATTGACCTTGAGCATGAGGGGTAAGAAGCTGAGAATCACTCATCAACCTGACTCTTTTAGCCCCATACAGAAAAGCTAGCTTCAGACCAGTTATAGTTGCCTCATATTCAGACTAATTGTTAGAAGCCCTAAAATAAAAACATATAGCCTGGCATAATTTATCGCCATACAGAGAGGTTAAACATATCCCAGCCCCACAATCCATGGTACTTGATCCACAATCTGTCCGGACAACCCACACTTTCTTAGTTTTCTCATCTGTAGCTTGCTTAGTACTTCTGTCTGAATGGAACTTTACCAGGAAATCAGCAACAGATTGAGTTTTGATTGCAGTTCGTGGGGCAAAATCAATATCACAATCGCCCAATTCTACTGACCATTTGGTCATCCTGCTTGATATGTCTGCCTTCTGAAGAACATTCTTCAAAGGAAAATACGTCCAGACGATGATAGAATGAGACTGAAAATACGCCTCATTTTTCTAACAGCAATCACCAAGGCTAGTGCCAGTCTTTCAAGCTTTAGGTACCTCTTTTAAGTATCCATCAGACTCTTGCTGATGTAGTACACCGGACGAGGGTAATTGTCCACCTTTCTTACCAGCACTGCACGTATAGCACATTCAGACACAGCTAAGTATATGTACAGTGTTTCTCCATCAACAGGTTTGAAAAGGGTTTTGGGGGAAGACAAATGCTTTTTTATTTCATTAAACACCTGGTCGCACTATGGAGACTAGTTAAAGTCTTTAGCACCCTTCAAAGTTTGAAAAAATGGGGCACACGTGTCCGAAGACCTTGAAATAAAACGATTTAATGCATCCAATCTTCATGAGTCCCATTTTTAATAAGGCATCGAGTTGGTCCATTTTTAATAAGGCATCGAGCTGGTCCATTTTGTACTTCTTTAACATTTCTAGGAGGGTCCATTTTTTAAAAGGCATCAAGCTGATACGGATCAGGCTGTATCCCTTTCTCACTTATCACATACCCCAAAACGTTTTTGGATTGCACCCCAAACACACATTTTTCTAGATTCAATTTTAAATTAACCTTTGGCAAGTTGGCAAAAGTTTCTTGAAGATCAGCTTGGTGCAATTCTTCTTCCAAGCTTTTCACCATCATGTCATCAATATATACTTCCATATTTCTCCCAATCTTGATAAGCAAATGCTTTGTTCACCAACCTCTGATAGATAGCCCCAACATTTTTCAACCCATTACCTTATGATAATGGAGAATCTATCTGTAACAAAAGTAGTGTGTTCCTGGTCCTTCGGATCCACATGTATCTGGTTATAACCGGAGAAGGCATCCATGAAGGACAATAACTTGTTCCCAGATGTGGAGTCTACCAACTGATCTATCCGGGGGACTGGATAGAGATCTTTTGGGCAAGCTCTGTTGAGGTCAGTAAAGTCGATACACATACGCCATTTCCCATTCTGTTTTTTCTTCAATTCTGGTGCCATCTTGGAGCCACCTTTAACACTCCTTCCTTTAGCCAGAGAGTGAGTTTCAACTTCTTCGATTGGTATCAAAACACCAGGGATCTCTCTGGGGTCATCAATGTCACCCTCAGAGGGCCCCAACAACTACTAATCCTCATTAATTCGGACTGCCCCCAGATTTTTAGGGGCAAGTGCAGTTGAATAACATTCTCTTGCTATTTTTTGGATACCCCGGACAACTCCTACTTGTCCATGAACTGCGTACTTTAAACATTGGTGAACTGTTGAAGCCACAGCATGTATCCTAGAGAGCCAGGACCTCCCAAAGATCGTATTGTAACATGTGGGGAAATCTACCACAACGAATAGTACCCTGGCCATCTTCTTAAAATGGCCTTTGCCCAACAATACTTCCTCCTCAAATTCTCCGATCACATCCGCAGAGCTCCCCGTGAAGCCCACAATGGATCTGTTCGAACGCTGAATCACTGCTGGATTTTTCATCTGTTTATAAGAACTTAAAAAGAGAATATTGGCTGAGCTGCCAGTGTCAATCAAAATTCTCCTGATGTCGTTGCCCCCAATCGAAGCTCCTATCACCACAGCATCCTCATGAGGCCCAACTATTTCCCTTAGATCATCTTCATAAAAAACAATGAAGGGAAAAGGAATTTGGGACTGATAGGAAGACATGTCTCCTTCCAACTGAGTAGCAAGAGTGTGAACATGCCTCTTTCTTGAAGAAGGAGTTGGCGCTGTCATAGGGTCCCCTCCGAATACAGTAAGTGACTCAAAAATGCTTGGGAGCCCAGACATTGTCTTGGTATGTTCTGTTATAACCCTCACTTTATTCCGGGTCGGATCAGGATCTAAATACTCTGATTCGACATAAAATCTTTCAATGATTACCATAGGCCCGTTCGGAGCAGATGTCCCTGCATTGTTCGTTGGGCCAGTCCGGTGAGAATTGTCAGGCTTATTTCCACTTCTTCTCTTGACATAAGCTCCCAGCTTCCCCCTTTCAATCAGATTCTGCATTTCTTGTTTCAAAGCGATGCAATCCTCGATGTTATGGCCAAGATCATGATGATGTTGGCAAAGATAAGTATACGACTTTCCCTAGGAGATTGAAGCGCTGCCCGCTTCTTGAAATGTACCTCATCTTTTGTTTTGTCATAAATGGTTGCCATATTTTCTTTCAATTCAGCAAACCACTCCGGTTGGACCCAAGATCCTCGTTTATTTATGGACTGCTGGCTCTAAGCTGGAGCTGGGTGGGATTGAGTCTGTTTGGCCCTGTTGGACCCTTGTCCGGCTTCTTTGGCCTTGTATCCGAAGCAGCTAGGGCATATCTCACTTTCCTGTGTACCCTAGTCTTCTTTGTTTTATCTACATTGATTTTCTTTCCCACCTGATTTAGCAAACCGCCCGAGGTCATAGCCTTTTTCCTGGTTACCAAATCGACCAGATACCCAGAGTTTAATCCTTGTTTCAAAGAAGCTATTGCTACATGTTCAAAACAATCAACTAACCCATTCTTTGTGTTTACGAACCGGCTTATATAGTCTTGCAGTCTTTCGTTTGGCTCTTGGGCACAATGGATAATGGTATCTCATTTTCCCTTCACCTCTTTACTCCCCACAAACTGCCTTCGGAATGCCACCTAAAACGTATCAAAGTTTTTGATACAAACTTGTGGTAAGTTGTTGTACCATTTCAAAGCACTTCCCGTAAAGGATTGAGAGAAGGCTCTACAAAGAAGTTTGTCATCATCATCAAAATTCATCATAAAAATTTTAAACTGTTCCTGATGGTTGTTCGGATCTTTGCCTCCAATTCCGGCCACGACTAAAAATCGTGTCTTCATTAGGTGTTGCAAAAATACCTGGCTCATCATGGAAAGCAAATGGATCCATCAGCAGTTGATCCACATTCCTACGACTATGGTTGTGGCTGTGAGACGACCCTTTTCATAGATGCCTCTTTAATCTCCCATGCCTATCCCTCTTTCTTGAATATTTTTTAACCAACTTTTATTTCTTATTAGATCTTCCCTCATCACTGCTGGATGACAAAGACTCCTCAAGCCCATCCTCATTCGAGGAGCTACTAGAGGACTTAGACTCTGAGCTCTCCACCGGTTTGGACAGGTGAGATTTCTTGGAGTGGACATTGTTCTTTTTTGTGCTCAGGTGAGTCTTTGCTGATGGGTCATTCTCCCTTGGGTTGTCAGTATGGTGAATAGCTGACACTTTTGACTTTTTTTTTAATCTCATATCTGCCTTTTTAGTGTCCCTCAACGCTTCTATTTCAGCTTTCAGCCTGTCTCTTTCTTCGGTCGTGTACTCATAGTTTTCTCCCACCACCTCCACCAAATGTGGTGGCACCGCTTTCTCGTCCGGATTCATCCGAACTGGTTTTTCTTGCTGGTTTCGAATGCTAGATTCAGGCATCTTCTCCTCCCACTGTGGTTGCCAATTTGGTGTGGTTTATTTTAAGCTGAGGGTAATTTTGTCAAGTGTTTGGGAGAGTTTTTAGGATATTAAATGTTTGGGTGTTTTGTAGTGAGAGATTTAAGCTGCCTGGTTGTATTAAATGTTCATTACTCTCATTAATGAAAGGGTATTTATACCCTTAATTATGGACCCATGAGCTTTCAGGTCAAGTTATGAAACTGGGTCAAGTTTAAGGACCCATTTACTCAATAAGCTTATTAGCACCTAGCTTAGCCAAAAGGTGTTTAGTTATTTAATACTTTTCTCCTGTCCGGATAGTTCAGTGGGCACTTATTGTCTGAATTACCCCTGTCTGGATTTCTCAGTGAGTAGTTGTGAATTTTTCCAGACTCATCAATTGTGACAAGATATCAATGCATGGTATATAATGTATCACAAGCAGCATCATTAGCGTATCTACCAATTTGTGGACGCCCACCCATGACCAAATCAACGATCATAGAAGTTGGGATTGCTTTCGTACATGGATGCCACTTTGTTCATGTAAGTATCTCATCTTTTTACATTTTTTTACGTATTTAATCCATAATACATTAATTTCATATTTTTCCCCACAGATTACTTCTCCACCCGATGGACAATTGCCGCCATTATACCCCTGCTTGGGTGCTTACGCTACCAAAGAAGTGATTCAATGTGCGCATCCATACTACCGTAGCTTCAAGAAATTTACAAAACTAATGCCAATTAGGAAAATGAACTTGACCGAAATATCACATGTAACCGATTTGACTAGAGACGAAATTTGATGTAATTTTGTACGATGTTAAATTTGTTGTATTCCACTTATCTTACCCGTTGGTTTGGTTTATTTTAGGCTGGGGGTAGTTTGGTAAAATGTTCTGGTAAGTTTGAAGTATTTAGTGTTTAGTGTAAGGAGTAGTGAGATAATTGAGCAGCCTGCTTATATTAAATGTTGATCACCCTTATTGATGAGAGTGGTTGGGGTATTTATACTCTTAATTTAATGACCCATGGGCTTATATGAAACCGGGTCAAATAGCTTAGTCAAAAAGGTGTTTCACATTTCTCATGTTTGGAGTTTTCAGTGGAATATTTTGGTCTGAATTGCCCCTGTCCGGATTAAGCAGTGGGTTGTATCTGAAGTATCCAAACTCATCAGTAGCCCCTTTTTTAGGCCTCACTAAATATTTTTGGCAGGGCTAAAAAATCTATCAAACCAGTGTCAACTTCATCCGATCTGCTCGTATCGTCCGGACTAAGAAGTTAATTTTCAACATTAACCCAGTTCGAAGGTTATCAGGACTGGTTTCTCTTCCCAGAATTCTAAGAGTGTTCTTCTTGGATCGTGGGCCACATGTCAATATTTGATTCGACCTACCAGCCTTTATTTTTCCTATACCGGCGCACCCACTATGTCTAGAAAGTTACCTAGGCATTTGATTCTTCACACGTTTGCGCAGCCTTTAATCATTGCAAAACCCTCTTCAGCTTCTTCTAGGTAACTGTTACATTTTTACTGTTATATAAATACTCTTTCACTATTTCTTTGTCTTCCACACTTAAAGCTCTTTTAAAGAGATTCCCATCTTTTCCTTCAAATCGTTCTTGAGAGGTTTTATGTTCACAGCCGGAAACGCACTAGTTAAAGGCGGCTGGTTAAATTTATCAGAGTTAAAAAGAACGAAAAAAGTAGAAAGACATAGCCGTATCGCTGCCGGTCTCCCAGTTTCTCCAAGTGAGAAATCTAGTCAACCAACACAGAACGTCGATCAAGGGTCTTCCTCTTCCAAGAACCCAAGGCCCAGACAACTTTCATTCAAACCAAACGTTTCACCTTTTCCCTCTGGTTCTTCTGTTCAAGAGTCTTAACCTTTTGTGCTTAAAGAAAAAGCAGTTTCAAGTATCAGAAAGCCCTCTCCTTTTATTTCTATAGGTTCTGATACTGAAAAGTCTCCCCTCGTCGGATAACTCGCCAGACAAAAACCCAACCTATGCCTTTACTGTTAAAACCCTCTGGATCAGAGGTATCTAAAGCAGCTTCACGGGCCAAGCCCTCCAGATCCTAACCTCTACCAGATTCTAGGCTTTCGGAGTCAACAAGCGCTCAACCATCCGAACAGCCTTCCATGCCAGAAACTAACCCCCCCCCCCTCCCTTCTTCTAAGGCCACTAACAAACCTTCCACGGTGATGGAAGAAATAATGGAAGACAGCATTGAGGAGGCTCCCTGTGAAACCGAGACGTTAGGTCAAACGGGAGATGCTGCTTCTGATAAGAAGGGAAAAAAGCAAGGTGAAAGTCTGTATGACTCATCCGGACTCGCTTCCGGAGTGCTTAGAGGGCAAGCTAGTCCTTTGTTTCAAACATGTTAGTGTCAAGTAACTGTTGGCCCTACAAAACATAAATTATATCTACACCCATACTGTTGAGTTGGGCCGAATCCAGAAAAAATAGGTGATTTCGGAGTTAGTAAAGGTAAGGATACCTATTACTTCGGAGACTCCCATGGACTGCAAGCTTAATGAGGTGGTAATTTTCACCGAAGTGCTAAATTGAGGACTCTGATTTCCATTGGACCCAGAAATTGTCAGGTACTTCCACTTGGTTAAACTTTTCCCTAGCCAGCTAAGCCCCAATGCCTGGTACTCTCTTCTTTCTTGCATCATGGCATCAAGGCTGTCGAAAATCCCACTTCTGATGGAGCAGTTTGCTGTTGTGGCAAGCTTGTGCAAGAATCATCAGATTTCATTCCACCATCACAATATGTGGGAACAACTTTAAAGTTTTAGATGACTTTCTGGAGTCCAAAAAGAACTGGAGGACATAATTTCTGTTTTTCAGTGGGACATGGGAAAATGACAAGAAGATTAAGGCCAACACTAATCCCAGCATGCTGACTAGCATGTGGAAAAGTACTGGTAATTCCCTTTCTTTTCTTTATCTTTCATGTTTTTTTTAAACCGTAAGTGTTTTCCTATTCTGATTGGATTGTCACTCCTTTTCAGTGCTGCCGAAGGAGTTCACCGGACATTTGGAGGATGGGCAAAAGACCTGTGTAAAACTCAATGCATGGGCTGCAGAGCACTGGGGGAATATCTTCCATAATTTCTTCACATCAGGCAATTTAGTGAGGTCCCATCTTTGGAGCACCACCGGTCGGAGAGACCTCACATGGGAAGAGCTAACTACCCTTCCTCCTCCTGGAGTGATTCTCAAAAGGATAGAGGCCAGGGAAGGAAATTTTTTCATACCTTTCAGAGCAAAGGCTTCCAGCAAGAAGAAGAAAGCTGCAATAAAGTTGGTTCAAGCAGCCACAGAGAGGACTGGTTCGGGGAACCAAAGGGGAATTGATGCAGCCCTGCTCAAAGCAGTTGAGGTTGAAACAGTGAGGGAGGATGAAGAGTCGCAGAACCCACCAAAGCCACCTAAGAAGGATAGGAAAAGGAGGGCCAGCAGTGATGAGAAAGTTGCTTAGAAGAAGAAGGTCACCCTGGGAGAAGATATAATTCTTCATCCTTGGGAAATCCAACCTTCACCAGCCCCTGCTGATCCTACCTTGCAAGAGATAATCCCAACAGATCTGCAGTCCAGAGAGATTGTTGGGGGAGGGATTGATGAAGTGGACATTAGTTCCTTCAAGACATTGATTTGTACTTAAATGATCTGAGAAGGATGATTTCGCAGGTCCCTACCGCCCCTCCAGCTCTGCTAATATGGTGACCTTTAATGGTAAAACTTTCTCTGTTTCTAGAGAGTAGGATGTCCCGAGCCACTCCTTCCTCGGTCATATCTGGCCCATACTTGATCTGGAAAGGCAGGTGAAATATTAGACCAAACTCATCAACTCCCTCACCTCTGACAAGAAATATTTATCGACCAGCCTCTTAAACGCTAACCAAAGCATAGAGGAACTCAAGAAAGAGATGGAGGTATTGAAGAAGGACAAAGAGGACTCAGCAAGTAAGTTAGCTACATCATAGGCAACCAGAACTGAGCTTCAGACTAAGTATTCAAGCTTAGAAAAAGACCTCACAATGTTGAAGGAGGAAGTGAAGACCAAAGATGGTTTCATTCAAACCTTAACTATTGAGAAGACTAAATTGGAGAGCACTATATCAGAGATGATCTAGAGAATGAGGATTTAAAGAGCCAGCAGAAGCAACCTATTCAGGCAGTTATTGATAAGTATACCAATGAAGTGATAGACTCCTTAGATAAAAGAGATGATGGAGTCAAGTCTGACATGGTGCTGCTCTTCCATAAGACTTTTCCGAAGAGGGCTCTTGGTCCCTTATGGAAATATGTAGAATACGAAGACCTCCCATTTCATACTATGGCAGATGGCGATAAACACAACTACTCCAGTGGGATAGACTCCACTACTGATGACGAAGAAGAAACTGGTGAGAGTTCGAGCGCCGAACTCACAAGTCCTAAAAAGGTGATGGTGGTGAAGGAGCGTCCGAAGGGAACAAGCCCTAAGGTCTTATATTATTTTTTGTCTTTTCAATCAGTTAAAGTCCTTGGATGGCCAAGGCATATTTTGTACTATTATTCGGTTAAAGTCTGAATATGTCCTTTGAAAACCTAAAGTCCTTGGATGGCCAAGTCATCTTTTGTTCTCCTGTTCGGTTTGAGTCTGAATAGGTTTAATTTATCAGACTTCATTTTATTTAATACTTTCTTTTCTTTATATTTTTGATGGCTAATTTAAGTAGCCTAGCATTTCATAAGTATTATAGTGAGAGTGTTTAATATCTTCGATGACATATATTTAATGGTCATCACTTCACCAAGTTTATCCGGTCTACTAAAGACCCAAACTGTTGAACATGTGATTTATACTTGCATTGAATTGTAGTAAAACCACTCCGAATATTTTAAGAAGGCATCATATATTATTGAATAAAATACCAGACACTTCATTAAAACCACCCCGCGCCACCAGGGTAGGAAAGAGTATGCCCCCTAATATTTACATTGATATCTAACAAGTAAATATTTACACAAAAAACATTATTCTAAATATAACCTGATATGTTCAATATTCCATGGGTGCTTCAGAACTCTCCCTTCTTTGTCCTAAAGTCTATATGTCCCAGGTTTATGTTTTTCACAGACCTCATAAGGGCCTTCCCAGTTCGGAGCCAACTTACCGAACTGCTTCTCCTTGGTGTGTAAGAAAACTTTTCTTAACACCTTATCTCCTAGTTGAAAATCTCTTCTCTTGACCTTGGAAGAAAATCTACTCTTCATCAAACCTTGGTAATGAGTTGTTTTTAAGTGAGCTTTAACCCTTTTTTTCTTCTATTAAGTCCAATTGATTCTTAATTGTTATCTCATTAGCTTGTTCGGAATAGTTGTGGACCCTATATGATGGTAGGGTTGCTTCTATATGGGTAATTGCATCCATCCCATACACCGAAGCAAAAGGAAACTCTTGTGTAGCACCTCGGGGATTAGTTTGGTACGCCCACAACACTTCTTGCAAATAGCTTGGCCAAATCCCCGCAGCTCCTTGTAGATTATTTTTTAATCCGGACAAAATAGTTTTGTTGGCAACTTCAACCTGGCCATTTGCTTGTGGATGGAAAGGAGAATAAAAACAATGTTGAATTCCCCTAGAAGCACAAAAATTCTCCATATCCTTGTTATCAAACTGTGGCCCGTTGTCTATGGTAATCTTTTGAAGGATCCCAAATCTGCAATATATATTGGATAAGATAAATTTAATGACAGCCTTCAAAGTGCTTCCTGCCAAAGGAGTTGCCTCTATCCACTTTGAGAAGTAATCAACAGCAACTATAATAGTTATGCACCCTCCGGATGCCATAGGCAGAGGTTCAACTAAGTCCAATCCCCAACGGGCAAAAGGTACTAGCTCAGAAATAGACTACATAGGTACTGCTGGCACATGAATTTCATTGCCATACCTTTGACATGGATCACACTTCTTTACCATTTCTTTAGCATCTACCATTATGGATGGCCAATAGTACCCAGCCAATAACACTCTTCGGGTTAGTGCCCTATACCCATAATGTGTTGATCCTTTTCCATCGTGTAGTTCGGATAAAACGACTTGAGATTCTTCAACCCCCAAACAACGTAGGAGAGGTCTACTGAAAGTTTTTTTTATAGAGAACTCCCCTTATTATTAAAAAACCACGGGCCTTGTGTTTAATGTTTCTTGTCATAGCTTTATCCGGAGACAAAACCCCATCAGAATTATATTGAATAAGGGAAAACCTCCAGTCTTTAGGCTGAATAACCAGTATGCTCAAGCTTTCCCCATATTCCTTTCTTTGGCTTAGTTGTATCGATAGATATTCTCGTATGTGAATCCAAGGGTAGGACTCTGAATACGCTATGGTTGCCAAAGAATCTGCCAGTATATTCTCTGATCTAGGAATATGCTCAAAACAAATACTTTTGAAGTTGGTTGCCACCTCTTTCAGGATGAGTAAGTATTTGATTAGTTGCTCCTTATTAGCCTCAGACTGACTTTGAGCATGATGGATAAGAAGCTGAGAGTCACTTATCAAAGGAACTCTCTTAGCCCCACATAGGAAAGCCAATTTAAGACAAGCTATAGTTGCTTCATATTCGGATCCATTGTTAGAGGCCGTGAACCCGAAGCATATAGCCTGATACATCGTATCACCATATGGAGAGGTTAGACAAATTCCAGCTCCACAACCCATTGTGCTTGAACCACCATCAGTTCGGACTACCCATTCTTTCTTGGTTTTCTCTCCTGAAGTTTGTTTAGAGTTCATGTCCGAATGGAATTCTACCAGGAAGTCAGCCACTGATTGAGCTTCGATAGCCGCTCGTAGAGAAACATCAATGTTGTAATCGCCCAATTTTACTCACCACTTGGTCATCCTGCTTGATATGTCTGCCTTCTGAAGAACATTCTTTAATGGGAAAGATGTATGGACAATGATGGAATGAGACTAAAAATACGGCCTCATCTTTCTTGCCGCAATTACTAAGGATAGTGCCAACCTTTCAAGCTTGAAGTACATTTTCTCAACATCTATTAAACTTTTGCTGATGTAGTACATCGGACAAGGATAATTGTCCACTTCTCTTACCAATACTGAACTTATAGCACATTCTAACACAACCAAGTATACATAGAGTGTTTCTCCTTGAATAGGTTTAAAAAGAATTTTTTGTGAGGATAAGTGTTTCTTTATCTCATCAAAAGCTTGGCTGCACTGTGGAGACCAATTAAAATCTTTAGCATTCTTCAAGGTTTGGAAAAACGGAGCACATTTGTCCGGAGACCTTGAAATAAAACGATTCAGGGTGGCCAATCTTCCAGTGAGCCTCTGGACTTCTTTAATATTCCGAGGAGGATCCATCTCCAATAGGGAATTAAGCTGATCCGGATCGAGTTGTATTCCTTTCTCGCTTATCACATAACCCAAAACCTTTCTAGATCAAACCCCAAAGACATATTTTTTCTGAATTTAAGTTTCAAATTCACAACTATCAAATTAGAAAATGTTTCTTGAAGATAAATTATATGCAAATCCTCCTCCAGGCTTTTAACCACCATGTCATCTATGTATACCTCCATATTTCCACCAATCTGACTAGCGAATGTTTTGTTCACCAACCTCTGATAAGTAGCCCCAACATTCTATAACCCAAAAAGCATCACCTTGTAGAAATGGAGACCTCTGTCTGTTATAAAGGTAGTATGATCTTGATCCTTTGGATCCACCTGTATTTGGTTCTACCCAGAGAAAGCATCCATGAAGGACATCAACTTGTTTCTCGACATTGAGTCTACAAACTGATCTATCCGGGGGACTGGATAAAGGTCTTTTTGGCAAGCTCTGTTGAGGTCAGTGAAATCAATACACATACGCCATTTCCCATTCTTTTTCTTGACCAACACCGGATTGGTAGTCGACAAAGGATACTGGGATTCTTTTATGTATCCAATCTTAGTAAGCTGGTCAACCTCTTAAACTATCACATCAGCTTTTTCCATAGAAAAAGCTCTCCTTTTCTATACAACAGGTGTACATCACTCCAGATTAACAACTTGTGTAAATTAAATCTTGCGGGAACTCCGGTTACATCACCATTGCACCAAGCAAAGACATGCTGATTGATTAGTAAAAAGGACAACAATTTCTTTTTCAGCTCCGGCGTCATTCTGGAACCAATTTTAATATTTTTACCCTCTACAAGGGAGTGGTTTTCAATCTCTTCAATCGGTATTATAACACTAGGAGCCTCTCTGGGGTCATCAATCTCACCCTCTCCCTCAAAAGGCTCCAGTAAATGCTAATCTTCATTAATCCGAACTGCTCCCAAATTTTTAGGAGAATGAGCAGTTTCATAGCACTCCCTCGCTATCTTCTGATTACTTCGAATAACACCTACTTGCCCTTGAATTGCATACTTCAAAAACTGATGGACTGTTGAGGCCACAACATGCATTCTCGAAAGCCAAGATCTCCCAAAAACCGCATTATAGGATGTGGGCAATCTACCACAACAAATAGCACCCTCGCCATCTTTTTAAAAAGCCCTTTGCCCAATAACACTTATTCCTCAAATTCGCTAATTACATCCGCATAGCTACCTGCAAACCACTCAGGTTGACCCCAATGACCTATTTTAGCTCTTGACTACTGGCTCTGAGACTGATTTTGGTTGGACTGAGTCTGTTTAGCCCGGTTGGACCCTTGTTAGTCTCGTTAGCCTTATATTTGGACTGGTTCTGAGCTGTTGGGGTGGACCTCACTTGACGGTGCACCCTGGTTTTCTTGGTTTCTTCCACATTAATCTGTTTTCCCACCTGATTCAACAGGTCACCCCAGGTCATGGCTTTCTTCCGGGTCATTAAATCAGCCAAGTTCCCGGGGTTCAACCCTTGTCTTAGAGATGCAATTGCCACTTGTTCAAAACAATCTATTAATCCATTCTCTGTATTCACGAATTGACTTATATAATCCTTTCAAGACTCATTTGGTTCTTCAAGACAATGGATTATGGTGTCTCCATTGCCCTTTACCTTTTTACTCCCAACAAATTGCCTTCAGAAGGCAACCCAGAATGCATCAAAGTTTCTAATGCACCCCTGGGGTAAGGTGTTATACCACTTAAGAGCACTTCCTGTAAAAGTTTGAGAGAATGCTCTACACAATAGTCTGTCATCATCATCAAAAATCATCATGAATTTCTTAAATTTCTCAAATGGTTGTCCGGATCTTTACTTCCATCATACTTCTCCATTTTGGAGCTATCAAATCTTTTGGGTATGTTTCGTGATAGTATTTTGGTAGACAAAGGTGACTGTTTCCATTTCTTATTACGACTAAAAACTTTTTCTTGAATATTTTTTTGATTAGCTTCATCTTTTTTCTGGATCTATCTTCATCACTACTTGAGGACAAAGATTCCTCAAGCTTAGCCTCATTCGAAGAGCTACTGGACGACTATGAATCTGATTTTTCAAAAAGTTTGGACCGATATGTCTTCTTAGAGCTCATGTGAGTCATTTTTGAACTCAAATGAATCTTTATTTATGGATTATTCTCCCTAGGTTTGTCAGTATGATGAATAGCCGACGCCTTTGATTTCCCCCTTATACCCTTTTATGCTTGTTTTATGGCCTTTAACGCCTCTATTTTTGCTCTCAACTTGTCTCGCTCTTCAATGGTGTATTCTTTGTTTTCCCCAACCGTTTCCACCACATGAGGTGGTTCCTTGCCCGTTCGCATCTATCCAAACAGTTTTTTTACTAGTTTTGAATGCAAGATTCAGGCACCTTCGTGCTCCCACTCTGGTCTCCAATTCGGTTTGGTTTATTTTGGGCTGGGGGTAGTTTGGTAAAGTGTTTTGGTAAGTTTGAAGTATTTAGTGTTTAGTGTAAGGGGTAGTGAGATAATTGAGCAGCCCGCTTGTATTAAATGTTGATCACCCTCATTAATGAGAGTGGTTGGGCTAATTATACTCTTAATTTAATGACCCATGAGCTTACCGGGTCAAGTTATGAAACCGAGTCGAGTTTAAGGACCCATTAGTCTTTTAAGTAGATTACCAAATAGCTTAGTCAAAAAGGTGTTTCACATTTGTCATGTTCGGATTATTTAGTGGAATGTTTTGGTTCGAATTTCCCCTGTCCGGATTAAGCACTGGGTTGTGTCTGAAGTATCCGAACTCATCACCCCTTAACACCAAACATCATTTTAGTTATAGTTTTATTTAAGTTCAATTAATATTTGGCAATTGGATGCATTAAAATGGGTCAATTATTGAGTTTTAAACAATTGTCGTCGCATGCAATCATTTTTTGCAAGCGTCACATGCGACAACAGTTCAAAATACTAGCTTAGTTTTCATACCAAAGACTGTCATATCACAAGGTTTAAATGTGATTGTCTTTCAAACCCGTCGCGTGCGACGATAGTTCAAAATTTTGGCAGCGATTTTGTACCAGAGACATGTATGTCGCAAGGTCGATTTACGACGTTGTTTTGCAGCTGTCGCATGCGATGACAGTTTAAAATTTAGGCACAAGTTTCTTAGCAGAGACATGCCTTTCGTAAGGTTGAAATGCGACGGTGTTTTGGACCCATCGCATGCGACCTTTTCATTACAATTTGCCTCATATTTTCAAGCAAATATATGAAAATTAAATTTTGAATACAAATAAATGCATACAAAACAAGACAATTCAACGTAAACAACATAGGACTCAAAATCAAACAACATCTTAACGAAACATAAGAATTAATCAACACATAAAAACTAATCAACACATAAAAACTAAAAAACACAACTCAAAAAACATGAATGCTCAGTCATTAAAGTGGTATCCCATGTTGTCTTCAGAATCATCCCCTTCATCATTTTCTGTAATCCTATCCTCTAGATTCACCACCATATCCATAGTGATGTAGTCTACCAAAATCATGTTCTATAAAGAAGTCGCTTCTTTCTTAATCTTAAATGGCAAGAAGAGTAAATGTTGTAGCGGTTGGACAAAAAGGTACATGCTTTTGATTTGGTCACGATTGCGCACAACAAGACATATTGTTCCTACGCGGCCATAACTGGAATACATCATGCATAGGACTCGCTCCAAAAATGCATCGCTGGTATCTTCCTCCATCTCTCGACGGGTAACCTTCACCGCTTGAATCAACTAGTAGTCTTCATCGACATTGAACTCCATATGTAAATGTCTTTGTGTGTTTTTTATGGTTTGTGAATGTTTGGTTGTATATCTTGTTAGACTTCTTATTAGGTCATTTATATAAGGAAATGAATGTGGGGTACCATCTTAGGTGGGAGTTTTTTTTGGTGGGAAGTGACAATGACGGGAAATAATTGTGGCGGGAGTTAATTTTGGCGGGAGTTAATTTTGGAGGGATTTAATTTTGGCGGGCGTTAATTTCGACCCTAGTTGATTTTGGCATTTAACTACGATTTTGGAAAAAAAACTGTTTTCGAATTAAAAATCCAAAAGTAATGTAATAACATAGAGTTATGAATCTAAAAAAACATAGTGATCTTAAAAGGTTTACAAATCAAACGTTAAAATAACAAAGTCTAAAACCCGAAATAACATAATAATAAAACATCAAAATTCTACACATCAACGACGTCTATATCGCTCAGCAATCCTCACCATCTGAAGGGCGGTCTGTGCTAAATCATTGTACTCTAGCGTCGGTATGGAGGGACTAAACTGTGCGATCTGATCATATCCTCCGAAGTCAGCAGCACCCTGGGGCTGCAGCTGAGGTCATCCAGTTGAAGCAGAGCTACTAACGATATACCACAGGTTCTTCTTCACCGAAACCTGGTACATTGCGTCACTGCTCTCTCCCCCACCGTGGAATTCTGCTCCAAAAGTGGTGTAAAGATGGTACTCCAAACCCGCCACAGATGACCATTCCAAATGTATCTTTGAACTGTCTTCTTGTCTGCTTTTTTGGACGCATGATGACGTATTTGTTTCTGAATTAGTTGTACGTGGCCCATCTGAAAGAGTGACATGGTGAGGGCGGTACGGAACAACGATGTCAAACGCCTTTAGTGTCAACTCAACCCAAATTACATTGTGGAACGGATGCTTGTCCCGTATATACGTGTAGGGAAGGAAAACGACCTGTAAATAAATAAGTTAACAAGTTAGACAACTATAGTTTTAAAAAACGTAACGTTAAAATTAAAAAATACTACTTATATCTGACTATGCCCACGTGAATAGTGCATGCCTCAACTCCCTGTGTACTTCCTGTGATACGCCGATCTTTTGTGGCGCATGTCGTATATGGGGCAACGATAACTGGTAATCGTTAAAAATAAAGCTCTAAACTGCGTAAAGTGATCAAATATATACGCCTCAAGCATGCCTATGAACCCACAAATACCCCTCGTACCATGCAAAGATCCGTGGCTAAGGGCGTTATACAGTTGCGCCAATACCAAACGACCCCAGTTGTACCAATTCATAACTTGGTACTAGTTCACAAACTGGAGGTAATCTAAGGAAATATTATTGCCGGTTTTGTTGGCGCAGATGGTGGTACCTAACAGGAATAGTATGTACGCATGGATGGCATGGTCTACTCTTTCGTCTTTGATCTTACTATCATTATATTTTTCACCCGTGAATATGTTGCGCAGCCTACTAAGACTCGCGCTACTAGCATTCCTAAGATTCTTATTCAATTCTGTTGGTCGTACACCCAAAATGCTAGCATAAGTCTGGCTCCGCTCAAACTCATCGTCAAATGATAAAACATCAAAAGGCATACATGTGATCGGTAGTCCAGTGATGACATGGACGTCATCTAAAGTCACAGTCATCACTCCAAACGAGATGAAATAAACAATTCTCCTCATGTCATCGCTCGAGGAATGCATCAACCAAATGCAGGCTGGTATACCAGCGAGAGAGTGCATCGACGGGAGGGCTAAAGATAGTCTCCATCACCTTCGTCTGCACCCTACTCTGCTTTCTGAAGTCCCATATGCGGAGACTATTGTACATAGCGAAGCATCGCAAGGAAACACTATCCTACAATATGTATCAAACACGTAAGTGACTAATAAAATAATAAATCAATTGTACAATAAAGTTAGAGAATTAAAACTTACATATCTGTGATAAACACTAAACGCCTCGCGTATGGCGTAATTGGGATAGGGAGTCGGGACGTGTGGTATCACCGACACATATATATATAGCGAACACACTCACAAAAAATATGTTTTTATCGCATGCGAATATAATACTTAATCCATCGCATGCGACAGGATGTGTCGCATGCAACCAGGTAGGTGCATCACTCGCAAGCTGCAATAACCCTTCTTGGTCGCACAATCGTGTGACGAGTCTCATTCTGATAGCACTAACGTGCGACGAACACCCTGCAAGATCCAAAATCCTAGATATATCCAAACAGCACCATTTCCAACAAAATCACTCGACAAAAACACAGATCCTGATATGACTAACAACAATACAACACTAATCTAACAAACAACGCCTAAAATCATGCAAAAACCCTACTTTTAAGATCAAAACCGAAATACTCTATATTCTACCACTTATACACAACGAAAACTAAAAAAGACTATAGTGGGAGACTTGTATGGCTTATGTTAATGTTGTTGTGAGTTCGAATTCTTCAAAAAACAAGCTTCGATTTTCCGTAGTAGTTGATGTTTGAGAGGTTTTTAGAGAGAAAAAAAAAGAAAAAAATGATGAGAGATTTATACAATGCTTCTATACCTAAATTTTCTGGAAATGATAAATTTGTCCAAAATTAGATGAGAGATATAACAAGTGGATATAAGACCAAACAACGTAAAATCTATAAAAATGTGTTTTATTTTTGGTTTGACCAGGTACATTATCCTTTAATATACTAATATAATATTACAATTCTTTTGTAAATTTTTAACCCCGCCATATGCCAATCTGACAAGTCAATTACGAATTATCCTGGTTAACAAACTGCACCAACCTACCAATGACATAACCATACTTTGATATCATCGCCTCAGAAGTTATCTTTTTAGAATAGAAATCATGATAGCGTGCCAACTCTGGACGATGAACCATAACCGGTGTCATCAGAATCAGAAGGTGATGAATGGTCCTCCTTTTCTGCCCTAGCCCTTATCCTTGTTAGCTGATTTTATATGACTACTAGGGTGGTCCCATTATTGTTTTCCATACTTCAAACTTCAAAAGCAAAAAAGCATCACAACACTCGTAATTTCATCTCTTTATTTCGGTTTTTAATTTGTTTTGATGTTGTTTTACCACGTGTGACAAATTAGAGCGTGTGACATTTTCTTTTAGAAGATCGATCTAAAATTTCAAACTATAATATTCGAATCTATTATATGATTTTATTGTTAAAATAAATTATTCAACTGTTACAGATGGTGAGAAAAATTTATTTGATAAATTAAACATTATAACAGTGTTGTGTTTTAACCGGTTATTTTTTTTAAAACAATTACGATAATTATTATTTTTTAATTTTACATTTTACTATGTTTATAAGAACAAAATTAAAAAAAAAAACAGAAAAACCAAGTATACGTTTTAGTTATCTAACTTTTTAACTAATAGAACAATTAATAACGGTTAAAAGAAAATAGATGATTCTCCTTATTTTTTTAGATTTACATTTTATCATAATTGCATTCATTTTTTATTTTTATTTTATTAGAGATGATAATGTGATTAAATGATTTTATCATAAATAATTTGTTTATGTTTAAGTATCAAACTATGAACTTAGTGTGTTACATGGATCAAATTTGATTTGGTATCTACATAATATCTTCATATTAAATTTTCGTATATTGATTCAATTTCCAATTTAATCAATCGATTACTTATCCATATACACAACTAATTAAATACATTATTAAGTATAACCAAATTCATAAATTTCTAACAATCTCACAATTGGATCATATGCTATGGCGAATTACCTTAATGGTTTCCTATAGATGAATTGAGTAATTCGATATATGACGGCTAACGATAAAGTATTAAAGATCTCTTGCTCACAATTTGAGCAACTCTACACAATACTAATCATATTATCTATTATCGTCATCAATCAAATATATGAATCAATTATGGTGTCTAGGAAAATAATAATATGAAATATAATTGCATGTATTTATTTTAGTTAGTCATGTTTAAGTATATATCTACTTAATTAATTAGAGAGTTAAAAAACTTTAACTAAAAATATATGGAAATAAACCAAAGTGTATACAACCAAAGAGAAAATATATTTCGGATCATATTACTCCCATAAATATAAAAAATACTCTAAATCAACAACAATCGTCTCGATGGTATGTTCCGGAAAACTGAATGTATTACTATATTTGTAATAGGATCTGCTATCATGGAGTTTGTACTGCTGTGCTCTTTACTGATTTGATGACTATTAATTATCTCTTTAAAAGATATGTGCTTGATACCTATATGTTTGGACTTAGATGAGATCATGTTACTGTTCAAATACTGAAAATTTGATGTCACATTACAACCTTAGAGGATTTTTTATTCCTTTTATAATGACTAAAAAATTTATCCATAGTGATATGTTGGACACCTTAAATCATACAAAAAATCCACTTCTATAACTAGATGATGAAATTAGTGTTTCTTTACACTGTTTTATACCTTCAAATAATATAAAAAAATTCTAAATTGCTACCAAATATATCCACGCTACCTAGTAAAATATGAGTTAGAATACCCCATAATCTCTAAATTTATTGTGTCGTCATATATATCAACATGTGCATTTTTTTTGCTTATACCAGCGAATAATTTTGAATGCTTCATAATTATCATCTCTGGATTAGGCTTAAATCCCTAAATAATCCATCGACTATCTCATTTTTTTTCATTTCGTCCATCGACTTCAAATTAATCTTCTTGGTCCCGAGACTTAGCAAAATCTATAAATTTAGTCCTTGACACCATACAAAATACCACTCATGGGGGACTAAATTTATAGATGTCAAATATAATGACTTATAACAAGTATTTTTATATCGAAAGACTAAATAAAAAAATAGGATATTCGGGGGGACTATGCATCTATTTAAGCCTTGAGATTACTTATGTACCTTTCCAATAACCCGACAACACATGCAATATCTGATCTTGTATACAATTAAGCATATATCATACTCCCAACTGTCATAGTTATAAAACATTTTACATTTTCTAAATATCAACGTTTATCTTTGGATATTAACTTACATTTAATTTATCTTCTTTTACAATAGAGGTATTCAAGAGAGCAGTAAAAATTATAAACTTACTCCCACTAAACCTTTGATGCCCACAGTCCCCAACTGAAATCATATCAAAACTAAAATAGACTATTACATCAAAGAACTTATTGTATCCTTATTGAGAAACATGGTTGAGCCCATTAATGGATTTTTTAAGTTTTCATACCATTGACTTTGAGTCACCAATTACAAAGTTATTAGGCTCAACTATATAGAACATTTCCTTAATGTCACGATTAAGAAAATAATTTTAATTGTTTTTAATAATTCTATAAGTTGTTGTGTGTAAATACTATGATACACTTTATAATAGAATCTTTCAAAAACTTGGAGAAAAGGTCTATTTAAAGTCAATATGTTTACATTTATTATAACCTATTGTCAACAATCATACTTTATTTTTCTCCATATTACCCTTACAGTCATGTTTTGTGATTAGGGGGTATCGTTCACTAACAAGTTAGAGGGTATCTGAGCAGTAGGAATCATTGGAAGGGCATAATTGACACCAAACCGAATTGATTATAAGATAGACTCAAGCTCCAAGAAAGGCTGATGACGAGCTTAACCTCACTGAGGCCTATCCAAGGGATCAAGACCGGTCAGATGGTGACAATACCGATGAGCTAAGATAAACGGAGTGAACTCCCCATTGAGAAAGTAGTGAGAGGGATGAAAACAAGGAAAAATGACTGAACCTTTGCTGAGGAAAAGCGAAGCTAGACAAAAGAGACAACAAAGCAGAGAAGTAGAAAATGTACTGACATTCGGTCTATTGTGCGGATGAAGGCGACCGATGACCAACGATAAAGAAAATAGTCAAAGCAACGATTAAAGTACCATTAATTGAACTAGTCAACCCACTAACTTAATGAACATTAATTTAGTAACAGCTTGTAAACGATAATAATTGGTATAAATAAGTAAATAAACTAACAAATTATGTAACACTCTTTTCTGATCAATAAAGTTTACTACTTGGTGTTATCTTTGTTAGTTTTTTCCACAACAAATTTGGCCCCGTTTATGGAAAAGTGGCAAAGTACTTAGAAATAAGATCAATCAAGCATGGTAGTAACAAAGCCAGGAATTGAGAGAGAGGTCCCAGAGCGAAGCGGAACCACAGTCCATCGGAGATTTGCAGCCAATCCACCAGTGAGGCAGGAACCAGAAACTCCGGTAGCTGCCATTATACCTGGAGTGATTGAGGCAATGTTGGTCGAGTCAGCACTGTAAATGAGGCAACTGGCGGCCGTCAGTGATGCAGTAGCTGCGCCACATGAAATGCGACGACCCCTACCATGCAAAAAGTGGCCATTAGTGATCCGTCTGCGACGGTCCAACGGTTAGAGCAACAAATTTAACATTTGCAACAGGATCAGCTTAGGGTGGCATGTCAGCAGGACGCAAGAGAGCAGGCCATTTATGCCATTATAGAAGGGATGAATGACGCGTTGCAGATGTTGACCGCCAAAGCTTGAGGGACTGGTGGACCAGATCATCAACCTGGACAGGACGCCAGTCGACTTAATAGGGGAGATTTATCCTCTAAGCGTGAAAATTGGACAGAAGGAGAAGGAGAAAGCGGAGAAAATAAGCGTTTATTGGGGCACGAACCACAGTATGAAGCGCGGCCTGGCGGATCCAAAAAGGCTAAAGAAGATGATGATGTATAATACAACCAAGTGCAGCCTAAACTCTATGCATACGTCCTCATAGAGTGTCCCTTTTTCGAAACAATCCGTGAAGCCCAGTTGCCACAAAATTTTGACATGTTCAGAATGAACTCGTATGATGGAACAGAGAGCCAGAGAGGCATCTGGAGCAGTTTCGCAACATCATGATGTCATTTAACCTCAACGATGCTTTGCTTTGGAGGGATCTCTATATGACCCTTAAGGGTAATGCAATGAACTGGTTCAATAGACTACCTAAGGGGTCTCTATACGATTTCTTCGGACTATGGGGGTGGCTTTTAGAGAAAGATTTGTGGGAAACAAGGTGCTCAAACGTGAACGAGACTCGATCTTGGACTTATACCAATGGTGAGAGGACTCTTTAAAGAGTTATATAAGGTGTTTTTTTCACTCTATGAATGGTTTGCCACATGTAGAGGAATACATGACTATGGCTTCCGTAAAAAAGGGCGTCGATCGACGTTGAGAGTTTTTCGCTGACCTGATCCGATTCCCAACAGAGAAGATGGGAGACTTGCTAGCCCGGGAAAATATATTTATCATAGTGGACGATCCAAAGAAAGGGGATTCGTCAGACAGACAAGTCGTTGATCCCAAAGGAGGGTCATCGGACCAAAAGAAGGTTGATGATGCGCCTCGCCGGGAGAAATTTGGTCGGCCGGGGTACTTTGAGAATCCTTCTAGAAGATTCACCCACCTAAGTGAGACTATTTCAGTAATTTATAATCGCCCTAAGGGGAGAACAAAATCTCAGGCCCCGTGAGTAGTAAAGTCCCTGGATTCAATAGATCAAATGGATACTTCTGCTCATATCATAATTGATGAGTCCGGATAACTTAATCACTGCCTACTGAGATTTCCGGACAAGGGAAATTCGGACATAAACTTGCCACTGAACTATCCTGATAGGACAAAAGTAAAAAATGACTAAACACCTTCTGACTAAGCTATGTGCTAATCAGCTTAATAAGTACATGGCTCCTTAAACTTGACTCGGTTCCATAATTTAACCTGAAAGCCCATAGGTCCATAATTAAGGGTATAAATACCCCAACTACTTTCATTAATGAGTGTAATGAACATTTAATACAATCAATCAACTCAAATCTCTCACTACTTCACACTAAAACATTTAATATTCTCTTTTCCAAAACACTTGACAAAATTACCCTCAGCTCAAAATAAACTTCACCAAATTGGCGACCATAGTGGGAGAAGAAGGGGACTGAATCTAGCATTCAAAACCAGCAAAAAGACTTGTTCGGATGGATCCGAACGAGCAAGCAATTCTACCACCTGTGGTAGAGGTGGTTGGGGAAAATAATGAATACACCGCCGAAGAAAGAGATAAGTTGAGAGCTGAAATAGAAGCATTACGGGCCATTAAAAAGGTAGAAATGGGTTTAAAGGAGAAGTCCAAGACGTCATCTATTCACCATACTGACAATCCAAGGGAGAATGACCCATCAGCAAAGACCCATTTAAGTAGGAAAAAGACCCTTTTCTGTTCCAAGAAGTCTCACCGGTCTGAACCGGTGGAAAGCTCAGATTTTGAGTCCTCCAGTAGCTCTTCGAACGAGGCTGAGCTTGAGGAGTCTTTCTCATCAAGTAGTGATGAGAAGAGGTCCAGGAAGAAACAAACACTAGTTAAGAAGTATTCAAGAAAGAGAGATAGGCATGGGCGACTTAAAAGGCATTTGGGCAAAGGGTCATCTCACAGCCATAGTCACCGGCATGTGGATCAGATGTTGATTGATCCTTTTGCTTTCCATGATGAACCATGTATTTTTGCAATATTAAATGAAGACACGGTCTTTAGTCGTAGCAGGAATTGGAGACAATCTCCATTGTCAGCTAAGATCCTGTCCGGAAACCTCCCCAAGAGGTTTGACAGTACTAAAATGGAGAAGTATAATGGGAGTAAAGATCCGGACAATCATCTGGAGCAGTTCAAGAAGTTCACATTGAATTTTGATGACGATGACAAACTTCTATGTAGAGCCTTCTACCAATCTTCTATGGGAAGTGCTCTGAAATGGTACAACAGTTTGCCTCAAGGTTGTATCAAGAACTTTGACACATTCTGGGCTACCTTCCGAAGGCAGTTTGTGGGGAGCAAAGAGGTTAAGGGCAATGGAGATATTATCATCCATTGTACTGAAGAACCAAATGAGTCATTAAAAGACTATCTAAGTCAGTCTGTAAATACCAAGAACGGGTTACGTGATTGCTTTGAGCAAGTAGCAATAGCTTCTCTGAGACAAGGGTTAAACCCTGAAATCTAGCTGATTCAGTGATAAGGAAAAAGCCCATGACCTGGGGTGGTTTGTTAAACCATGTGGGAAAGAAAATCAACGTGGATGAAACTAAAACGACTAGGGTACACAAACAGGTGAGATCTGCCCTACCAGCTCCAAACCAAAATCAGTTCGGGTGCAAGGCCAATAAAGCAGAGCATGTAACAGCAGTTATATGTGTTTGTCAAGTCATTTGGATGAGAAGAATATTGAAAGAAATCGGGCATGAACAAGAGTAAAGAGATGGTTATGTTTTGCGACAACACGTCCACTATCAAGTTGTCCAAAAATAAAGTCACGCACGGAAAGTCAAAGCACATAAAGATTCGATATCAATTTCTCATAGAATTAACAAAGGAAGATGTTGTTAGATTGGTCTGTTGCGGCACAGAAGAGCAACTCGCTAACATAATAACAAAGCCTTTGAAATTGGCATCATTTCAAAAGATCACATAAGCATTTGGAATTAATGTTGTGAATGAATTTTTTTTATCAAATTCAATTCAAAATAAAAATTGTTGAGTTAGTTGAATCGGTTGAATCGGCCAGTAAATTTGTTCTATATTTTCTTGTTATTAGCTGAATCACTCATAATCACTTTTTTGATACATTCAAATTTTGAATAAAACATAAAATTGTGATATAAATGGAAGTATATAGATTCGGAGGTTACATCAATCTTGTTTAATTTTTAATTTCAATTTTTTTTATGGATACAGAGTGATTCTTTTATATTAAAAATATAACCACTCGTTCTAAGTAAGAATATGCGCAAAATGACTGTTTCTTAATTTCAAGTATGGTTGAGTATAAATTCTGCATGCAAAATAGTAAAAAGCTACATTTAACTTTTCTCCAAAACCAAAAAGAATAAAAGAAATTAACACGTCATATAATGAAAACAAAACCATGCCGTTTACACAATTATTTAAGGTTACAGGCACACTACTTCATTTTCACTCTGCACTCTGCTCTCTCCTTTCTGTTCTGCAAGATTCTGCAAAATTTATGTGAGCTTTTCAAATCTAAGTTTGATTCTATTTTTGGAGAACAAATACTCTATACTTTGTTTATTGATTTTTGATTTTCTAATTTTATCGCAGAACAAATCATATCAAGAAAAATCATGAATGCTTTATTAGCTACCACCAGAACTTTCAAGCAAGCAGCTCGGCTTTTGGGTTTGGATTCAAAACTAGAGAAAAGTTTATTAATTCCATTCAGAGAAATCAAGGTAAAACATCTTAGTTTAATTTTCTATTTAGAACCATTCAACTTAACTTTATGGTAATGTTTATTGGAAATAAAGTGTTGGTTTATTTAGTAAATTTACTTGGTTTCGAGAGACACCCTTTGTATTAGGCAGTAGTTACATGCAATACTTACATTGATCGAAAAAAGTTGAATTTTTTTTTGTCCCGATCCAAATTGAACCCAAAATTATAATTAGATGACGTGTATATAAACTTGTTAAGCTACTATAAAAACGGATCTATATAGTTTTGTTGATTAATAAGGTGTGATAGTATAATTATTGTAAATTAATATTATTTAACATCTGCTTTGTAATTATTGGGAAAAAATTGTTGGTTCATTTATTATATTTACTTTCCCAGAGACACTTTTTGTATTAGGTAGTAGTTACATGCAGTACTTACCAAATTGAACTCAAAATTATAATTAGCTGACTTTTATATAAACTTGTTAAACTGCTTAGTTTTGATACAGGTTGAGTGTACAATTCCCAAGGACGACGGAACATTGGCCTCATTTGTCGGGTTTAGGGTCCAGCATGATAATGCAAGAGGCCCTATGAAAGGAGGAATCCGATATCACCCAGAGCCCAGAGGTTCTTAAACAATATTTTTCATTTAAAATACTTTTTAATACCGAATCCGTTGTGACTCATTTAAGCATGTATACATACAAAACCATTCCAGGTAGACCTGGACGAGGTAAATGCTTTAGCCCAGCTAATGACCTGGAAAACTGCGGTTGCGAATATCCCATATGGAGGTGCCAAAGGAGGAATTGGGTGCAATCCGGCCGATCTATCCATATCGGAGCAGGAACGTCTGACTCGTGTATTCACTCAGAAAATACACGATCTAATTGGTACCCACACCGATGTTCCGGCACCTGATATGGGTACCAACGCACAGGTTACATATCCTAAATACATTAATATAACTAGTTTTGTCACCTTTAAGCTCATCTAAATTTCCATTTCTTTTTTTGTCTTTTAAAACAGACTATGGCCTGGGTGTTAGACGAGTACTCTAAATTTCATCGCCACTCACCCGCAGTAGTGACGGGAAAACCTATTGTAAGTGAATAACTATAATTAATGCCTTACTCGAAAGCCATTACATAACAACATATATAAATTAGTTCTTAAGTTGATATTGTTGTTCATATAATGCGCTGTTGTGTTTTGTGGGTAAAACAGCCTCTAGGTGGATCACTAGGCAGAGATGCTGCTACTGGTCGTGGAGTTCTGTTCGCAACCCAAGCGCTCCTTAAGGAATATGGAAAGTCCATTGCTGGACAAAGATACGTTATCCAGGTCGGTTCATACGCATATAATATCTACATTTTCAACGGATATATATATATATATATGATTTTGATATGATTTTGAAATTGCATGTCTTAAACTGTTACGAGCCGCTTAGATTAATAGTTATGAATGGTAAAATGTAAGATACATAGTTAGATAGCATGCCGACCTGTTTACATTTACCGTGATTTTTCACTTTCAGGGTTTTGGAAACGTTGGATCCTGGGCTGCGGAGCTGATCCAAGAAAATGGAGGCAAAATTGTAGGGGTGAGTGACGTATCAGGTGCGGTCAGGAACATAAATGGCCTAGACATACCAAGTCTGAAGCGATATGCAACGGAAAACGGAGGTGTCAAAGGGTTTGACAATGCGGACGCGATTGATTCTCAATCGATACTCGTTGAAGACTGCGACGTCCTCATCCCTGCAGCACTCGGTGGTGTCATAAACAGGTTTGATTTTATGATAAGAAATTATTGATATTTTTATATGCTGCTTCGGATCTTAATATGCAGCTATTATTATGTTTTGGTTGAAGGGAAAATGCAAGTGATATCAGAGCCAAATTCATAATAGAAGCTGCTAATCACCCTACGGATCCTGAAGCCGACGAGGTTAGACTATCCCTTTTATATTTTTACAGTACACAGAATATTTTGATTTATTTACTACCATAATCAGTTTTCTTAAACATACACAGTCTTACCTTAGCTTTTGATTCAATAAGATTCTGTACTGAAAGGGGTTTGAACTAACAGATACTAAAGAAGAGAGGAGTCGTAGTCCTTCCGGACATATATGCTAACTCAGGAGGAGTTACTGTCAGCTATTTCGAGTGGGCGCAGGTATATCTTTTTCTCTCTCTATATATATAAAACGTGAGGATCAAGAAATCAGTTATATTTCTTAATTTGTGAATTTTCTAATAGTTTATGATGTGTTATAAAACATTTCAGAACATTCAAGCCTTCATGTGGGAGGAAGCGGAGGTTAACGAAGAGTTGCAGAAGTACATGAGTAGGGCGTTTATGGATATTAAAGACATGTGCAGAACGCACAACTGCGATCTTCGTATGGGAGCCTTCACTCTCGGTGTCAACCGAGTAGCACACGCTACTCGTCTCCGGGGATGGGGAGCTTGAAATAATCCTCACTCCTACCGGTCGCTCTTGGCTTACTACTTATTTTTGTTAATTTATTCAGTGGGAAGGTTTAATTATTTAAGAGAATTTATGTGATTTTGTTGTAAAATTTCATACTCCAGAATATATTCAGTGGAAATTAAGATTTCAATCGAATTTGAGCTTGAACGTCTGAGTGTTTGCTTTACATATTGAAATGTTACGTGTGCTGCAAGTTAGTAAAATATTATTTCCACGTGAAATATTTATATAAATGTAAACACAAAAAGTAAGTCAATACATTTGACTAAACAAAACAACCATTTTTAATAAATCTCAGTATGTAACAAACTGATATATATATATATATATATATATATATATATATATATATATATATATATATATATATATATATATATATATATTATCAAAACCAACCATAAATACCAAAATATCATAGATGGTGTGATTCAAAATTCCAATCATATATAAATTATCTTTTTCCATACACCCGGATATATTTCTTTTTAATTCAAATGTACACATGACATATTACTTTTTTTTGTAAATATTTAATTTTTTTTTTTTGAATTAGTGCAAGTTAATTTTTTTTTGCATTATTAACCAAAACCTACTTTATAAAAATATTTAATACTTATAAAATCTATATACCACTAATCAAGCCATTTTATTTCATTTTTATTTTTTGTTTAGTTTTTGTTTGTTTTGTCTTGTTTTTATGATTTAAGATGAAATGACGAACCCATTCGCTGTGAGTTGTTTTTTCATTACTTCCAAAAATCGAAAAAGAAAATAAAAAATAATTAAAAAAATTCAGAGAAGCAACAATCTCGTTGAAGAAGAGAAAGCCAATCGTACTTAAGATGGATGACTTTCAGAATAATTAACTAATATAATTGACGACTAATATTATGTCACCAAGTGGTAAATATTTTTGAAATGAAACTGTTACTAATAAATATAGTACAATAAAATCATTTGTTTGCATGAGACTCGAAATATGATCCAAACACACATTTGACAAGTTTTTAAGAAATTCACTACATTTGATGCAATCTAAATGTGTCTTTTACTTTTCTCTATATAAGGAAAAGCCAAATCATGTTTGATTCAGCAATATGGAAAAAATAAACAACGATAGATGAAACCATAATCCAAGGGAAAGATAGTAAATAAAACGATATGTAGGGTTTAATGTTAAAACTCTTTGCAGTAAAAAAATTATTATTCAACAAAAACTGTTTACAACTTAAGACATATGAGGTTTTATATAAGAGCGGTTCAAAATCTTAATTAGAATACAAGGAAATAAAAGAAATATCTTAATATATAATCAAAACAAATATTAATACAATTAAGTTTGCTTTGAATAATATAAAATATTAGAATAAAATAAAATAAAATTTAAAATGTTTTTTGTTTGGGCTTTTGAGCTCCATCATCCTCATCTAGTTGACGAGAATTTGTCCTCAAATTCACAGTATCATCACCATCAAGAACTAAAATTATTTTATCTTTTTTTTAACATTGGAAATTATAATTGTTGACTTTTTTGGAAAAAAGAAAGCTTATTCTCGAGTATTCCTTGTTTGAAGTCACATTGAAGTCATCCAGTTGATGAAAAAAATTTATTTTGAAAACCTCTTCATAACATAAGACAACATCACGATGTTCGGTTGATGAAATTTTTTGTTTCGAAAACCTCTACATAGCTTGAGACGTCATCTTTATAAGCAAATTTTTCTTTGATCTGGTGATTGGTAGCCAATTTAAAATCCTCTAGTAACTGGTCAGCACGATCGTCATCGAAACACTTGGTGTGTCCCAGCATATTTAAACGATTTTCGAGATCTTCATGACCATAGATGTTGTTCTCTTCTTTAGAGCTTGGATTAGAAAAATCAAGCTCTCGAAACATGCCTCCCCTGTAACAGAAGTAAAGGCTCTGATACCAAGCTGATGCAACCGAAAAGCCAAAATAAATAAAGATATATGAAAGCCTAATACAAGGGTAACATGATAGATTACACCTTATCTAGGATTTCAATACTTCAAAAAAATTCATTTAATTTTTTTTATTATTCAACAAAAAAAAAATTAAAACTTAAGGTACATGAAGCTTTATATAAAAGATGCTCAGACCATCATTAGAATACAATGAAATAAAATAAATGTATTAAAATAGAATAAAATTACATTTTAATACAATTAGATTTGATTTTAATAATATAAAATATTATAATTAAATTAAACCAAATTAAAAAGGTTTTTGTTTGAGCTGCCGAACTACGTCATTGTTTACTTATCCTGTCGCCTGGATGTATCACAACATTAGACGAGTTGGTACAAATCTTCTTGCAAAATTATTTCCGATCATAAAGTTTTCAAACCTCATAAACTATATTACATATTTCTCATATCGAGAGAATTAGTCAGTCGAAGACTTTTGAAAATTTAACAAAGAGTAGTTGAGAATATTCTCTCATCATTACATCCCCACATGGATGATGGTTCAGATATTTTAGAATGAGCTACAATATAACAAGAAGTTGATAATATATACAACAAGTGAAGGGTCCACCAACAAGAGAACCGTGAAGAAGTATATGAAATAAACTACGGATAATCAATTTTACAAATTCTTTAAGATGTTTCGAATATTGAAATTTAATATTTCATTCAATGATCTATTAGAATAAGTTCCAAAGTATTCAAAAAAATTAATAAAAAATAGTCTCACTTTAAAAAATATCAAGATTTTGAGCTGGTTATGTCGATTGAATAATATACTCCACTGATTCATAACAAACTACTACCAAAACTCAAAGATCCATCCAGTTTTACTATAATTTGAAAACTTGTTATTATTAATTTAGAAAAATAATTATGTGATGTAGGTGCTATTATAAATTTTATATTGTTTTCAATTTATATAAACTTAGAATAATAAGAAATTAAACCTATACTTGTGTCATTGCAACTACTTGATAAATCTTTTAAACATCTAAGGGGAATAATAGAAAATGTTATAACGAAAGTAGATAAAATCATGTTCTAATATACTTAATTATTATAGATATGAAGCAATATAAAATTGTACCTTTTATTTTAAGATGACCATTTTTAATACTATTAGGACCATAATAGATGTTGAGGCTGGTAAATTAACAATTTGGATGGATGGCGAACAATAGAGTTTAGTGCGTTTAAAGCTATAAAATTTTATTTGGCTAACAATACTTGTTTATCAATAAATGTAATACATAAATTAATTTTAAAATATGCATGAAACCTTTATTTTTTCAAGTTAATTAATAACATGTATGGATCTTTTCTTTTTTCTCAAATTATTTTGAATATGTCCATGCAACTTTTCTTTATTCTATATTAGAAACTTTATTACTAATTTATAAACTATATGAGAATGACATTTATAGTAAAAGGTAGTTTAGTTTGTAAAATATTTGAATAACCTACCAATTCAAGATCATAACTTTAAGCTTAAAATATTTCTAATTTTAAAAATATAGTGAAAATGAGTCATATTAGAATTTTATAAGTGAGTACTAATATAATTTCCTTCACATTTAAGTTATTTGTATTTATAAGAGACTAAATATTTTTTAGATTATTAATACTTCATTATATATGACACATCAAGAGCATATTCTAAGAGTATTAATACAATTTGACGAAATCATTATGAAAGTATTGAGACAATTCAAGGAAGTCATTTGATGGACAATCTATATTAGAGGGATCAACCCTTTAATATGCCAACATAAAACATTAATGGAAGAAATATACAAACCAATTGTATAACCATAAAGGTTGTTAAATCCGTCCATGTAGGAGGTGGTGATAAAATAAGTGGTAAAATTATTAGATGTTGGTATTATATACCCAATTTTATATAGTAATTGGATGAACCCGATACAAATTATCTTAAAAAAAGAATGTTGGTGAGCACAAACGACATGAATGAACTAATACTAAACCCGAACAATCGTGTGATGGAGATTATGAATTGATTTAGGAGATAAAATTACACAACACATAAAAATTGTTTCTCACCTTTAATCATTGATCAGATGTTGGAGAGATTATTTGGTCATGTATTTTATTGTTTTCTATATTGATATTTTGGATATTACCAAATTTCAATTCGACTCGAAGAACAAAAGGCGACCACTTTCACATGCACATATGATATTTTTGTGTATCAGAATATGTTTTTTTGTCTATATAAATACACCAGCCACTTTTGAGTGTTGAATGATGTCTATTATTTTGGATATGGTTAAAACCTCCACCGAAGTGCTCCTGGATGAATTTTCTATCTTTGATGGTTCATTTGAAAAAAAAAATCGAAATTGTTTCTTATGTTTCATAAATGTGTTGCTACTAACATTATACTAATTTGAAAAAAAAATCTATATTATAATATGGGATTTATTTGAATCATTGCATCTCGTTACCATTGGCATGTTGTAAATTCGAAAGCTGAGAACTACTTTAGATAATATTTGGCAGAATCAATCATAGCCCGAGTGACGATTTGTATAACCTTATTTTACTGTCCAACTTGAGGTGATCATTAGGACAATGTGATAGATATTATTTTGTAGATCATGTAGAGAAATAGTATTTCCACTTGTGTATAAATTCTTTTTAAATGTGTTTGTACTTAGAGA
Organism: Limnanthes douglasii subsp. nivea; assembly: GCA_036936605.1. NCBI lineage: Eukaryota > Viridiplantae > Streptophyta > Magnoliopsida > Brassicales > Limnanthaceae > Limnanthes > Limnanthes douglasii. The sequence goes on from JAUPFV010000002.1 coordinate 341,220,940, forward strand.
AGACGAGCATATTGTATCAATTAGGGGTAATAGTATGGAGTTTAGAATGATTATGATTAATGCATTATTTCAACTCCCTTTTATTTGTATTTTTGTGAAGTTAATATTGATTATGATGAATTTTATGAATAATCTCTTAAGAATTATCAAATTGGACTTTTTTCCAAAGAATTCTCTTTAAAAGTCATCCCTATGTTTTATCCAATGTTTGTATATCTATTGTTTTTGTTATTATTTCATTTTATCTTTCTATTTTTTTGTTTTATTTTGAGTGACTTGTTTGTATAACCATTTAAATTATCTTCCATGTTATTTTTCTATTTTATTATATTTTTTCATTTTAATATCTTTATAACAATAAAACATATTAATTTGCAATCCATGCTACATAGACAATAATGTTTCTCCCCCGAAAATTGAGGTAATGTCGTTTATTTATATTTATTTTATATAAATTATTATTAATGTTAGAGATATTATTCAATGTTAAGTTTGGGGTATGGGATATTAAGTCATAGCCTAGTAATGTCACAAATAAAATTACATGATCTCGATTACCAGAAATCGTAAACTTTATTACTTTAAGATTCCAATATAAGTTTAGTGAATTGTTACTTAATAGAATAACAATATTGCATGTTTAGATTTTTATTTGAAAACGTTTTTATTATATTTTGTTGGGATAATGTAGACTTCTAATTTTTGTATGTGTTAGCACACTTGGATATATATGCCCATAATCATTGCATTTACAATACTTAATTTTACGTTCTCTAACATTATCCTCGAAATCCTAGTTTTTTACCTACACTCGTGCTTCCTTGTCTAGAGTTGAATATTTTAAGCATAGTGCTAAACTTATTTATTAACAAATAAATTTCAAAATTACTTACGTCGGTTATTATTTTGAGATGTGTTTAGTAACACTCGTGAATGTCATTTTTTGCATTTTATTTACGACATATTTATCTCAAAATTTTAGAGTGATCTTATGAGTTAACCCAGATTTGTTTTGGTTATATATTTGGCTTTATCATTTGCAAAACCCTTCGCTATAAATCGTTTGAGAATAAATTAAAGAGTTTTATAAAGAGGTCGATTTTATTATATTTTCATTAATTGAAACACTTGATTATTTACTCTGTTCGTTTTATTTTGAAGTTACTAATCGTCTTTTCATAATTCATCTTTAATGTAAGTGTAAGCAAGAATTCTCTTGTAAGGTATTGTTGTAGTAGTGCATGGGTATTCGATCTTTCGTTGCATATATAGACAAGAACTATTGAAACTCTCTGAAACTTGAACTGTGACTTACTTGTAGGTTGGCCGAAGCAATGTTTGTTAAAACCATTGATCAGAAGCACCTGTGTCGAAGACAAATAATATATTTATTAGGGATCTTGTATTAATTAGGATTTCATATATTAATGGAGTATGAGTGATTTCAGTCGTTGATTAAATGGCTTTAATCTAGAGCCTCTAGTGAAAAATTAGGATTTTTCTAAAGCTATAAATAGAAGAAGATATTATTATGCAATGTGTGGTGTGTTGCAGTTGTAATTCTAGTGAGATAATATATATTTCATTAGAGAGTAAAATAGTTCTAAGTATTTTGAGAGATAAGTGAAGCGATGGATAAATATTAAAGAGATGGTTTTGGGAATTATGTCATATTTTGTGTCTTTTAGGTTTCGATAGTCCTTCTGTAATCTACTTGTATATAAAAGAATGTTTGTTGTTTGTGGATGTAGGATTTCTTTATAATCCAAACCACATTAAATATCGTCTTGTGTACTTTATTTTATTGTGATTTTTTTATTTGTCCTTTGTGTTGTAAATGATTGTTAGATCATTCTTTCATAGATTAATTTAATCGTATATGGGGTCTTGCCATGCTAGATTAATGTATTGGTTTAATCCCCAATATTTAAGTATTTATAGATATTATTGACAGAGATATATTATTTTTTGGCCATGTTGCAAGTGGATATGAGTTTAAACAGACATTCATCTATGGTGGACAAGCTGACATTCAAATTATGAGAATATATTCTTATCAATTCCCCACTTCTGAGGTGGTTTAAGAATTATATTTGTAAAAATATTAAATTAGTAGAACTCCATTCTTTGAGAAGTATTGGTCATGATTTCATGTCGACGGATTAAGTGGATATGGTCATGTGGCATTTCTAATAAGAATAATTGGTGTCTTCCAAGATCATTGGTCTTGCAAGTACGTATTTTCGCGTGTTCCCAAATTTTACTATAAATAGAATGACCTGATGTTTTCATTATCATTGCAATCAAATATAATCTTTAACAAATTATCTTTAGTACTCACTTTTTATAAAGTTCCGTTGACTTATCAAAAATAATTATGTAATAGAAACTTGCATTATAAATGTAAAAATATACAAACAATGTTGTTTTAAACGTATATTGAGTTACCAAATCTTGATACTCTACTTATGCAAGACCTTTTCCTAGATTAATCAAGAAGAATATACATACAAAGAGTAAATTACATAAAAAATTGTAAAGATAATAAACTATAAAAGGTTGCATTAAACGGCTCCATTAGGATGGTAACATACTTGTGATTTATTAGCTATTAAATCAACTTAGCAACGCTTTTTAGACCGTGTTTATTAATCAAAAGAAACACCTATCATATCCTAATGATTTAAAAAAGATTAATTAAATTGTTTTTAGATATTTGAAACTCTCGGAAAAAGCTAAAAATATATAATTTATTCTCTATAAAGTTATTATTCTCTTATCTCAATGATTTGTTTAAATACATTACTGATAAACACTAGTAGTTTATAAAATATTTTATTCAGAAATTATAACAAAATATGTAAGATATTATCGTGATTGGATTTTTCTTATTATTAGACATGCACTAGGTATAATACTATCATGTTAGAATTCTTAAAATAGGTAAAACGTTATCTTTTAAGACTTTTTCTTTTATGTTTATTCTTTGCATGCTTTATTTATGTCTTATTTATTTTATTTTTAAATCAAAACTATATTATTCGTCTCATTCAGTTTAAATCTGCGGATGAAGTTAGTTATATAATTTAATTTTTTTATTAATATAAAAATTCAATTAGAAGATATATATGATAGATTTTATTAAAAAAAAGTTTATAAAAAATAAAAAATAAATTAAAAATGAAAAATAAATTATTCTAAAAAATATGAAAACACTCAACAAAAAAACACAAATGAATAAAAAAAATATTAACATAAAAAAATTGTACTCTAACATAAAAAATTGGATACGATTATAAAATCCATTAGTTGAAGAGTAAACTTGTACGAGATCGTATTTCACATCGCTTTGATATAGAAAATATATAAATATGAAAATATGTCGACTTGTTCACTACTATTTTAGTAATGTATCCAAAACAAAATTGTACGAGCCTTCATGTGAGTTCAAAGTGAACAATATCATACTAGTGAGTGAAATGTGAGTGTACTTGTATACTTTTAATCTTTTTTTATAGGATTTTTCTTATTAGTTGTAACAAAACAAGTAATATATTATCATTATAAGACTTTTACTATAAAAACAATCATATATGGTTATGATATTATTTAAAATACCGTATCAACTCATTTCTAGATATTGTAGATTTAATTCATGAAACTTTTCATATTTTATTGTTACATTATAAACTTGAAATATATTTAAAAAAAAACCTAATATAACGAAATTTGATAAAATCCTGAATTAGATCTATTATTCAATTGTATTTTTTTATCTGAAAAAAAGTAATAAAATGTATAAATATTGTTTGTGATTTTTTTAAACAAACATTTGTGAAAAATGTGAATCATTTATGCTAAATTGTATTTTTAAATTTGTTTTATCTTTTCAAAAAAAATTAATAAAATTAATAATCGGATAAATTACTCATAATATTGAAATATATAAAACATTTATAATATAATTATGTCATATGATTCATTTTAGTTTACTCACATTTATTAATTTTAAAGATATACGTAGACTTTAAATTAACATAAAATAGTTTCAGTAATAAATAATGATAATTGCTAATAATGCGACTTTTATTGATAGAGGCTAGATTTTATCGAAAATATAATAACCAAAATTGGTAGTTATGTTTTGAAGACTATATATTCTCTGGCACCTAAACATCAAATGTTCGGTTTCGATAATTTATTATTTTGGATGTTTCTTTAATGGTGGTATTTGTTTTTAACTTTCATCCAATCTACCAAAATAAACTTTTGATACATTAAATTTATATATTCTCCATTAAACATAAACTATCAAAATGGACAAGTAATGTTCTACGCTGAATAAACTATCTCACGTAACTACTATAAAATCTTCAAACGTAACTATTGTATTTATTTTAAATCTAGCGAAACCAAATTTTTTGGTTTTTGTGTAACTAATATGTTAGAAAATAAATTTCACATATCTTTTTTAACGGAAGTCCATTGAGAAACCTCTTTTCGGCGAGGTGATGGCTTCGATTTTATGTTAAGCTCTTTCAGTTCAAAAGAATTCCATAATGGTCGAGGACTATGGTATTTTCTCATTTACCACATCACAATTCACATAAAAGAATTTTTTTATCAAGTTAAAAAAGATAAATAATTATATTTTTATTATAATTGTCAAAGATAACAAAATAACTCATAGATTAATAATTGAGTTTGAAAGATCATATGACTGGGAAATCAATAAAAAAATAATGTTTTATTCAGACTTAAAGCAATCCAGTTGGACTTAATGTTTAATGTTTACAAATTATATTTAAGACTGTTTTCAATGTTGAATCTTTTAAAAATAAATTGTAATATAATTAAATTTAAAGAATATGCGCTTAAATTTGTACGATGACTATTAGTAATTAGAGTTTATCGTACAAATATTTCGAACAGGTTGAAATATTATAACCGTAAAAATATATCATTGATTCGCACTGTATACAAACTCTGACCAATTCATTAAAAATATTAATCGATCACATATACAGTTTTTTATTTTTCGAATTAAAATATGAATAATCCTCCAACTATAATAATTTCTCTAATAAAAAGTATGGCATTGTTGCATGTATACTTGTTGTCTATTCTGATAGCATAGATATGTTAAAAGTAGTTGTATAAATTATAATTACAAATGTAAAATATTGTAAGGATATCGTAAGCTTGAAATGTCTCATAACATGTAAGTTTAGAGTATCAAAAGATATTGTCATTAGTCCAATTAAATAAAAATAATCAATCTTAAGTTATATATATTATACCTAATGATAATAATAAATATCATTGAGGTATATAGTGCAAATATTAGTTGGATTTATTATGACTTTTGAGGGAGGTGTCATTAATCCAACACTTTAATTACTGGGCCATAGGAGCCAAATAAAGATTATCATCCCATTGGGTAGTATATAGTATCGTAAAATTTAAGAATTAAATAAAGAACTAATTTAATAAGAGATGATATTTAACCGGATGAATTCATAGGATTAAGTTTATTTAGGGATTACTAGTTAATTCAGTCAAATTAATTCATTAAATATAAATAGTTGTTTACTAACCATAATTCATATTCTTAATATGCATGTATTTTCTAAAAACTTTTAGCTATGTTTAATTTTCTTTATTCTATCATATTCTTCTTTTCTATGGTTCCATAGATTGATTCTCGTAGGTCCATTCTTAGCTACCATTTGGTGTGATAAGACATGCGTTAAGTTATTCGTAAATAGACCCATTCTTAGCTACCATTTGGCGTGATAGGACATGCATTAAGTTATTCGTAAATAAAAACACTCCATAAGTACATATTCAGATGAACATATTTGAGTAAATGTATATGATCTTAGGGGGGAAATGTGAGCATATTTTGAACTTGGAAAGTATTATTACATGTATATTTAGAGTATCCATGCATGTTGCCATTATCCAATTAAATAAAAGCAATCAACCGTAAGCTATATATAGGATCTACAAATAATAATAAGTATTATGAATGTATATAGTGCAGATACTAGTTAAGGATTTTAAGAGCTGATCCATTAGTCCAACACTTTAGTTAATAGGTCTTCAAAATTCAATAAAGGTTATGGTCCCTTGCAGTGGGCTAGTATATTGGGCTTTACAACTTAAGAATTAAATAAAGGATTGGTTTAACAAGGGATGGGAGTTTAAGCTATAAATTAAAATGGTTAAGTTTATTTAGATACTATTATTTAATATAGTGGAATAATATCATTACAGATAAATAGTTGTCTAATAACTTTAATTCATTATCTTCAATATCCGTATATTTTATAAACACTTTTAGATATGTCTACATTCTTATTCGATCATATTCTAATTCATTAAAGATGCTAACTTTATCCTTCAAATATATATTTACAAACACATTGTAAATAGTGTAAATCATTGTAACTATTTTTTCTGTAAGAACCATAATCAATAATCTTTTGCTGCAGAAGTTAGAAGTATACTGAGTAAGTACTCTTCTATTTTACTTATTCATCTTTAAAACTGGAGAGATTAGCCTGCGAGTGTTGTTAAAGGTTTATAATCGTACAATGATTAATATTAAAGAATATAATATAATAAGGTAAAAACCTTTGTTTAAATAATCGGGGTCACCTTAACTCACTTGAATTTTTATGTCAGATTTACTTTTGTATTTGACAATTTCAAGAGAGTGTTAGTTGGTCTACAAAGCATGATGATCAAAAACTTTATAGATGAATAATGTATCATTTTGACATAAAATAAATTTGGTGTTGATGAATGCTCTCAAAAAATTGACCAATAAAATACACATTATTAAACACGTTTTTGCTAACACAAAGAATTACGTGAATTAAAAAAATAAATTGATCACTATATGTACTATCAATTGATCTTATACATTCAAAGACAAATTATAAATTTAAAAGTATTCAGACGTAATTGAAGCTCGAGTTTAACAAGTATCCTCAAGTAATTGAATACACAAGATAATATTAGTTATTTTCTTACTATGATTGATTTATTGATGAAAAACTAATAAATTTATACATTTCAAAAATATGAAAACTAATTGTTAAATTCATCTTACCCAACGAATTAGATTATTTAGGTTAAATCCTAATATGGATAACTTCTATTTTTTAGGGCGGAAAGTTCTCATTCAACATTACATTATATTGTTGTTATAAGTAAATCATTGTTTACTTATAAGTAAATCATTGTTGTTATAAGTAAATCAAATTGTATTGTTGTTACCCGACAATGTGCATTATTTGTTCAAAATGCATAATTCATGAATAAATAAATCATTGAAAGAAATTATACTAATAGTGCAACACAAAATGATCTCGTGTTGTTCCAAAAAATAACATGAAAAATCTTAACCTTGTCGTGAATATTTTTTATATTTACTTAAAAGTATTATAGATCGTGAACTGGATTACAGGAGTTATATTTCCTAAAATATGATGAAATAAATACAAGTTCCCCTTCTAACACAACCCACCCTTCAAAGCACATAGAGTGGTGCGCCCGACACCGTTAGTATGGAACTATAAGAGTAGAAACAGTGGCTTGTGCTATCGAGGATCCTACTGATGGTAAAGTTTCATCTCTATTTTTTGGTCAAGTTTCAGCTGTATTAAACATTATTAATACACATGATATTAATGCAGCAGAAGCGTCTTTGATTCCTACCAAAGCATCGGATATTAATGATATTTTATGACTACCAGCAGGACAAGGCATACAACATATTCATCGGGAATGTGGGTTTCAACACCCTATACTGCTATGTATTTATTTAATTTGGTTTCTACCACCTGATTATAACATTATAACATTTCATTCTATTTACATATTTTCAATCACGATCGGGTATTAACACTAAGACCAATTATAATACACTAGGTCAATGTGACCTTGGAAGCCATGCGGTTGTATAGTTATGTTCAAGTGACTTCATTCTGGTTTTTTATCAGATGCGGTTGTATAATTATGTTAAGAGACCAAAACTTTTCAATTCTCCTTTATAGAGATGGGCATCACGTTAGAAGACGTGTTCGTCATTATTGGCCTCATGGTGGAGGGGGAGAATAGTAATCAAGAAGATCGGAACTTTTGGTAAGCACTACATGCATTATGCTACGTTATTGGAAGTTATAGAGGCATATATTCAAGATGATTTGGAGAAGCATGTTACGGTTAGTTTTGGTATGAAATTCTTTAAGAATACAATTCATCCCCTTAGTTTTTTCATGCAAATTAGGAACTTACTCATTAGATGGTCTTATAAGCCGCACGTACGTAGTTCATGTATATGTTCTGTTGCACTATTTTCACCACTACTAGCCTGAAAAACATACAAGCATATTTGCTCGCTTCACTTCAGGACGTAGATCAGGTAGATGGTATGGTATGGGGTAATTTTATGTTCGCACAACTATACAAGAGGATAGGTCATTTACGCCCAACCTTCCCAGTTGGTCTCCAAAACAACAGACACGAGGAAATGTTAGGACAAAGATATACTACCGCGACCTCATTACCAGTCTCGATTAGAAAAAAATAATATTTTTGTTTTTTTAACTTTCTTTAAGGTTCCGAATTGTTTCTTAGTTTATAAATGTTTGTTTGCAAGTGATATTCTAGCAGTATACAGTTTTGAGGGATAGTTTTGTTAAGCATGCAATGGGATTATATCGTAACCATATCCAGATTATGCATGTGACCGAAGCGTATATGTCGGATTAAGTGATGTGGTAGTTTGGTTAGGTCCATGAGAAGTTGTTGGATATTTTTCAACTTGAACAGATCTAAAGAAAGATGACCATTTGGTGGTTACTGGTTAAGATGTCGCACTAGGATGATTGGAAAACTCATTTTTTTCCATTGATAGGTACACGTAACCCTTTATATTAAAAGGTAGGACGATTACAGCTCACTATGAAAACTACGTGGCAAAGTTTAGTTGGTTCGATAAAAATAACCAAAATTACCAACTACACTCATATATTTAAAACGTATATTTTTTATTAAAATAAAAAATAGATTAAAATTTGTTAAGAATCTACCTCTGATTTATCTTAGAAAATTCAGTTGTGATCGGTAAATAATCATTTAAACATATTTAAATCTATATGGATCCGTTAATTTTGTTAATAGATTTGATTATCCTGTCTAATTAGATCTCCAATAATTAACAACCAACCATGACTTACTTAATGCTGATTGGATCACGTGTTTTTAAATATTTTTTTCACAATAGTGTTATCAGTTAGAAAATAATTACAATATATTGAATTATTACTAATAAGGTTTATATATGTTCACAAATAATTTAGATGTCCAAATAACTTCAAAGTCTATTGGTATAAATTTTAGGAGCCAAAAAACTCAGATGCTCGTGGAACTATACGATCTAGACCAATTTCGAATACGCTAGTTACGAATACATGATAATCAAATTAAACGATTACATTTAATTTTTAAACATTAATTTTAAAAATATCAAACGCAAAAAGATATACGTGTAAGAGTCTGTACCGGGAGGTAATATAAGAGGAACCATTAACCATAAAAGAGCTTCCACAAAATATTATACTATATACAACAAACACAACTCATATACAAATAATAACATCAGTAGTACTAGTTGAACCAGCCATGCGATGTTTGAACCATATATGGCGGAGGTTGGAGAGGATGCGATAAGAAATCAACGATGCAAGTGAAGAAGTGTTTGTGAATATTCCAGTGTTTTTCTCCTCCCAAATGTGAATATCAAGACGCATTAACCAGAATTCCAAAGATGGCCATGAACCAAACAAATAAGTGTCTAGGAGCTGGTGGTTTGTGCTGAACTTATTTTCTATGAACTTTATCTTATGAATGGATCACGAACAAATATCTTAAAGAACCGCACACTACATAAGATGTGGTACGGTACAAAGCCTAAAATTCGTCGTCTAAGAATATTTGAGAATGTTCCTTACTTTCATATTCCGGATGCAATGAGAAGCAAGTTGGATGAGAAGTCATGAATATTTGGGTATTCCGTGATATAACAAAGAGTACAAGTTGTACCATAAAAACAACCACCGTAAAAAGAAATATGTGGTAAAACAATCAGGGTAAGAATCCGTGACGGTTGGTAAGATAAGATGCACCATTAACCATAAAAGAGTTTTCACGAAATATTATACTATATACAACAAACACAACCCCTATACAAATAATACCATCAATAGTACTAGTTGAACCGGCCATGAGATGTTTGAGCCATATATAGCGGGGGTTGGAGAGGATGCGATAAGAAATCACCGATGTAAGGGAAGAAGTTTTTGTGAATATTCGCGTGTTCTTCTTCTCCAAAATGTGAATATCAAGACACATGAACCAGAGTACCAAAGATAGATGAAAAAAACGAATAAGTGTCCAGCGGCTGGTGGTTTATAGCTAAGAGGACCAATCAGTGGTATGGAGAGAGAACCTAAGCTTAGCACTTGAGGCCTACTAGATAATAGGAAATAAGGGGCACTCCACTAAGAGGTGATTGATAGTTTCGCTGGACATATTTGATATGGCATAATATGTGACTATGTTATAACTTTATCTCTAGTAATAAGTTTCCCATGAATGATCAGCAAAATAATGAAGGAGTGTCCAGAGATATTGAACTGGTTCTAAATGAGGTTGGTATAAATTACATGAGAGGTCCAAAATTGTAATGATTTTACTTTTATGGTTGAGAATCTAGATTTTAAAGAAGAAAAAGAGAAATTTAAGGAAATTAAAATCAACACCTTGTGGACAATTTCATGGAGGTGATGAGATTACATTGCGTTAAGAAAAATGGAGTATATGAAAGAAAAAACACAACAATAATGAAGATGGCTAGATATGTTCTTAACAAAAGAGGTGATGAAGAAGTTTTTGTGCTTAAGGTGTTTTCTATGCAGTTTATCTTATTAACAGATCACGAACAAAGATCTTGAAGAACTGCACACTCCATAAGATGTGGTACAGTACAAAGCCTAATCTTCGTCATCGAAGAATATTTGGGAGTGTTGCTTACTTTTTAATTCAAGATATAATGAAAAGCAAGTTGGATGACAAGTCATAAACATCTTAGTTGGTTATAGTGAAAGAAGTAAAGCATACAAGTTATACAAACCAGTAACAAAAAATATTGTGACAAGTCCAAATGTTTGGTTTGATGAAAATTTGATCTTCTAAGAGATGAAAACTGAGAAATAAACTTTGCTAACATTTCTATTTTAACTTAATGAAAAATGAATAAGCAAACTTTGAAAATGCTGAAAATAATGCTCCAACAGGAAATCGGTCGGATTCCCAAATTTTTTAATCAAGTTCTTCATCTAGTTTGTTCTAAAAAATGAGAACTATTCAAGAACTAAATGATGTAATAATGAAATTGTACAACAGAATGCTATATTGTTCAATTTCTTTATATGAGAAGATCCAATTTCATTTGGTAATGCATATAAAAAATATGCATGGAGGAACTAAAATATTTGATCAATTTCACATAATAATACATGAGAGCTTACTGATTTACCACCGCACAAGATTTCTATTGGAGTCAAATGGGCATACAAGACAAAGATGAATCCAAATGCCTCTATTAACAAATATAAGGTGATGTTAGTTGCAAAAGGATACAAACAAAAAAGGAGAAGATATTGCAGAGGTATTTGATCCCATTCGAGATTTGAATTTGGTTACTCATATCTCTTGTTGCTCAAAATAATTGGAAGATGTTCCAAATGAACGTAAACTCTTCATTCTTGAATGGTGTTCTAAAAAAATAAGTCTATGTTGATCAATCACCTGGGTATATTAATAAAAAAGAATAATGAAAAGTTTACAATCTAAAGAAAGCATTGTATGGGTTAAAGAAATCATCTCGAGCCTAGTACATGCGCATTAATTCTTATTTTCAAGAATATGGTTTCAAAAAATATCTATATGAACATACTATTTTCATCACAAGTGATTCTCAATGAAGATTTATGGAACTTTTTATGACTATGGAACCATTGTGAATGGAACCATTGACTATGGAACATTTTATGAAGTTAATCCCATTAGTTATACGGATAGTAATTTAGAACGAAGCTTTGATAATAGAAGAAGGACTTCTGGGTATGTGTTTTACCTCGGTTGTGGTGCAGTTTCTTATAGCTCAAAGAAACAATCCGTTGTGGAACTTTCGACTATAGAAATATAATATATTGTTGCATCTTATGTCACATGTCAATTGATTCTGTTGCATGGAATTTTAGAGACGTTAAAAATAAAGCATACCAAGTCAATCATTTTATTTTGTGACAATAGTTCTATTATTCCAATTGTAAGGGATCCGGTCATTCATGGAAGAACAAAACACATCTGCATTCGCTATAGTTATTTGAGGGAGCCCCTGAACAGTGGTGATGTTCAAGTTGAGTATTCTAAAGCGGAATATCATAAGGGTTATATATTCACAAAGTCACACAATGTACAAATCTTGAAAAAAAAGTTAAAACTTTGGAGGTTATGAGCAAGCTTAATTTAAAGGATGCATTGTTAAAATAAATTTAATTAAACTTGAAATATATTAATTAACTAATTCCTTTAATTAATTATTTGGTCAAATATTTGAATAATATCAATTAAATAAAAAAATTAATTAATTCAATTAAAATAATACGATTGATCAAATATTTGAATAATATATTGTTCATGTAAAACTATTATTTAACTAGAAAGAATATTGTGTTAATGATTTAATTTTTTTTATAAGACATTATAATATACTAATATAAATATAGGAGATGTAGGAAAGAAAAACATAAACTATAATAATAATAATATATTTGTCAAAGATTACTCCTTTTATTAAGCTTAATTATTTTGTTTTTTATCTCTTATTCCATGAAAATGTCATTTTATCTCCATTAAATTTAATATTTTTAAGTTCTTTGCAAAAATATGATTTATCCAAAAAAGCTTATTCATCTAGATATATTTTATTTATTCATCTGGATATATTTTATTCTTAAAATTTGTTACCCAACCGAATCTATATTGTTAGCAATTATACAAATATGTGTTAATCACAAAATAATATTTAAACTAATAGTACAATTAAATAATCTCCACAATTCCGGACATAAGAACATTCGACTTTTTTCTTACCAATTATCTTTAATTACATCAAATTGGTAAATTTCAAACTACCGATAGATATTTTGATTTGAAGTTTACAAAGAATCACACAAAATTCTTCCAACAATACCCTTTTAAAAACAAACACGTACAATCTTCAACAATTGGTTGTTTTTAATCTTCAAATATCCATATTTTTCAAACCTTAACTTAAAAAAATTCTATATATATATATATATATATATATATATATATATATATATTAAAGACGGGCAAAACAAAATCTATGAGTGATATATCTAGAGAAATGTTTTTCAATGCCAAGATCGTAACCAAATCGTGCATAATTTTGCAACTAAACAACAATTTCTTATTGCAACCAAATTATACATAATTCCGGAATTGAACAACAAATTATTTTTTCACACTTATTTCGTAATCAAATTATACGTAATTTTATGATTCAATTCTTTTTTAAATAACAATAAAAATGAACATATTTTCGCAACTACAAAACACTTAGTTGTTTCACAGTCAATTAACCCTTTTTTCAAAAAACAATATGACTTATTTAGTAACGAAAGTCATATTTTCGTAACTATTTTATGTTTATTTCTATAACATATTTCCATGTAGTTTTGCATCCAAACAATTAATTGTTTTTTCCGCAACCAAATTGTACGTAATTTCGCAACTAAATAATATTCGTTTTCATAACCAAATTACATGGAATTCTGCAACTAAACAATAATTTGTTTTGCAATCAATTTTTACGTAACTTTACAACTAAAAAAATCAAAATATATATTTCATATTTAGTTTTATTTGTCTTAACAAGTCAATGGTATCTTAATATATGTGTAGGAACTTACTCATTAGATGGTCTTATAAGTCGCACATATGTTGATCATGTATATGTTCTGTTGCACTATTTTCACCATCACTAGATGGTATAGTATGGGGGCATTTTATATTAGCACGACTATACAAGGGGATGGGCTGGAGCGTCGAAGTCGTCGTTGAAGAAACTGATCGAATTTGAGACCTTGTTAGATTGTTAGATATAAGACCATATTTCTTGTTTGCGCCCTCACGTTAAGAGTGAATATAGGTCATTTATACAAAGGGATGGGCTGGAAAGTCGAAGTCGTTGTTGAAGAAAATGATCGAATTTGAGACCTTATTAGATTGTTAGATAGACGACCATATTTCTTGTTTGCGCTCTCACTTTAAGAGTGAATATAGGTCATTTATACCCAACTTTCTTAGTTGTTCGCCAGAAACAGGTACAAGGAAATGTTAGGTCAAATATATACTACCACGACCTCATTACTAGTGTCGATTAGAAGGAAGTAAGTATTTTTGTTTTTTTAAACTTTCATCAAGGTTCCGAATTGTTTCTTAGTTTATATATGTTTGTTTGCAAGTGATATTCTAGCCGCATATGGATTTGAGGGATAATTTTCCGAAGCATGCAATGGGATTATATCGTAATCATATCCATATTATGCATGTGACTGAAGCGTATATATCGGATTAAGTGATGTGGTAGTTTGGTTAGGTCCATGAGAAGTTGGTCAATGTTTTGTCTGCTTAATTGTGACCATTAGTGCTGCTTGTTGAACAGATCGCACTGAGATGATTAGCAAACTCATTTTTTTCCATTGATAGGTATACCTAACCTTTTATATTAAATTTAGGACGATTACAGGTCACTATGAAGTCTACGTGGCAAATTTTAGTTTGTTTTATATCACTTTTTGCGTTCTAGAAAGTCTGTAAATTATAGACCATCGATATAATAAACCATTTGTGGTGTAGAATTTATACATCAACAATATAGTAGTATCATTGGTGGTGAAATATTACACTGTCGGTGTCAAAATTATACATCTATAGTATGGTAGTAATAGTGACGACGTATAAATCATGCACCACCATTTGATGTCTATACGAAAGATATTGTGCACCGATAACTTGAGTATTGTGCACCGACATATGAATATTTTATTATCGGTGTAAACATTGCGCACCCACCATGTAGGTTACATCACCGGTGGCGCATAAATCATGTAATGTCGGTGGACTCCTATTATAAATGAACTTACTGACATTTTAATTTTTGGTCTCCTTCGACAACATATCATGTGTACACCATCGGTGGAGTTTTCTGATGCCGATGTACAAATTACACACTACCATTGTACAATATATGTACAATTTCCCATACAAAACCTTGTATGTTATATATATTATGATAACGATCAATTTGAAACAATAACATCAGACATAAATTAGTTGACATAGTTAGAAAGATTACATAATTCGTACGTAATACGTAACCGAAATGCAAATGTAAGCAAGAAAAATAGATTGGTAGTTGACATTGCTGACATTAAAGGTGTGTTTTTGGTGACGTATAATCACATTTATGCTCAAACCTCTTTTCAAACGGATATTCCTCATCTATGTTAGTTCCATCAGAATTTGCGTAAGCGGATTTGACGCAATTGACTTCTACATCCACTTTATCTTTAAGTTTTTGCATAAGATGGTCTAGTATATCTTTTTTAATACATGTTTGAAATCTCAAGTTGAAAACATCGTGGGTTTCACATTCAATTTTATATGGGAGTGACGCGATCAATATACTAAGAACTATTTTCAGATAATTTAACTTAGCGGTGAATTCTTCATATTTGTGTGGTTATGGCATCATACAAGACGAATATGTTATTTCCATATTGTGTAAGAAGTATATTATGCACAAAACTACGTTGATAAAACTAGGAGTTTCTACCCACATCCTGTATTTCACGCAATCAACTACTTTTAGCATATGCACATTTGCCGTGCATATTCCAATTCGCATCACCCATGTCTGTGAGTTTTTAAAGTTAAGTTCTTACAAGATTCAATCTTATATTTATTAATATTTTAGGCGAGGATAACGTGATTCATATATACCTATTAAGATTTCACAGGTATAAGTTGTGGATAGTGTAATCCCCTTAACCAATCTTCTTAGGACACCTATCGTATAAGACTAACGTGCATCCTAGGGTATGTTAGGTAACCCACGTGATGAGTTCGAGTAAAATTAGAGGGGTTGAGATCAAATATACAATGGTTCACATAAATTATTATCCTAAATTTTACTTGATAAGGTAATCAGAATACACCTATCATTATTCGATATAAGATAGAAGTCATAACAAAATAATTGAAATTATTAAAATAATGTCATAATTTATAATTTACATTTCTTATAATTTTTATAAAATTCGAGTTTTATCTATAGGAAATAGTACATAGATCACAATGACAAATAGTTGAATAAAAATTATACATATAAATTGACAAAAAATGGCTAGATCGATTACCTCAAAATTGTATTTTTGAATTTCTACATATCTCTTGCAACGGGGAATAATTGGTAATACTCATGCCCAAGCTTAGTCATCTTATTTCTATTATTTTGTACAAGAATAATATATCTTATTACGCAGACCGTCAGTTGCAATGGTAAGCTGCATAAGAAAAAAATAACAATGTAAAAATCTAAAAATTGTTGTGAGTTCACCGAATGTTTTAGATGAAATTAAACACTTACATTGACAAAAAGGTTGGCATCCACCCAACCCAATTCTCTTCCTCTTTGATATCGGATAGGGTGCTCATCGTAAAGGTAAATAAGTGTAACTAACATCATTCCTCTCCGAGTGAACTATAAAGTGGAGGATACAACTAAACTTCATTGTGATGAGGATTCCAATATCGGGTATTTCCATCCAATACTAAAAAATATTGATATTATTGTTGCACTTTACAAGTTCTAAATTCTTAGATAACTCATTCATACTACCATAATGGGCCGGATAATCCATAAGCTTTCGGTAGAGGGAATTTCTAACTGACGTTCATTCATCTCATTGCCCGTACAAGCAAAGCAGAATCGATTGATACCCGCAATACAAATCTAATTGAACATCATTGATGGTTGTTATGAAATGTCTATACAAGAGACATCATTTTTAAGTAATTATCAATATGAGAATCTCATTGTACCTTGGAAGGCATCGTACGAGTTCCAACTACCAGTTAAACTTTAAATGGTTTATCTGAAGCAGCAATGTGACGACTTAATTATGTAGAAACTCTACGCTCTTTCCATAGTTTGATTGGTGGAGTTTTGTTCCCTCACATAATGGCCGATGGAGTATTGAAAGTTTGACGTAATAATATTCAATTTGATTTCTCTATATCTAACACATATTCGTGATAAAATTTGTCTCATTTAATGTACAAATTCGATGTATAAATAGATATTTGTCGTTCGATAGTTAGACAAACACGTACTTTTAGTTTATTTCTAGGCTCTCAAATGCAAGATGTTTCCATATACACTATGCTAAAAAAATTTATTGTACACGTACTATATGTGTGCTTTGTCTTCATTTTGAATGACAACATTAACTAGTTAATATAGTTTCTATTGTAATAGCTCTTTTGTCGTTAGATTAGTGCGGGAAATGATATCTCACATTTTCAAATGATTATAGAATGAGTGTAAAGGTACTATTATGCCTTTACTTACAAAATAAAAGATTATTATGTGAATAAGGTATAGCATGCGTAGTTTATATGAGACACGATCAATTTCTACCACCATTAACTTCTATATTATGATAATATTCTACTTCCATATAAAAAAAATTATAGTTTCGTGAAAGACGTTACCTCTTAGGTCTTCATACACATTTTGTGAAAATTTATGTAAGGCTAAAACTCTTCTCTTCTCGAACGAGCCTCTAATTACTTCATGTTTCAAACCAAGAAAATTATGTACATTTAACTAAAACGGCTTGAAGTTACATTCTCTCATACAAAGAGTCATCTTAAGGATGGAAGAAGCACTCTCAATTAATTTGGTTACCCGAAATGAAAGAACTTATTAGTATTCCATGTGATAACCTTATCAGTGGAAGGCTCTAACTAACTTTCACTGTATTCAATTTCTTTCGGATAATCTTTGAAGTTGCGGAGTATTTCAACCCGATAGCTATTAAACGAGAGTTTCGTATCCGACAACATCATCTAATTCCAAACTTTTATAAATGCAACAGAGAATTTTTTATCGTGATGATTATTTTTATTTTCTTTACAATGTTCGTGTTAATGTGTCGTCGACATAACATGTGGGTTGCTTTGGGAATTACTTGATTGATTGCCTTAACCAAAGATAAGTCTCTATCCATCAAAATAATAAATAATTGTTTGATAGAGTGAGTTACCATCAACGATTGTGAGCATTCTAATAAATGTAATTATCAACTTTCTATCCGGGCATAAACGTAAATCCGATGTACAAATTTTTATCAGTACAAGTGGCTCCAAAAACCTTATAAAACGACATCTCCTACTTTGTTGTCTTATAGGTGTTATCCATTATTAGCACATTTGAAAATAGTTGTTGAAAATCTAAACTAATTTCTTGTGCGAATAAAAGTTCATTTATGATACAACTCACTGTCTGCGGCTGGTCTATTCTATTTGAAGTAGTCTAACCGTCGTAGTTCGCCAAAAAATATTATGTCTATGAGCTATAGTTTTTCCCGACCTTGAGTTCTTTGGTTGAGCATTGTATACAGTGCGCAAGCAAGATAAATTATTAGATTTCATCATTCACACTTCACCCAAAAGTACCCGAAGAGTGGATCTCATGTTGGTAGAACTAATTACAAATTTCATTTTTTTTAAAACCGTCCTAATTAAGAAAAACATTTTTTAGAAAAATAAACATTCCATTGATAAAGCCATAAATGCTAGTTAGATACAAATTGGTAAAGAATTTTTGGTAAAATGTTATACATTATTGGGCATAATATTTTTATCTAAGGTTCTAGAACTATATTTGTTTTGAACTTTGACTTGAGACTTAAATCTTGATAATCTTGAAGATATTAGTATTTATATTCTGACCAAATTTTGGCTTAAAATATTAAGTAACAAGTGAGTCATTATGGATCCTCTTGCTTCTCGTGAGGTTTTTCTTTGAGACATTGCCTCCAGTTTGTGAGGTTATCTATTTTCTGCAACGAAGATAAAGATTTGGTCACAGATAACCCTACCACAAAGGTTAGTATGATCATAAGATAAAATAAAATTAGATCAAATTAATTGGATATTTTGAGATACCCCATATTAATACTTTCCAGAAATATTATTGCACTAAGTAAAATATGAGAAAGGTTTGGAAATAGTTTACAATTTTCTTTAGAATTGAGAGCTCATTTGGCCACCCAATTTGCAGCATGATTCTAGTCTCTAAAGACATGTCTTATGGTTATTTTATAAGAGATTAATTTCCTACATATGTTTATTAACGAATAATGAAAGCAAGATGTCTTGCCAATAATAAGATTTTCAAATAAGATAAGAGAATCTATCTCAATATCTAAGTTATTAAGCTCTTTAGATTCACATAATAGAAGGCCCTCAAGGAGAGCTCTTGTTTCACCGATTACCGAAGAGATTACCGATTACAAACACTAAATCATCTTTTTAATTTCTGATAACAAATCCACCATCTCCATTTTCAAACAAGAGTCATCACAATTAATCTTAATTATATTAGTTGCATGAGGATTCCATTAACATAATAGATTTTTTTAATCACGTATATGGTGAAAACAGCCAATTGAGTTAGAGATTGAATCCTAGTTTTATATAGATTTGTTTTCAAGATTTAAATTGGGAATCATTACCCCTTAAAGAGAAATGAAGTCAATATGTTCATTAACAATTGATTTTATTATTCTTAATATTATTTTCTACTCCTAACTTGCCTAGCATCCTAATTTAATATTGTTAAAGTTATTTAGGTATGGAATTTGAGGATCTGTATGATATTTTGACATTAAATATTTTGTTGATTAAAAGTCCTAAAAAAGTGTTAACTTTGGTTTTTTTAATTATCTTGTTTATGTGGTTTTTTAATTATCTTGTTTATATGGTTGTTTATCTATTTTCTCGTAGATACCATTTTCATTTCAGGTGAAAGAGGTAAACAACCAGACTTTATAATTTCTGGATTATCCTGCTCAATGTGTGAATTGGCTAAGTCTTATAATATGTTGAACGAATAACCTATATTTATTGTATGAAGTGCCTCAATAATACCATTTTCTGTTATTTATCCTTTCCAGAGTTTTGTGGTATTTTCAATGTGTTGCATTTGATAAGAAGCTCTTGATTAATTGTATTATCAGTTTTCTTTGTTTTATACTTTTATGGACTGGGGATGATTGATGTTTAAATTTGATTGAGATGAATTAGATTTGGAATAAAGAGTATTGACATATTCAAAACTTTTATTAAAAAAAAATTCCTTTGCCTTTGGTGAATACTTGTTAACTTTTGTTGGATTTGTTTTTCAACACTCGCAGATTTTATCTTTTTAACCCACCTTTCTTTGGAAGGAAGAGTGGGCTTATTTAATGTATCTTTTAGGCTTAGAGTACTGTTGTTTTTTAAGTTCAGTATTTTCTTTGTTTTTAATATTCTTATTACAATTATTTTCTATGTGACTTAAATGTTTGCATGATTGGAGGTGATATCCTCCCAGAAGCCACCATTTTCTTCAAAACATTATCCATATTTTTGGGGAAGAGGGATTAAGACATCCAAAACAAGCTATGTTTTTAAAAAACTAATACTTGTTCGATTTTTGAAATGAACCCAAGTTGCTAAAGATAATCCAGATACCTTTGCACTTTGAGCTATAATATATTGATTATGTATGTGCTAAGAGACTTCGGTCTGGTAATAAAGTTTGATGACCATTTCAATAGCCTAAATATGAATTGACCAACACTTCATACATTTCTCTTCCAAAAAAAATAGTATCATCTATATTATCAAACTCAATAAATAGATATTTATAATTAAATATAGATATATTATATATACCACCGAATTTGAAGGAACCTAAAAAAGCTTTAAATTCTTCAAGTTTAGGTCATCCAAATTCGCAATTAATGTAATTCAGAGGAAGATAAAATAAGTCCCTTATCTGATTCCTGGAAAATGATAGATTTGTGTGAGCTTTTGTCATGGTAGAGGATATTTGAGCCAGAGAATGCATTCCTTTGTATATCGGTGACCTCTACGTAGGATTCGATTATGTTGGTGGCTCCAAATATCTTTTTTTGATTTGTTGGAGAAGAACAGTAAAACACCGGATTACTAATGAACTCAGATGTTTGAGATGCTTATATCTTCTTGGTGGTCTTTTTTGGAGGAGGAATGGCAGAAAGTCTACATTTGTTTCATTTATCTCATTTTCGATCAGATTCAGGCTGATTCTTTGCGACAATTTTCAGTCTTCAGTTCTTGAGTCTTGATTTATGAATTCTTCTTTTAGGTTATCTTATTTATATATACTCAAATCAACCTAAATGTGAGGTTGATTTTGTATATCAGCCATGAATTCGACCTAAATAAACTTTAGATATGCCTTAGGGTTTGCTATTTTGGGTTTTTTTTAAAGGTAAAGAAGTGAGTGTTGTGCAATACATTCTTGTTGCATTATGTACCTTCAAAGAGTCTTCGATTATACGAACTCTGAAGTCTCGAATAGGAATTGAAATAGACATTTTGGATATTGAACTTGGTTGAGTGGATTAGAATGGGTCTTCAAATGTTTGATTTTGCGGATTGAAGACCTCAGAGCAAGGTTTTATGTTACTAAAGCGATAGAGGTTTTCTTGGAGAGTACCCATCTATTATTGAGATTAGTATTACTTAAATAAGAATAACCTTCACTAAATTTCGTGTTGTCATTATTGTGAAGCCCCTACACGATTTTTAAGGAACATTTTTCATCTTTTAGCATTTCTCCTCTAAGATTAAAAGGGAAGATGCATTTTTTGGTTTTGGTAGACTTTCTTTTAAGATCTTTCAGTTTTATCAATTTCGTGTACGTTTCGCATCTCTCGCATTCGAATAGTAGCATAGGTGTTTTCATGATTTTCGGATTGTCGCGACGTCGTATTACCACTACTAGACGGTTGTATGTTCTGTGTCGCTAACCCAATCAACCAATTGTTGTTACGTATAGTTGGCTTTAGTGGTAAATTCATCGCTATAATCGACATATATAGCCTCAAGTAATCTATCGATATTATTAAAATCGGAATCCTCCTGTTAAATCGGTACCATTACCATTGAAATGCTCTCCCGCTACACCGATATCCTTCTCATCGTAATTCACTCTTGAAAATTCTAAGTCCTTGACCTAATAAACGCGACGTCGTATTACGAATACTAGACGGGTGTCTCTTGTGGTGTCCCTAACCAAATCAACCAATTTTGGTTGCGTATAGTTGGCTTTAGTGGTAAGCCATCATTATAATCGACATGTAGAGCCTCTTGTATTATGTCGGTATCATTAATATCAGAATCCTCATGGTAAACTCGTATCATTAACACCAAAATACTCTACCGCTAAACCAATATCCTTAACAACTGAATTCACTCCTGTAAATTTGCGGTCCTTAACCTATTACAATCATAAATTATTAGAAATCAAATCCGTATAATATGAACATAAATATAGGTGACTCAAGTATTGTCGGCGTCTACATACTTACGATATAGGTGGAATTTCTCTGTTCCGGCCAAAAAATTAGAGACCTCTAACGTAATGTCACATCCGCAATTTATAAATCGTGTAATGCCATTATAACTTACACCGCCGACGAATTGTTTTACCAAATTCTAGTATAAGTGAAGCCGCCGCCAGCGGAGATGGATTACACAGCCAATTGGAGACGCTCCACCAGTAGCGGGAAGACATTATGGTCCTTACATTGTGATAATGATACGACGCTCCACGAAACACCGTCAACTATTAAAAGTTTCAAAATTTTATCATTTTTGTAGTCGCGAGCAGGTGGATAGCCACAACCGGTATAATGCTCGATAAAAGTTTCTAAATCCAAAAATTCAATGGATACATGTACTTCTATCTAGTTTTACTTCTAACAAAAACGATAGATTTAAGTCATTTGGTGTTTCAACTTAATCTATAAGTTTCTTACTTTTTATTATTTTGATGTTTTTGTTAGGATATACTGGAGAAAGTTTTTATTAAAATAATATAGAATCTTCTTTTTAACAAAACAATTTAAAATTCATGTTAAAGTAAAAAAAATATATTAACAATTTATAAACTTTTGTGTTTTTTATAATAAAAAAACGTTAAGCCACTAATAAAGTAAAAAGATATATTAACAATTTATAAAAATGAGAACAATAGTCTGGTCAAATCTTAAAAATCTATGAAGTAGCCATTATGGTCCGAAGCATTCAGAAATCAAATTTATTAAAATGTATGGTCGGAATTTTCGACAACGATTCTCCGGAGTTTAGTTTATTCGTCGACCGTGTTTTAGTTACAGTTTTCACACGAATGAAATCACAAAACTTCGTATCCATATTTAGGGTAGAAGTAGAAAGCAAAGTTGGAATTGAAATCATAATTGAAAGAGATGCCTCAGACTCGGTTATTTTATCGGTATTCATACGTGGGCTTAAAAGTAGAAAGCAAAATTCAAACTGAAAACACGAGACTTTGCAGTCTTATAATTATATCTGCCATTTCGAATATCAAGACCAACCGAGATACCTTTGGCTGCCGCGTAACAATTTACGTGTATTTATTATTGCCAGCTTATTACTGCCTTAAAAGTCCTGACAGACCGACTGGTCCAAGGTCACTACCTTAAAACACTGTGTGAAAAATACACGGGTGCATAAAAAAGAACCGTGCAAACGAATTTAAATATGTGACGTGAAAATATATATTTATATTTATTAATCGGGGACAAAGTTATGTTTTCAACTTCTTTTACACGTTAAAAACATAAATAAATAAAAATTTATTTTAAGAGAAGTTCTCGATTTTAAAATAAATGGTAGTAATTCACACTAATTTACACAAAATAGTGGGAGTAAAACAAATTTTTGTAACTTTTGTCGAATAGTCTAAGATTTATTATACATATATTTTATAGATACAAAAATAAAGTTTTAAACTTTTAATTATTTTCGTCCTACTCCAAATAAGATCGGTAGGTAAATGTATCTTTATGAATATAATGATTATTTTGGTATCTTAGGTTCGGGTTGAACATTGGGATTCAATATCTGAATTACAAGAAAAAGTTAATCGAAAGTTTTCCAAGTGCAACAACGATAGTGGTATCCAAGTCTTCTTCGTTTTGTTTAATATGGGTAAGATCAATCCACGTATAGTACACCTAAGAGAGACTACCCCTAATTGAAAAAATATATTCATTGGTCACAATTTGGAGCGAAATAAGTTCTCGATCTTAAAATAAGTCGCGGAACTTATTCTCTAGCGTTTGTCCACTTACTCTTCACATTCGAAAAAACCTCATCACGTTTAAATTTTTAACCAGAGAATAAACTTTTGAATTCTATAATAACAAAAA
Organism: Limnanthes douglasii subsp. nivea; assembly: GCA_036936605.1. NCBI lineage: Eukaryota > Viridiplantae > Streptophyta > Magnoliopsida > Brassicales > Limnanthaceae > Limnanthes > Limnanthes douglasii. The sequence goes on from JAUPFV010000002.1 coordinate 341,245,662, forward strand.
AAGCTCAAACAAATAAGTATAAACAATCAAACCCATTTAGCTAAGTACCAAGGTAGGTGTTTGAGCCCTCATGAATATTCCAATTATTGCGGGTTAAACATGGACTGAGGAGACTCGATTGTAGGTTTCAAACTTCCGAGTGGTATTCTATGAGGTTTCAGGCTTCGATTTTAAATCTTTGTCACATGATAGGCCTATTATTGGACCTTATGATTTTGTAGGTATGCCAACTTTGGAAACATCGGTTAAACATTTTTTTCTCTCATCGTCCCAGTAAAGTATAGAAGTTATGAGTTTGTCTTTAATGTTTAACAACTTTTTGACAGCTACTTCATTACTTCTTAGGTGTCATGTCTTTCCTTTGCGAGACCCTCTATGTGTGCTATGCTCGGCTAATCGAGACCCCACGTGGACATCACCTTTAAACTAGTAAGACCCATTACATGTAATATGCCATTCTTACACCGAGATTATTTGTACATCACTGAAGCAAAGAAAGACTCACACTAGAAGTTCGCAACTAACTTAATATCATAGCTTGATGCCAATCTCATACACTACTTGTTTGTACTCTTTTTTCTTCGATAAAATAAATTATTATTCTTCGAGAGAGTTTTTAATCGTCGAAGGTTTAATTAGGAAAGTTGGGGACAATGTATAGAGAGAAAGAAACTTTCAAGTAACTCGACATCCACAAAATAAAGGCTATCTGAATCCTTTAGTCAATGAAATATCATCAAAGTTGGCATGCGAATCAAGTTTTAATTAGTATTTAGTTATAAGTAATAGATTGTATAAATAAGGTTTGGTGGATGTCATATGCTCGAAACTCATTTGTATAAAATAAAGGTAATTATATATATATCTTATCATACCATCAATAAGAGATTGATTTTATTCATTAAAAGTTTGCAACTACTATATCATTTTGTAATCTCTTTACCTCGTATATTAGTATGTACCTTCTGAGAGATAAGTTTAAGTTATTGATGGATACTCAAACAAAACTTGTTATATCTTGAAAAACAAAATTGTACCATATCATAAACTATGTAGTGATGAAAATAATATTTTTAAACAACGTATACATAGTTGCCCGAAGATATTCAAAAGGAAATTTTTAATAAAAAAACTAACAAAATTCATTAAATAAAATATTTGTGATCTTTGTTTTTACAACAATTAGTAGATGCTTAAACATTCAGTTGGACTTAATTAAATTATGTTCAAAATAGGTTATGATTAAATATTTTATAAAAAATATTATAAATATATACATGAATCAATGATTATTGAGTACCTCTAATAGATTATATTTGAAAATATTTTAGCCCATAAAATTCAAAGCATTAATTTAAAACTATAAGATATTATATTCTTAAATTACTATCGTAATCTAAATCTCAAAAGGACTTCAGCTCATCAAGTTTATCTTTTTTCGGGTTAGCTTTACTAGTCTTCTATTTTCATTCTTATTTTTATAGTTTTTAATAAGTTGTATCCATCTCTTTGGCGCTTCTTTTGGCTAGCCAGAAGATTAAGGCTTTTAAGGTTACCGTGGTTTTGTCCACTATCACGGTATCTTTATTTGAAGACGACTTTGAGATTCTATACTTCAAAACCTGGAGTCGGACGCCTGTTCTCAAACATACGTAATCAATTATTAGTAAAAACGAAAACTATATCTAGTGTGATTAAATTAAAGAGGAAACGATTAATAGTAAAAAAAAAAGTACTATTGGATTCTCTCCCTCCCAGATTCAGAATAAAATTGTACATCTTAAACCTCTAGCTTACAAACTATACAGGTCGATTATCGGTAATGTTGGGTCTACCTTTTTTGGTATGATACGTGGTTGTTCCCAACCTATTTGATAACCCACTATAAACCAATTATTATTCATGATCGTACGATCAACAACAACTTTAAGGTTTCTGACTTCAACTCTTCTGTCCAAATAAGATATGAAAGTGGTAAAAACCACCAGAACCGTTAAGAGATAAAAAAAACTTATTTTCTCGCTCCCATCTCCGAATATTAATTATAATACGTCCAATGTTGGACATTTAAAACTAGGAATATTAACTTGACTATCAAGAAAACTTACCATGTTATCTTGATTTCCACTATCTATGTCAGGGGACTGAGTTTGTATGAAGACACAGAATAAAATGCGTAATGCTTTTATTCTTTGTTTTCATCTAGGACAAGTGATCCATTCAAAATAAAATCATTAATTGTGGAGTAAATTACCCTTGTTACCGTGTCGTATGCAAATTTTGTGATGAACTCATCAATGATGTTATCTATGATTGTGTGTATTCACTAAGAGAATTTGAACGACCAGTTCGAACCTAGGGTTTATGCTTAATGTTTACGATTTTCCTCAATGTATAAATGAGACTACAAGTTGGCACCCATTATGCACCCGCCATTTGGTGTGCGTGTTTGTTTGGCGGAAAATGAACTCAATGTTTTTTTACTCCTCGAACCCATTGCATCTTGGTTTCGCACATCATGTTTTAATATTTCTTGGTCATTCATTTTTTTCCATTCGAATCATTAGTTGACATTTGGATCAAATGGTTCTTTTGATAACTCACTCACTCCTAAATATTAGGTTTATTAAAAAGATTTACGATATTAGTTTTTAGATCACTCTTATTGGGATTTGTTCATAAATCTTATTATTCATATTGTTTTTGTTTTAGGATGAATATCTCTTTCAGATATGTCTCGTATGATTTTTTTTGGGTTGTCCTATTTTTGGTTTTAGGATGAATATCTCTTTTAGGTATGTCTCAAATGAAGTAAAAAAATAAATATAGTGTGATTAATTTTATTATAATTTATTTGTTAATAAATAATTAGTTATTAAATAGATAAAAGTACCCGTAAAATACACACTCAACTACCTAATTACTAACTAGTACCCAAAATTAGGATAGTATCAATTGGTACATCCACCTCAAAATTGGACAAAAATACCCCTCAACAATAGAAACCCGTTTTTTCTCTTCAAACTATTTTTCCTCCTTTCTGAGACCCCATAAACCCACAAAGCATACCTTATTTTTTAAAAAACTAGAAACAAATCGTTCGACTTCCCTCTTCACACAAGAAACCCTTAACCTCCTTTACCCAAAATTCTTCCATTCTTCAACGATTCATGACCGTCCACCGTCATCTCCTCCTGAAACAAATAGCAAAGAGCCGTTTGATGAATTTTCATTTAGTTTACATCGGCCGGTGAAGAAAGCACGAGTTACAGTAACCATGTACGTCTCGACTCTTGAAAATGTCTTTTTCTGCGTTTTTACTGATTTCCACGTACATCTTGTTGTTTTTAGACGATCGACTTTGCTTATTTGTACTGAAATATCGTAATTATGATAGTTAGCGGGTATTTTAGTTTCTAGTTTTATCTTCTATATAGTAGCTATTGAGGTTTTATGTAGTATTAATCATTTTATGCGTGTTGTGATGTATAGTAGATGTGGTTTATCCAGTTGTTTGTTGGTTTTGGTCTTGTTTCCAAATTTCCCAGATCCTGGCAACGTGCATGTGAAAAATTGAACAATTTGTATTTCGTTACATGTGTGTTATAAAATAATTTTTAGCGTCATCTAAGAGTAAATGCAAACAACTCGCATCATAGAATTATGTACAAAAAATTCGCATCCTTAGCTGGTAGTATATACATATACACAAACAATTTGCATCATAGAATTTTGATATTTAAAAACAACTATCTGACTATATCATGAGAGTTGTTTGTGGTTTTTTAATCTGGGAGTTGTTTGCAGCTCTGTTATCTGAGATTTTTTTGGGAAACATATCTGAGTGTTGTTTACAACTATAATCTAAGATTTGTTTGCAAATATAATCTCAGAGTTTTTTGTAACTGTAAGGTAGTTGTGGTGTTGTTTATTATATACAGTTGATGATTTATGTCTTTTAAGGAAATATGAACACGAAACCAAGCTTCTATATGTCTGGATTGTTGTGCCTTCTGAAACTACTAAGAAAGAACAATATTACTTATGCCCACATTGAATCTATGAGCTACATACTTTTACATATTTTTGAAGGCGACATTCGATCTCCGACAGGGGCAGTTAGCCAAGAGGAAGGTTTATGCGAACATTTAGTTGATTATAGAGATGTTCTTGGTCAAACAAGACAACTTCCGTTTTGGGTCAAATTTGGTGAAGTTAACGATGAACGATATAAAGGTCATTTTTTTGCCTTAAGCACGACACAGAGGAAATAACTTCAACAAAATATGGAAATGGATTTAACGATGAAAGATGATGATAACATACTTCATGGGTAAAAGGTCAAGAAACATAGGACCGACAAATACTAAAACCGTATCGAACAACATTATAAAGGTACTTGTAAAACTGTTTTCTAGTTATAAGCAGGATGTTCAGTTGTACTAACATAACATGTTGTGGTGGGTTTTATAGGCAGGTATAGCAAGAGCCATCAACCAAGGGAGGGTGCATGAGTTGGAAGATGTTGCCCGTTTGTTGATATTGTTTTGTGCTCAACTTTATTCTACTCAGTCTCTCGAGATATAATGGGTTATAATGTGTTGTATTTTGTCGAAGACCTCGACAGAATAAACGACTATAACTAGTCTGGATTAATACTGTTGAAGCTTCTTTAGTCAATCAGGAGTTGTGTTGCGGAGAGAAAACACGATAGAGTTATCGGCTTCGTTGCACTTCTATTCGTCAGATTGTTTTTTCTTAATTAAATATTACCACACTAGCATAAGGCTCGAGATTATAACAATAACCTTTGTAATGGAGCATACAACAATTGGGCTAGAGCTCGTAAAGCCAAACATGCTCACAAGGTTCTTCAAATGGTGGGGATTGGAGTACAAACAATCGACCTTGCAGCTGATTGGAAGGATGCATCTGCTGCGAGATGATGGGGTATGAAATATATATATATATATATAACTCTCAGATAACAGTTGCAAATAACTCAAAGCGTGTAGAGTTGAAACAACTCTCAGATAAGAGTGCAAACAACCATTGACCAACCACAAACAGTCATCAAAACAACGATTCCATCAATGACAATCAAAATAACCCAACCGGAGGCCGATGACGTAGAAGATGAAATTATGAGTGATATGCGCGATTATTTTGTTCTCAAACACAGAGGTGCCATCTGAATTTCAGGAAAATGAATCAAATCAGGATAGGCAAATGTAGGAGGTTGAAAAGTATGATGGAGTAATACCGGAGGAGAAGACCGATGATGTGAACCATTCACCGATACCGGTACAATATGAACAAAGACTGGAAGAGTTATCGGTCACCAGAGAGACAGACACAATAGAGAGACAAACAACAAGTCTCCTTCGGAGTCTCCTATCGACAACGACAGGTCTGAGTCTTCCAAAGGAGACAGGAAAACATAAGTATCTTTCGAATGAATAACAGATCATATTTCACACACCAGATGAAGTAGGTTGTGAAAAATATATAGCTAAGGAGGTAGAAGCTTGTGAGAAGGAATTGGCAGCCAAAGAATCTGAACTTACGGATGCAGATGGTCGTGAAGATGTAAGTGGATCTGAAGTACATTAAGATACAAATATTTGAATATATTTTTATGATATATAGTGTGTCCCAATGGATATTGTTAAGTGGTTATATATTGTATATTTCAAACAACTCTCTTGGTATCTATCTCAAACAATCGTCATATGTCTCATACAAAACATTCACAAATTGTTCATTTCTAAATAAATCGCGTTTTTAAAAACATACAACTCTCATATATAGAGTCTGAGTGTAAATTCTGAGTGTTGTGTTCAAATCTATTGTCTGAGTGTTGTTTAAACCTATAGTCTGAGTGTTGTGTACAAATCTATTTTATGAGTGTTGTTTGCATTTATAGTCTGAGTCTTATTTATAATTATAGTTTGGGTGTTGTGTGCAAATGTATTGTCTAAGTGTTGTTTGCAATTATAGTCTGAGTGTTGTGTGCAAATCTATTGTCTGAGTGTTGTTTGCAATTATAGTCTGAGTGTTGTCTCAGGTTTACTTTCTTAGTCTAAATAACTCTTAGGTTTGATATGAAACAACATGTCGACCGCCAACAGCCACAACAAGAACAACAAAATCTTGGAGAATAACAACAAAAACAACAACAACAACACCCAGCTTTGGCAAAGAGTGAAAGGCTAACACAAACCGAAGATGCACAACCTGTACCACGAGCAGATTCAAAGTCTACTCATCTCTATAAGAAGTCATAACTACTAAGCTAGGAAGATGCACCGGTAGAAGTCTAACAACGAGACGAAGACATAGCTGAAGTACAAAAAATGGCCTACGCAAAGTCAGAACCACTGAGCCAAACATCAGTTGTGAGACCAATACCGAATCAACTGTAAAACAAAGAAGTCCAAGTTCGAGAGTCTTCTGATACGCACGATAACACATTACGTTTACCAAATGTATTTTTTTATGGTTATTACTCGCAAGTTACACAGTCAGTCTTAGATGAAATTGATAATCGATGATATGATACAACGGTCATTGGAGAATATGTCAATGGATGCGATTAATAAAATTTTTCAATGAACTACTGAGAGTATGCCGGATCAGTCAACGGTATTGGTCGTCGCAGATTGTGTGGTAAGTGGATTTTTAAATATTAATAAATAGAAGGTATTTGTTTTAGGTTTTATAGTTTGAAAACATAGTACCTTAATATGTTCAAGTCAAGGGAAGAGACGGTGGGGGAGGATGTTATGGTACCTAATTGTAATCTATTAACACCAACCCAGCAGCCTGTGGAAGAGGTAAGTGTTTTGGAAGATCCACAGACACTGGCACCGATAACTCTCACTGACTGGCTAATGGATACATCGACAATTGAGCTGATCGATGTCTGTGAATAACACAAATTACTTCAAATTCAAGGTAGAGAAGACCATGAAGATCCTCAGTTATGGTATTTACCAATAACCCAGTTTCCCTACAGACTTCACGTGTTCGTGAGTGATGTGTTGGCGCTACCTTTCGAAGAGGACCTGTACTACAAGGTATCGAGTTTGCAAAAAACTCTTAGATATGTTTCAAACAACTCTTATTTCTAGTTTTCCAAGCAATTTGGTATTTATCTGGGAGCTGAATATTTTTCTTAAATAATTTGCTATATTGGATTTATTAAACAAATCACTTTCCCTTGTCATTTGGTAGATTGTGGACGCTTGCATTCTAAAAATACTTAAAGAAGTAAATTGGAAAGTCTCATGCAAAACTTTTCCTGATGCCAAATTTGGCGATATACAAATTTATGGCATTACTACTGTAAGCTTAGTTATAAACTACAAAAACATCGCACGTTCTCGTTGTAATGTAATTTTCCTTGAATGTAGTTCAGAATGGTAGAATGAGAGGAAATAACAAATCTTGTTGATGATGTAGTTGAAAAAATGCCTTCAGACACAAAAATTGTGCTAATTCTAGTCTGCAACACTAAGAAGGATACAATGAACCATTGGACATTTCTCGTTATTGATATAGATGTCAGGACGACAACAAACTACAACCCACTCCTGCCTCTTAACCTACATGCAATGGACTACACAACAATGACAACTGTTACGTTGGTAAGATTTCTAACTATTACTAGAATCCTAGGGTACTTGCACTTTTGTAAAACATTTTTCTAAACAACTCTCAGATAAGTGAGTTCCAAACAAGTCGCACATCTATTTCATATTTATTTGAAACTCTATTATCAGAGTTTTGTTTGCAACATTATTCTCTAAGAATTGTATGTAACTGTTTTGTATGAGAGTTGTTTCAACTCTAATATATGAGAGTTGTATGCAACTCTACTATATAAGGGTTGTTGGCATATATAGTATCTGAGAGTTGTTTGCAATTCTACAATATGAGATTTGTTTGTAAATCTATGCTCTGAAAGTTGTATGCGGTTATATTATCTAAGAATTATTTCAACTCTTTTGTTTTAGAGTTGTTTGCAACTCTGTTACTTGATATTTGTTTGCAGCTCTCTTATCTGAAAGTTTATTTTTACCTAATCCCTGATACAAACTATTATACATAGTTTTAATACTAGAGACAAAGAATGGGTATAAAGTAAAAAATGCAAGAATAATTCCACAACACAGACACGGCTCCTTTGACTGTGGTATTTGTATTTTTCAATACTCCAAAAATATTATTAAAAAAGGATACGTGCAGAAGACTTACCGGAAAGATATGGTAAAACAGGTAAGAGCTTAAATGTTTTATTATTTCCTAAACGATGAAAACACTAACCGACACTAGTAATCATCATTTTGATGTGGAAAACTGTGAAGGGAGTCTTTTGGATATAAACACCACCAAAAACATTTGGTGTACATTCTCGAACTCACTTGAAAGAACTGTGGATAATTTAGCATAAAACACAATATTGACAAAAAATTCACAACATCTATAACAAATTTAATACTAAACAATTCTCATTATCCAGTTTGACAAAACAATTGGCAACGTATACAAAAAACCTACTTATAGATAATATTTGGTTGTGGAATAGGCAACAACTCTTAGTAATGACCTCGATATAACATTTTGCATCATTCTCACAGGATATACTTAACAATTTTCAAACATACCAAAGAATACAAACAAATTATGACGTCTACCTTAGTAACCGGTAATTGCATTGAGCACTCAAAAAACTATCTAATCAAATACAACCCATTAATTGTTGATTTAATAGAGAGGAAATTGTAATTATTAACATATCCACCACCTCATTAAGACTACATTCATACCTATAAATAATAGTAAACAGAGGGTAATTTAAAAACAAAGTCTATAATTCAAAAGCTTATAACATCTTCATTTACAATCACCATGTCTACCTCCGATTCTTTAGGCGACTCGTGGTCTTCCATAACTTCCAAAATAGGCTCTGGCTTAATCTGTCCGGTGGCACCACCAAACAGTCTAGCCTTTGTATTGGACTTTGATATCGAGAAGTAGGCTTTGAAAAGTACATCGTCTCTCGACTATTGCGTTTGATGGAAGATAGTCCCTTGACTTTCAAATATCCGTTGACAGTTCCAAATTTTTGTATCACCACTAGTCTTTTGAGTTTATGTCAAACCTAAAACTTAGTCTGCGATACTAAATGATCCACCTACCCTTATAATATCCAACTTGGTATTAATAATTGAGTGTATTTATCCAGGTGGCATTATTTATCCTACGCGGAATATTTGTCTTAGAACAGTCCTTTGCAACCTTAACAATCGGTCATGTTACATCTTCACTAATTTAATTTAATGAAATACCTTACAAAATCTAAACCCTAGATTTCATTCTCCGTGAACAGACAGACTAAACCCGTTTTGAATTCTAATCCCTAGATTTTCTCCTCTTCACTCTCTCTTATTCTAAATCAAATCCCCAAATTGAATCCCTAAATCTCAACCATAATCTATACCTAAATCTATCTGCTCCTATATCTATACCCAAATCGAAAGAGAACCCTAAATCTTCTTCTGTAATCATAGTCTGTACCCAAATTGTTGCTAGCCCTAATTTTTGGCAAAACTAAACGTGATTCAACAATGAAAAGGGTTCGAGAAGGAAACAAAAGAAAGTAGAAATCGAAATGGATTTCTCTCAAGAATAAACAGGTATTTTGTTTGTTTCCTTAATGTGGCAAAATCAGGGTGCCGTATTCGGTGTCGTTAGAACGTCGGTCTACAATTATAGTAGCAGCAGCGTCGTCTCCAACAAATGACAATAACTTTTTGTTGTTAGGGACTTCTACATGTCCTTCGTACACTCCTGCCTTGATTCTGATGTAGTAGCGTGCAGTGCTATTGAATGTTGCACCCTCAACGACTTCTAGAATTGTTGTGTAATTGCCACTACCATGGGCGGCTATTGTCGCATTGAACTCGAATTAACAACAAAAAAGAGACCCAATAGCAAAATCAAACGAAAAATATATAGCATGTGTTTGTTAATTTAAAATAGATTAGTTCTTACCGTATTTGTTTTTTATTCAAGATATTTGGGTTTCGTTAAATGTATTTATTTATTGTGTTATTAACCAAATTAAATGTACCCAAAGTTTTGTATAATTATGGGATGATATCCACATTTGGTAAAAGAAGTAATGATTTGCATTCACTATTACTCTTCTATATAGTAAATTATGTTTTATATAATAATTGACTACCAAAATTGTATATTTAATTACATTATAAATTATAATATCATTTATTTATTGGTATAAAATTTAATTACTAATTAGCATCTCTTTTATTATGTTATTGAAAACATTTTGACTAATAGATTTTTAGTATGTATCTATTGGTATTATTATTAGAAAAATTAAAAGTACGTATTTATTAAACCATGCTTCAAAATAATTAAAAATATAGTTGAGTGAAAGTAAATTAAATAAATGAATGAGTCCTTTCTTTTAGTTATATGAGTAAGTTTTTGTTTCATATTAGGCAACAATAAATTTCTAAATTAACGCATAGCATTCATTTAACAGGTGTCCGGTCAATAAAATTTGCCACCTCACCAACATCTATGCCAATAAGGATTTTGGTCAAAGGACAAAATCGTATCTAAACTCAAGGGACCAGTGGTGATATAAATCTAGGGACTATGGTGAAAGTGGCAGCCTCTGATGGATCAGAGGATCCGCTGGACTAACTTTATCCAAACGCGATAGTCCAAGTACTGTTAATGGATATTTGAAAGTCAAGGGACTATCTGCCACCAAACGCAATAGTCGAAGGACGATGTACTGTTCAAAGCCTCGAGAAGTACTTCTCTGCTGAATCTGGATCAGTTTTAGTGGTTGAGTTGGTGGTTGACTTTCAACCAACATAGGTTCCAGACCGGAAAAGAAAGAGGGAAAACATAGAGAAGGAAGAGGAGAAAAGGGAGGAAAATATTGGTACATCAGAGTAGGCCCATCAAATGGAGGTAGATGGTGAGGAAAAAGAGCATAATGGAGATGTTGATAATGAGCGTGAAGAGGAGGAAGAAGCAGAAGAATTCTCTAGTGATGACTGATTTTTACTGCTTCTGTTTTTTGTTTTTTTACATGCAAACTAATAAAAACTAAAGATGGTAGTATTTTTTTTGGAAGTGTTTAGTGCATGACGCCTCTTATGGCTATGTAATCTCTTTTTTGTATAAAAGTTTGATCAGTGTAAAAAGTTTATGAAGCATTGATATTTTGCAAACAACTCTCATAACATTGACAAAGAAATCTCTTAATCTATTCTCAAACAACTATCATGGAATTAATATACAAACAATTCGCATTCCCTCGGTTGTAAAAACTCAGGGGAAAGACATGCAAACAATTGGCATCATCATCTTAAATATATATATATATATATATGTGTGTGTGTGTGTGTGTATGTGTGTGTGTGTGTGTTTGTGTGTGTGTGTGTATGTGTGTGTGTGTGTGCGCGCGCGTGTGTGTATGTGTGTGTGTGTGTGTATGGGTGTGCAAACAATATGCATCCTAGTATTTTGATGTTGTTGCAAGCAACTCTCAGAATATACCCGAGAGTTGTTTGTGACTCTATATCCTGAGAGTTGTTTGAAAACATATCTGAGAGTTGTTTGCAACTATAATCTGAGAGTTGTTTCAAGTTATAAGGTAGTTTTTTTGTTGTTCCCTTATGGGAGTTGTTTGTTTGTTTTATGTGAGTATACAAACAAATCGCATTCCAATATTGTACTACAAACAATTCGCAATGTGTGTAATAAAAAACTCTAAATTTTTTAATGTATAAAATACTATTGTATGAAAAATTAAACTCAAACCCAACAGATTGATTGTTAAAATGGAACCTCACAGGTCTTCCTGTTATGAATTGATTTTGAACAACGGCCACACCTCAGCTGCTTGGTTGTCACTTCTCCTCTAGACGAGTAGACTTTTTCTTAGGCCTTCTGTGGCATCTTTTCACACTGGGAGGCAAAATTTCTACCTCCGACGGATCGTTAGAGCTTGATCATTCATAAAAATCGGTTATCGTCGGTATGCTGAAAGAGTAACTTGATGTCCAATTCTTAAACGTGAAGAACGACTCTATTATAGTTAGAGGATCTTGGTTCGTAGACTAAATTTCTCATAAAGCGTCAGGACATGGAAAATACTCCTGTTTCCATGCTTCACAAGAACATTTGAAATCTAACAAAATAACAAGTATTACAGGGTCTGAAAAGACTTTAAACAAAGCTACAAAAGACTTACGTATTACCCAAGTTCGGCATTTCTCAACATTCTGATTTAGCTTCTTTTCATACTCGGGGCATAAATTAGTACTCCAGCTTAACCTTTGTTGGTATCTTCGTGAGACTTGAGTCATAAGCAAGACACTAATCGGGTCAATCAAATCAACAATTGGTAGGTCGTAGAATATTTTGATCTGTGCGTTAAAAGATTCAACCGCAGTAGAAGCCATAGCCTCGTATCGTTACCCTTTAACGTATGCATGAGTATACTTATCCTGAAATAAATTTCAATTTTTTTTAATTCTCTGACCACTTTCACATAAAAAATCTGTTACTATATCATTAAAAAGATCTTGGATGGGAGCATAAGCACATCAATAGAAGAAACTTGGCATCATAGACTTATAATTTATGTTAGTATGTTCCAGAGCTTTTCTCAAATTCTGAACAAGATAGTAATAACAGTACGCATGAAAACAGTTTGGATACAAGAAAAAAACAGCATTAATTATACCATAATGAAAATCGGAAAGAAATGTAATTTGACACTCCAACATATGAGGTTTCAAACAGCCTAAAAACCATAGCCAATTGTCAGATTCCCAATACTCATGATACCAATTGCAACTGGGAATAGTCCTGGAATATATGAAAAACATGGTTAAAAGTTACACTAAAGTGTGGTAAGTTTTAGAACAACTTGCAATAAATCTATCATCAAAATCAACACAAATCGCGAGGTATATTGGGAGTTATTCGCAAATAATTATCTGAGAGTTGTTTGCAACAGTATACCAATGATCTATAATTTGGGATTTGTTTGCAACTCTATTTCCTGAGAGTTGTTTGCAACTATTATCTGAGAGTTGTTTGCAACTCTATATATGGAGTTGTTTACAACTTATCATATAAGAGTTATTACAACAGTAAACTAGTTATCTATAATATGGAGTTGATTGCAACTATATTCTGAGAGTTGTTTGCAACTTATAAGCTGAGAGTTGTTTACAATTTTTACACAAACCTAATAATTCATCAAATTATGAAAGAAGTATGAAAGTAATGGTTGTTGTCGTCATTTTCTGCGGTGAGAAAGAAATACATCCTTATACTTGTCGTATAAGTGGGTTCCATCGACATGAAATATTGGACGCCATGAATGGAAACCTTGAAGATATGAACCGAATGCTATAAAACAACAACGATTGAAGACGTTTCCAGCTGATAATTCCAATTGGCAGTCCGTAGTAATATCGCGGCTCTTAAGTTGTTTGAAGTACCTCCTTAGTAAACCAAAAGAACTTGAATTATCTTCGAAAACTCCCCTCATTTTCTTATCCATAGCATTACATGAAAAATGGTAGAAGATGTCTAGATCGTAATCTTGTTTGAAGGAAAATAATATGGTTTTGTCTGTCAACAAATGACATGCCCGGATTGAATCATTAATTTCCTCAGCAATCAAATCTAATGTCAAATGCATATGCCTCTTATGTTTTTTTTGGAGAAAATAGGACTGTAAGTACGATGCGCAACATACCACTTAATCATCATTAATCTAGTGCCATAATCAATTAATGCGTGAAGTCTTCATTTACATCCTTTTGTGAATTTATTTTCACAATAAGCCGTGATCTTGTTTGTTGTTTTGTGCATGTATTTGAATGAAAAAGCATTCTCTAAACTATATCCGTACAAAGATAACCTTAGAGCTACATGCCCTTCTTCGAAAGCTTGACCAACTCCTATAATAACATCAACCCAACTAGTAGTAGTAATTTTTTTCTCTCTAATAAGAATTAACTAAACCATTACTACTCTTCCCGCTAGTTAGTTGGTTATGAGAGGGTTCTCCCAAACTTATGCTAGGTTTTTTACGTTTTTGACCAGAACCCTTATAACCAGAACCTTTATTAAGGACTTGTTTTTCTATGAGAAAACTAACCCGTTTCAAACGCTTTAAATCAAAATATAATTCTAAAGCAACAACATTTTTCTCATTATTAAAGAAACAATTCTGGAAATCCCGGCAGGAATAGGTAATTAGGTAGATACCTCTAACCATCCCCTCCCATGTTCTCTCCACGTACTCTTGGATACCTTGAAAGTTTTCAAACTCCGTGAAAGGCATAATTGCAGTTTGGTGACCAGTTTTAAAATACAAACTCGTGATATAGACATAACTTACCCTGCATTAAAAAATTATAAAATAGTCACGTGGCAAGTTAGTGATAGCAGAAAATTCGCACTACCACGAATGAACAACTCTAAGTACTATAATTAAACAACTCGCAATATGATGCAACACTCAATCTATTTTAATCACTCATAAAAACTTTATTTCCTTAGAGTTGGTTACAACTCTATTTCCTGAGAGTTGCATGCAACTATACAAGCTAAGAGTTGTTTCAACTATATTATCTGAAATTTGTATGCAACGTATTATTCTATGAGTTGTTTACAACTCTATACGCTGAGAGTTTTTTGTAACTCAAATTCACTGAGAATTTTTTACAATTCTAATATTTAAGAGTTTTTTACAACTCTAAAATTTGAAAGTTGTTTCAACTCTGTTATCTGAGAGTTGTATGCAACTCTATGATCTGGGAGTTGTTCACAACTCTATACTCTGAGAGTTGTGTACAACTCTATTATATAAGAATTGTCTGAACTCTAATTCCGGAGATTTGTTTGTAATTTTATTATCTAGAGTTGTTTGTAACTTTACAATATGGGAGTTATTTACAACTCTATATTCTGAGAGCTGTTAATAACTGTATTATCTCAGAGTAATTTCAACTCCCTAAACTGTGTTTCAACTTCATAATCTGGGAGTTGTTTGCAACCCTATTGCAACTCTCAGTTTCTTAACGTAATGTACACAACTCGCGTCCTCATTTAACACAATTCACATCCTCATTTATCACAATTCGCTTCTTCTACATAAAAAAACATCAAACAAGTCGCATCTCTGTCACGAATGCATGGAAACCTAAAACTCTTAATCTATATATTGTTTCACGTTCAAAATCAGCATCAGATACACTAAACACTAGTATATAATTAGTTAAACAACGATTAACGATTTAGATTAAGATAATACCAAACAATCGCTCAAAAAAACCCAGAAAACAGAAAAAATGGGTCGAACTAGATTTACAAACTCATGAAGTAGTAGAATAACACATACCTTAACTCATAAAATCAAGAAATAACCTCATAATTAGTAGTTAAAAACCATTAGTTAACAAAAATATGTAAGATGAAAATAGTAGAGGTTGTAGAAACTCCATGAACGTATAATCGACTCCTGTACGTGGAAAGCAGATTTGGATGCATTTTATATCAAGACTACATAAATATACAGACCTTAAACTAGCCGATCACCTGAAAATTGTGGATTATTGGTTGTTCATGGTGGTTTTTGTTGGCCATATGGTTAGGTGGTTAGAAAACGGCTTCAAGATTTCAAATCTTTAAAACTAGAAAGAAAGAGGGGTGGAACAAAAAATTATCGTTATATTATTGATAGAGGGTAGTGTGGACATTAAAAAATATCTAGTATTAAGTGTGAGTATAATAGTTGAGATGGGTGCTAAGTGGTAATAAAAAAAAACTTAAACATTCGATAACAATATAATAGTTGAGTATGTACTTTATGTGTGCAATTTCTTTATTAAATATACCATTATAGCCTAATTTAACATAAAATATATGGAATGCAAACATGTGTTAATTGCTTATTATATTGTTCAATTAACTAATCACGAAAATATATTACTCCGACATGAGATCAATATTTTATTTTTATTTCAAAAATAATTTTAGACGATTTTATTATTAAAATTATGAATTAATAAATCGTAGCATTACTATTGTATCCAAAAACTACCTAAACGAGTATTCAGCCAATAAAAAAGAAATGAAAGTTTAGACAAAAAGCTACACAATAAACTTTATATACTTTCAGTTTCATAATACAAGTCGTGTTAGATAAAAATTTGTAGATTTGCGTACAATACTAAATGTCGTTCTCTACTTTGTTGCATCAATTATATTTATTGTTTTACTACCAATAAAATATTTACCTAGCTGCACAAGTTACAAATTCAACCAATTAAATTCAGTTTGGTTTATTTTTTGAAATTATTAAATTTTTTTGGAAATTGATGAAACAACATTAAATCTAAGAAAACCAATTAAATTCAGTTTTGTTTATTTTTTCGAACCAATCGGTGCACCGGTTAGTAACCATTTATTAGCATATCTTTTGCTAATTTTGATGTAATTTGATATGAGTAATTACTACTAGTATCTATATTTTATTTTGTTGACAAGATTACCCATTCCACTTAATCAAATGTTAGACCCCTAAATTTTGATTTAGACAATAAATCAAATTAAATTTTAAAGTAATTTCCAAAATGAAGTTCTAATACTAATAAATAAATGAATAAAAAAGATATTAATCATCCCAACAAAGAAAATAGAATTTCCAAAATGAAGTTCTAATACTGATAAATAAATGAATTGATCTGGAAAATAGTAATTATAAAATAATTATTTCTATAATTTAAAAATTAAAATTAAAATCACCTCTAAAATTTTGTACAGTATTTATTTATATTCTAGCAGTTATTTGTTTTTCAAATTTGATTTGAAAAACACTATTAACTTTATTTGTTTTACAAAACAAAACCTTAATTTGAATAAAGAAACGGAAATAATGAACATTCGACTTCTTAAATAAAAAATATTTAAATAAAAGATGTTTAAAAATTTAATTTGTTTGAAAAATTAACTGAATTTTTACCATGTTTAATTTAAAAAAGACAAATTTAATAAACTGAATTTTAAAATTATTTAATAATTGATTTTGATTAAATTTTTAAATTAACATTTATTTCAAAACTGATATTTTAAAATATTTCCAAAACTTATTTTTATCATAACCTTTTTTTAAATCATTAATTAATTTTGAAATTGATAATGTAGGAGTCGTGTTCCAACACTTACATACTTTGTTGGAACATGTTCCAACACTGATGTTGTTGGAACACTATTATCTTTAGCTTTTTCTTTAATTTACAATCACACACAAAACATGGAATTTCAAATTCGAACTTTTGTTCGGATGGTCGATTTTGGTTAGAAAAATTTATATAAGATCGTGCGATGAAGAGAAAGAGTATGAACGCTTTAATAGCTAGTAAGTAAAACTCAAGACGGTTTATGTATTGGATTTTTTTTCCCAATAAACGTTTGAAGAAAGTTTATTTACCTAGGTAGTGAACCACTGGTACTACGACAAACTATTTTATTTGAGTAATTTTTACTATCTATGTTAATTCATTACTAATTTTTGTTATCGTTCCTTACGTAACATGTACCAATAGACACCAAAACCATATCGGCTTAGATAACCTATGGTTTTAGATATTTCTATATTCTAGTTTTATGTCTTTAGTTTTTATTATTATTTAACCTTTTGTAATGCATAGTTACAAATATAATTATTTTTCATACAACATTTTATTTTATTTTAAATGAAATCATTATTTTTAACAAACTAACCGTTATATTAAAAATTCATTAAGAAAGTTTGGAGAAACAAATTCTAGTGAATTTGTATAGGATAAAATAATAAGAATTTTTTTTTGAAAATTAGTACAAAATTGAATATATATGACTTAAAACAGTTTAGAGCAGCCAAGGATGAAGACCACTTGGATTCTTCAACGTAATAGGGAGAGCATATATGTTCAAAATTGAAGTTTAAGTCTTTATCAACTTTCCAAGTTCCAAGATCTACTAGTCACTAATCATCTGCAAAGAGTTGATTATGTTCCTGAAAAAAAAAGTATAAATTTTGAATGTCACGTAAAAATGTAAATAAGAAAATTAGCATAAACAGTTTACGAAGTTTAAGACAACAAGATTGAGTAATGATAATTAGTTGTTAGGAGTGCTAAACCTAAGGTAGCTAAGGTTTATGCTTTCTAAAAATACAATAGCTCTTAAAAGGGCATGAGTATCACTAAGAATTATCACATTAGACTTGCAATTACCAGCTTGCCAAAAGATGAAAGATTCAGCAGACTTTATAATTTTAATCAACCTCTTCAAAGTTTTAAAATCTCTATCTTTGGTATTAATTTGTAAAAGATTTTTATTAGGACAATAAGTAGCATGCATAAGATTATACCATAAATATTTATTCTTCTCGAAAGTAAACCATAGTTTAGAGGAAAAATTGTTTTGAACATCAATAAGATTTCTGAAGTTTAAACCATAGTTATCATAAAGACTACACATATTGTTCTAATTAGACCAAATCATAGTATTTTTTATCTTACTTTGATCCCCAAAGGAATTTATTTAATAATTTATAAATTCTTTCAATTGCAGTCTTTGGAAGGCAGTAGCTTTGAATATCGGTAAAAAGGGATGATTATAAGAAAATATTGAATTAGGACCATCCTTCCACCAAAATAAAGCTACTTGCAATCCTTATTATGAATCTTGTTTTTTATTTTGTTAATTATTTCATAAAAGTAACATAGATTTTTTATTTCCGGAGGGAACCTTCAGCCGCTACTCAACAAGTGCGCACACGATAAACCCAGTATGACGCAATAGCCTGCAAACCAACGCCAAAAGGTAAACCACACATGGTGACAGGCTCAGCCAAGAAAGCGTGTGTAGAAGGACTCAAACTCATGACCTTTGGCCACAAACATATCATACTCCACCAACTCGACTACCCCTTTGGGGGAAATTAACATAGATTATTATTATGATGAATGGAAATACCAAGGTATTTGATATGTAAATTACATTTCTTAAAACCAGTGAAATAATATATCTTATTATTAACAGTTCTATCTCTGGTTTTAGAAGTAATGAAAATGAATTTACTTTTTTTTATGAGTTGACCATATATCTTTTGATAGTGATTTACAAAGTTGTATAAAAGTTTAATGTTATTTGATGGATCCATTTATGAAAATCATAATATCATCAGCATAAGCTAGAAAAATAATTGGGAAGTTACTTCTAGTTTGGTAATACATGGTTTGATTTTCATTAAAAATATGTTTTATGTCTATTATAAAATACACTTCAGAAATGATGAAAAGGCTAGGTGAGAAAGGGCCAGCCTACCTTACACCATTTGAAGAGCTAAAATAACCATGAAGGTTTCTATTTATTATCATATAATATTTAGTATTGGTTAAGCCTTTATTTATGAGATCAATGAATTTATTGATAACTCCAAAACTAGTCATAATGTTTAAAATAAATAAAAATGAGAGTATGTTGAAAGTCTTGTCCATATCTAACTTAAAGGTAGTGTTTCCACCTCTAATATTTTAGTTAAGGTCATGGGTCAATTCATGATAAATTAGGATATGCTCATGAATGTTTCTATTAGATACAAAGACTCCCTGATCATCAGAGATGATTTTAGGGAGGATAGTGGCAAATCTATTGTTTATTAATTTGGAAAACATTGTGTTAAATACATTGCAAAGGCTAATGGGCCTGAAATCCCTCCAGGTCTTGAGGGATTCGTTTTTTGGAATAAGACACATAATAGTAGCACAAACACCTTTTAGGGAAAATTCAGCATTAAAATAAGCAATGATAGCATTAAAGAGGTCATTTTGAATAATATGCCAACAAGTACTATAAAATTTTATGTTGAAACCATCAATTGCAGCCACACTATTAGAGCTGCGACATTGAATGGTTTTTAATATTTCACTTTCAGTAGGGAGAAAGGTAAAACATAAGTTATCATTATCAGTAATTATCTTAGGTATAAAGTTTTGGAAATCAATTAAACTGTGTGGGTTGGATTGAGTGTTAAAAATGTCTTTAAAATTATCCACAACTAAACTCCCAAGGGTTTTAGGGTTCTCAATCCAAGTTTCATTATTCTAAATAATACGAATAATGTTTTTTCTTCTTCTTTTATTTACAAAGTTGTAGAAACATGAGGTATTCACGTCACCATTTTTTGCCCATAATATGGAAGCTATCTGCTCCTAGAAAGCTTTCTCTTTAGCTAACAAATTTAGATAATTAACTTTGGCTTTAGAAAGCTTAATTTTCTCTTCAATTGTTTTAGTGTTGTCATAGCAAGATTCATAGTATTTAACTTCATCTTCTACATTAGCTAGACTTTTAAAAATATTACCAAAAGTGTCAGAATTCTAATGGTTTAGCTTTTGCTCTAATTTTTTTAGTTTGGTCCGGAATATTTGCAAATGATTTCCAATTAAGTTTAAAGACCAATTTTCTTCAACAGTGTGAAGAAATTGAGGGTGAAGGGTCCATATGTTAAGGAATTAAAAGTTTGATTTAGGCTTGTTTGGTGAGTGATCTTAGCCAGTTTGACTAGATGCTTAACCATTTTAATGTCAAAATAGTTGCGCCATATGGAATTATACATATCCATGTCTAATGTTTTCCAGACATTACTGTTGGTCCATGTGTATTTTGAACCCTGAAACCAACATCTTCTAATTGACAATCACTGATTATATCATTAAAGTCATGAATATTTCTTTGACATAATGATAAACAAGATAATTTCTCATCATTGAAGGAAATAATATTAAAATCTCCTAACAATGACCATTTTTTGTTGGTGTTTGAGATCTCTATAAGATTAGTCACAAATTAGATCTTAAAGATTTCCTAACAATAACCATACTTAATGATTGATTTAATTCTTCTAATAGTTTCCATGCCGTCAATACATCTGACATTCTAGTTAAGTACGTTTATAGTCATTTGGAAGATGATTTTGAGTGAGTAGATACACCTTTTAATAGGAACATCTTTGAGAGAGGAAGTTTTCTGATTTCTTTTTGTTTTAGCTTTTTAGACTTATTCTTTGTTGAATACTTTGGGGTTGTATCAGAGGATTTTTGTTTTATCTATTTCTTTAATGATAATAGGTGCCTCATTTATGATTTTCATTTGAACTTGGTAAGATTCAGGGATTTTAAGTTAGAATCTAGATTTTCAAATTCATTAAGAGTGTGGAATGTAATTCATATCTCTAATGTATGGAAGGCTTCTGCTATTTCTTCATTTTGAGTATTAGGATCAAGATTTTCATACTTAATTTTAACAAGATTAGGGATGTCAAGATAGTCTAAATATTTAGATTTGTTAGCATTGTTGACAATTTTAGTTAAATATTTTCTAGAATATTGATGATTATCTTTAATGTTATTCATGTCTTTATTAAGAATGTTCTCAGATTGTGTTGGTTGCATAATGATAGATTTGCATTTGTTTTTTATTTAGGTAACCAGATTGCAGATGGGGCAGGTTTAATGGTCTAAGGATTAACATTTTTAGTATTTGAAATATAATTTGATTGAGTGGCATTATTTTCAGCATTTGTTTTACAATCTTTGGACTAATGGCTTAAATTTTTGCATTTTATGCAGTAGGATGATTTGTCACCATACTGTATATGCTGCCAAATTCTATCCCATGCACCAAATTCAATCCATATTTTTTGTGGGAGTGCTTGAGAGACATGAAGCTCCAATCACACATTGCAACAGTTGTCTCTGATCTTAGTTTTAGCAGGAACCCAGATGGAGAGAGGTATACCAATTTATTCGGATATATGTAAAATCGTGTCGTGTCATGATTGTACATATATTCAGAGAGGTTTGGATAAGAAAACCAACCAAGAGTTATTGGTGATTCAATCCTATGACTAAATTCTGGATACCATTTAAGAATCCGTAAGGAATGTAGGTCGATAGACCAATCATTGTTTTTCCATATCTTTGAATATTTTCTTCAATGAGCTCAATTCAATGTAGAAGTGCCTATAATTCCACTGGGAGACATTATAAGCACCATAAAATTAAAAAAATGAATAGGACTTGATTAAATTTGGAAAAGTTAGATTTACTAAAAAAAATGTTTTCTACGAGTGTAAATTTCGAAGAGGAAAGAATGTGGGACTTATATGTGTTCTGGAAAAGGAAAACCTTGCAATCTTCTTTTGTTTCGATTTAGACAGTCTCGTGGATAAACCATTTCGACGGGTTTATTGATGTCTCGCCATATAACATGTCTCTTCCTCATTTTTCTTGACTCTAAGGGTTTTCCTAATTCTGAGACGAATAATTTTCGAAAATAGGATTGATATAAGCTTATTGAGTCAGAGTAGCTTCCAGATTTCTAGTTTTCTGTTAAAATCTTTGAATAATTAAAGAAAATTGTGATGTAAAACTTCTACCTTTCGACTTGTACTCTTGATGGCTTAAGGGATCCTTGAACAAGTTGCTGTGGGTTTTGAAATCTAATGTCGAATTCACTATTTCTTCTTGGATCCAGTCTCCTCCGTCTAGTTCTTCAAGAATTTTATTATGCACCAATTTAGTGAGAACTTGGTGAAGAAACGGTGTTGAGAAGAAAATAAAGCGATATGAGGCTAAGGTTCAGTCTTAAGGGCAAGACTAGAGAGTTATAAGGTCAAAATTAGGAATTTTGACCGTTTTGATATTTTCATGAAAGAGCGTCTCCTCTATTATCTTTTTTTAATAAATTTTTTTTAGTTATTTATATTTTTAATTAAATCATAATTATTGTTATCCATTTTATACTAAAAAAATCAAAATCCAAGGGAACACTATATTTCTATTTATTCTCAACTTCACTAGTTTCATGATTAATATTTTGTTCATGTATTACGGAAGATTGTGTTTTTACGTGAAACTAAAATTATTTTATTTATAAATATTATTAAATAATTTATCTTTAAAAAATTAAGTATATTATTTTTATTGATCTAGATTTTACCAAAGTGATTCTTATGTATTATTAATTTTTTACTTTTAATTTTGATTATTCCTAATAACACACATTTTGATATAAAATAAATCTAATCCAAGACACAATATATTTATTTTTTTATAATATCTTGGTAGAAAGAAATCTTTATTCATGCGTAATCTATACAGTCTTCAACTAAACAATGGAAGATGAAGAAAGGCGGTCACTCACATTTGAAATACTTGTTATGAGAATTCAAATTTTGAAATTGTTCTGAATGACATAGATTGGACCAAGACCAAAGTGATATCATCATTGAAATTTCATTTGCACACACATTTAGTTTCGGTTTGTTGCAGATGTTTCCAAATGTGCTAATAATAGATAACACATACAAGGTAATAAGGTACAAGATGCCATTATTTTAGGTCGTTGGAGCCACTTCTACGGTTATGACTTTCTACGTCGATGTTGCATATATTTTCGGGGATAAAGTTGACAACTATTAAGTAGGATTAAAATATTAGTAACCGTTGATGGTAACCAACTTCATCGAGGAACCTTCCGTTGTTTTTACGGATAAACATTTAGCGTTAGTGAAGGATCTCAAACAAGTGTTCCTTAATATAACACACATATTTTGTCGATGACAAATTAACATGAACGTCCTTGTGAAATCAAAGATACACATGAATAATGAAAAAATCTCGGGTGATTTTTTATGTTTGTGGAATGAGATCATGTTTTCGGATACGAAACTCGTGCACAACAACATTTGGTTTGAAATGCTTCATGACTTTAAAGATTATATAAAAGCAATCAAATACATCAAAAATGTTTGTTTAGTTCATTACAGTAATAAGTTTCTCACAACGAAATCTAACAAATTCATCCATTCAGGTAACCAGACCATTAATTGCGTGGAGAGTGTTCATTCAACCATGAAACGTTTCATTGGTACGAGCAAAGATAACTTTGAGTTGTTTTGTGGTAAGGTGCATTATTTTCTCAAAATGCAACATGGAACAATTAGAATATCTTTTGAAAAGACTCTACTTGTAACCCGATTTAAATTTATACACAAGGTATACGCTAATATCAAAGGTAACATCTCACACATTGGTTTATCTATTTTTTCAAAAAAAGTTGAATGTGCCCAAAATATTGAAGTTGTGATTACTAACGGAAAAAACATAGTGACACCTTTAAACTCTTTCAACAATCATTGGAAGAGGTTAGATTTAGGTGTTCGTACTTGATCAACTCAGAAAATTCTTAGGGAAGTTTAAAAGCAAAAATGTTCGTAAAAGAGGATCGAGCTAGGAAATGTTCGTATGAAGTGAGAGAAAATAACTAAATCAGTGTTTTGTAGAGAGAGAGAATGATAAAATGAATAAATGTAGCAATATTTGACTAATCACTGACCCTTTTCCCCAAAAGGAAATGTCCTTTATATAGTACATGAGGTAAGTTGGTAAAGTTATATAATTACCATAATTACAGTGGATTTCTCACTCCATTCTTTTACTATTTACAGATAAGTTCTTGGGGTATATCATTTAACCCCTCTACTTCTTATGTTTGCTTTACTTTGATCCTTAACCACTAAACATACAAACCTAGGCCATTTTCTTGGCATAATTTTCCCGGTGATCACCTTTATTTTTCTCCCCTTATTAGTACCTCCCCCCCCCAGTCCTCACGAAGATGTCTGAGTGTGGATTGTAGTTGTTTTTCGAACTTACTCTGATTAGATGTCTTTGCTAGTTAGTGGTATCTCCTTGGATTGGAGCCTTTGCTTGTGAGTTATTATCTTTTTGGGTCGGATGCCGTCCCTTGTCAGGCCTCCTTTATAAATTCTTTAGGTTCCGTAATTCGGATTATTTGGATCAACATTTCTTGGAAATGATGACCTCACCTTTGGTCATGATGACCTCACATAAACAATCATTTCCTTTGGACTCGCGTGCTTCTTCCTTACCGTTATCGAGTCAGAAATATTTTACGCGGTGGGGTCACTTCTGGCCATGGGTCGTGCTTTTACCCCAACTTATCAGCGCATCTTTCGAAGCGGTTCGTAACAAGGAAGCGTGTCAATGATCCTCTAACCTTTAACCTTTCAACTTCTGTTTTCTTTTACTATAAATATTTTTTTCTTCTCTAAGTATAAGTTTCACACTTTTGATTTCTACATATCTTTGAATTGAGAGTATTTGTTCTACAGAGAAAAACTCTCAAAACCAACTTTCAGCTCTATATTTTCATTTCTAAAGAGTTCATCAACCTCGAACGGTATAAGCTTTGACCCCCCAGTGGAAGAGAGTATCCCATACCTGCAGAAATTTGGGAGTCAAACTTTCGTGACAACTGGTCCCCTATCCGAGAACGTTCCTTCAATCTTGTTACTCTGTCCCCCGGTCAAGCTTGTTCTAGTGACAACAAGGTTGATCCTTCAACGTCTGAAACTGTTCCTAAATTTCCTTCTAGAATTTCTCCCTTCATAATCATGGGAGATGAAAAAGGAAAACCAACTATCAAGAATACAATGGAACATGTTAAAAGGAAAAGGTCCTCCGACCCAACATTATAGTCTGTTTGAACGAAAATATCTTCTTCAACTACAATTCCTCAAGTGACTCCACAAGGGTCACCGTAAATGACTCTAGAAGTGAGTCCCAAGAGGCCTTCAGCGAGAGGAGTCCGGACAAAGCCGGTTTTAACATCCATCCCCGAACTTCAAGAAAGAAATCTCGTTGATGAGCATGCTAACGACCAAGAGTGACCAGATATGGTGGTGGTCGAAGCGCATCCTCTACGAGCAGTTTATTCTATCATTCATCTTCCCACACCATCCGAGCCGAGTCAAGATGCTTCCTCTCATCCCTTGGAAACTGCCACTGGTCTACCCCCTTGGAACGTGGAAGCTTCCTTAGTGAAGAAAGATACAAATAGAGGAAACACACAACAGACTTTCCCTCGAACATAGAATATATTTAAAGTGAAAATCTTTGCGACATCGATTCTACCTACTTGTGTTGTACAGAGTGAAGTAAAAATACTTCCATCCAACTGAGGAAGTAAAGTTGAGAGACCGATGGGGAATTCCCGAGAACATGACAATTCGGTTTCCTACCGTTGTAGAGACTCATTTGTCTGCTCAAAACAATGAGCTGATCTTTTATACCGAGCTCATGAACTAGGGTCTTTGTCTGCTTTTTGATCCCAATATGGTCGAGTACTTTCATTTGATCGGATTGTGTCCTTTTTAAGGTGGCGCCAACATGTGGTACACGCTCATGGCCTGCATCATGGCCTCCAGACTCTCTGAGATTTTCTTTTCCATGGAACAACTCATCTCCATCTCAGGTGTGGCTTCTCATTATCCTTTCTACTCTCGTGGTTTTGATAGAAAATTCAAGGTAATCAAAGGTTTCTTAGAGGCTGACAAGAAAAGGAAACAATAATTCGTATTAATATCCGAATTATGGGAGACTGGCTTCAAATATTCCAAAGATCTTTTGCATCGGTTGACTCTGAAATGGTCCAGGTATGGTAAGTATCCTTGTATATTCTTCTATGTTATTGGTTATAATCGGATAATCATAATACTTTCCTTCAACGGCTATGAAAGGTATTGCTAAACCCTTTAAGTGTCATGCCAAAGTTCCCAATGATATCTTTAAGAAAGTTAAGAGCATGGGCGGGTGAGAATTAGGACCATAAGTTCCATCAAACCTTTCTACCGATGAGCTTCAAAAAAAGAAACCACTAGAGGTACGGCCTAGGTGAGAAAATGTCCATATTTGAGCCTATGATGACTCCTCCGAATAATGTCATTCTGAAATGCTTAGAGTGTTAGCCAATGTCGTCTACCTTCCCACCCGGGCTCGGGCTCCGAGCCATCAAGATGCGGAAAAACCCGAGGAGGGTGAAGAAGAAACCGAGGAGGATGTTGTGTCGGAGGGTGAAGTTCCCAAAGAACAATGAGTTGGAACTCAAGGGGGTCCCCAAAATGAAACTCAGGGCGGTCCTCAAGGTGAAATTCAGTATGGTTCCCAAGGGGAAATTCAGCATGGTCCCTAAGATGAAATTAAGGGGGGTCCCCAATATGAGGAAAAGCCACTAGGAGTTCAACAAGAGGACCCACCAGGCCCTCAGATCGACCCACCAGCCCACATTTAGGAAAATAGATTGAAAGAAGCTGACAACACCGTTGAGGTGAAGCCGCATGGTAGGGTTGAGCTGTGAGGCCAAGAAGACTTACTATTGAAGAAAAACAAAAGAAGGTGGTTAAAAGTGGAAGAGAGAGTGACAACACAACTTTTCCGAGCTTGCCTCCCATAAAGAAGGTTATAGTAGTCGACTCAGAATCCGGGGGTGAGGGGGATTCGTTCTTCAAAGAAGGCAACCGCAAGAAGAAAAACTTCAAAGAGGGAGAATATCCCTCTCCTGCCTCAGCTTATATTGACGTTTACGAGAACGACTACATCGCGAATGAGCTAAACAAACTACTTCGCGCTGCTGTCCTCCTCGAACGTAAAACCAACTGTAAAGATTATTATAAGAGTGAAGTCCTTCAAAAAAGGGCTGAAGTGAAGATATCCTGACCTCTGAGGTGGATGAATTGAAGAGTAAAGTAAAAGATTTAATAGATGAGATTTCCAAGAAGTCAGAGATATCTTCCCCGGTAGACACATTGACCTCCAAGGCAGTTGTTGTATTAGATCTGACTAAGGTCGGATCCTGATAAAATTGAGACATTGACTCTATCTTCGAGGCCCCGGTTTCTTCAACGAAAATATCGTTTTCTCTATCTGATCGAACAAAGCTCTGAATGTCATGGCATGTGTCTCCACGATTTTCCTTCATCACCCCTGGAAGAAGACCCATTAAGAAAGCGGCCAATGCTACCGTGTCTTTGCAGAACTCCATATCTATCTTGACCTTAATAAAGTGTTTAGTGTACTCTTTCAAGATTTATCAAATTTGATGCCTACAATAAATGATGTTATCCCCGTTTGCCCGAAATTTCTTGCTTCTGACAAAGTATTTTCGGAACATACCCCAAAACATGTCAAAGTTCTTTATGCACCCTTCCGGTAGACGATTATACCATTTGGATGCACCATTCTTAAGAGTTTGGGAGAATGCCCTGCACAATAGTTTGTCGTCATCATCATAATTGATCATAAATCTCTTAAACTGCTCAATGTGGTTGTCTGGATCCTGAGTCCCGCCAAACTTTTCCAACTTGGAAATATCGAACCACTTGGGAAGATATTCGGAAACGATCTCCGGGGAGACAAGGGATGACCTCCAATTATGTGCGACTTTATAAGCGCTCCCCCCCTCGGACCATCATTGGTTGTCATATACAGTTTTTCCTTAGTCGGAGAAGTAAACTGATTACTAACTCGGTAATGTTGTTTATAACTTTCGGGTTGAGGTTGTTTTCGAGGAGTGATATATTCGACTCGAACATTCTCTATTTTATCCTGCTCCTCAGAATACATCTGTCTTTTCCTAGGATCACATTTCTTCCTTAACTCCTTCTTTCTCCGACTAGTCTGATGAGCGTGTTTTCGCGTCTTCAAATCTCTTTGCCTTCGATCTGCTTTGTATATGTCATCAGTATCCAAAGATAAAAATTCATCAGAGCTCAAAGAAGTATATTCACTAGATTCTGACGGCTCGTATCTTTATTCCGATCTAGCTCGCCTTTTGGAATGCCGATGACTTCTCTTTCGTTGTCTTTCTTCAAATTGAATGATGTCTTGGGTCTGGTCAGCCACGACTCTCTCTTGTTGGACTTCATATCTGACCTTCTTGGAGCATACTATCGCTTTCTTTTCCACATTCAACCATTCGATGTCCTCCAAAAATTCTTTACGTTTGGTGACCAAGACTGACTCTTGAAGTAGCTCCTCGGCATATCAGTTTGGCCATTTCCTTCATTTGTGACTTGTTCTTCCATGAGATGATCACCATACTCAACACCAATCAGATCTCTGGTTGGATTGGTGTCAATCTCCCCATGAACTTCAGTATCCATATTTTTTGAAATATCGTTTTCAAGGTTTTTGAAACGTTAATTCTGGGTACCACTTGGTTCCCACAAACGGCACCACTGATGAATACAGAAAATCCTTAGGGAAGTTCTGAAGCGGAAATGTTCGTAGAAGAGGATCAGACTAGGAAATGTTTGTATGAAGTGACAACAAATAAATAAATCAGTATTTTGTAGAGAGAGAAAATGACAAAAGGAATAAATGTAGCAATAATTAACTAATCATTGGCCATTTTCCCAAAAAAAGAATATTCTTTATATAGTACATGAGGTAGGTAGTAAAATTACATAAGTACGGCCATTAAAGTAGATTTCTCACCCCCACTCTTTTACTATTTATATATAAGTTCTTGAGGCATATCATTTAACCCTTCTACTTCTTATGTTTGCTTTACTTTGATCCTTAACCACTAAACATACAAACCTAGGCCTTATTCTTGGCATAATTTTCCTAGTGATTACCTATATTTTCTCCCCTTATCAGTACTAATCTAACAAGGGTAAGGCTATTCTAATAAAAATATGTAATCTTGTTCATATTTTCATGGAAACCGAGGATAAAACAAGCATAGATCATGTGTACAAGAAATGGTTTGTCATAATCTATATAGATATAGGAATTGATTAAATTGGGAAAAATTAGGTTTACCTAGAAATAAATTTTTTCTACGAGTGTAAATT
This sequence comes from Limnanthes douglasii subsp. nivea, assembly GCA_036936605.1. Taxonomy (NCBI): domain Eukaryota; kingdom Viridiplantae; phylum Streptophyta; class Magnoliopsida; order Brassicales; family Limnanthaceae; genus Limnanthes; species Limnanthes douglasii. The sequence goes on from JAUPFV010000002.1 coordinate 341,275,510, forward strand.
TGAAAGAGGAGAGAATGCGAGACTTTTGTGTTCTAAAAAATGACAGCCTTACAATCATTTTTGCTTAGATTTGGACTGGCTCGTAGATAAATCCTTTAGCCTAGTTTCTTGATGCATCACCAAATAACATTTATCTTGCTGATTTCCTTGACTCTAAGGGTTTTGCTGATTTTGAGACGAATCGTTTTCGAACATAGGATTGATATAGAATCCTTGAGTCTCAGCAGCTTCCAGAAATCCAATTTAGTCTTCAGCTCTTTGGGGAAGATGGGGAAATTGTGATGTAGAACCTATACCTTTCGACTTGTACTCTTGATAGTTGAGTATCAATTTTATTATTTTCATTGATGAATATTTTGTTCGTCGTTTACGTAGGATTGTGTTTTTTACGTGAAACTAAAATTATTAGATTTTTTTTCTAGTAGTATTACTTTTAGTAGTTTAGATTTTACCAACGTATTTTATATATATTATTAATGTTTTACTTTTAATTTTGATGATTTCTAATAACACACATTTTTATATAAAGTGAATCTAATCCAAGACACAATATATTTATTTTTTCAAATAATATTTGTTTCAAGAACCTATTGTTCATGTGGAATCCATACAAGGTTTAACTAAACAACGGAAGATCAAGAAAGGCGGTCAATCACATTTTCAATAATTATTATGCGAATTCAAATTTGAAATTATTCTGAATAACGTTGATTGGACTAGACCAAAGTGATATCATCATTGAATTAACATTTTTTGATGCAACACCAAATAATATTTTTCTTGATGATTTTCCTTTACACTAAGGTTTTTGGTGATTCTGAGACGAACCTTTTTCAAATATAGGATTGATATAGACTCCTTGAGCCTGAGCAGCTTCCAGATTTCCAGTTCGGTCTTCAGATCTTTAAAATTATTCTGAATAACATAGATTGGACCAAGACCAAAGTGATGTCAACATTGAAATTTTGTTTGCACACACAGTTACTTTGGGTTTGTTATAGACGTTTCCAAATGTGCTAATAATAGATACCACCTACAAGGTGATAAGGTACGAGATGCTATTATTTGAGATCGTTGCGGCCACTTCTACCACTATGACGTTTGACATGAAACTTGTACTTATTTTTGGGTATAACGTTCACAACTATAAGTAGGATTAAAATATTATCAAACGTTGATGGTAACGAACTTCATTGAGGAAACCGTCCGTTGTTTATACGGATAAATCCTTAGCGTTAGTGAAGGTTTTCGAACAAGTATTCCTTAATGTAACACACATGCTCTGTCGATGGTACATTAAAAATACTCATGAATAGTAATAAAATCTTTGGTGATTTTTTACGTTTGTGGAATGAGATTATGTTTTCGGATACGAAACTCGTATTGAAAAACATTCATCTTGAAATTCTTCATGACTTTAAAGATTATATAAAAGAAATCAAATACATCAAAAATGTTTGTTTAGTTCATTACAATGATAAGTTTTTCACATCGAAAACTAACAAATTCATCCATTTTGGTAACCAGACCACTAATTGTGTGGAGAGTGCTCATTCCACCATAAAGCGTTTCATTAGTACGAGCAAAGGTAAATTCGAGTCGTTTTGCGGTGAGGTGCATTATTTTCTCAAAATGAAAAATGGAAAAATTAGAGCATTGTTTGAAAAGAGTCTACTTGTAGCCCGATATAAAGTTATACACAAAGTATACGCTAATATCAAAGGTAACATCTCACACATTGCTTTATATATTTATTAAAGAAAGTTGAATGTTCCCAAAATATTGAAGTTGTTAATACTAACTAAATTGTAGTATACAAATTGCACACAATATATTATGTTCGCACAACATCTATGAATTCTAAAACTAAAACATAACGGCACCTTTAAACGTTTTCAGCAGTTATTGGAAAAAGGTTAGATTTAGTTGTTCGTACTAATCTAAGGACGATAGAGCTATTCAAATATAAATATGTAATCTCGTTCACATTATCATGGAAATCGGGGATGAAATAAACATAGAGCATGTGTACAAGAAATGGTTTTTCATAATCTATCTAGATATAAGAATTGATTAAAGTTGAATGTTCCCAAAATATTGAAGTTGTGAATACTAACTGGAGTTGTGCTATCATATTTTTGAGGAATAATGGGTAATTACGATGCAGAACTTCTACCCTTCAACTTGTACTCTTCATGGGTTGATATGAGTTGCTATGAGTTTTGAAATCTAATTTCGGATTCGTTATTTCTTCTTGGATGTGTTCTCTTATGACTAGTTCTTCAATATTTTGATTATGCATCATTTTACTGATAACTTGGTGAATAAATGGTGTTGAGAAAAAGATAAAGCGATAAGAAATTAGGGTTCAGCTTTCAGTGCAAGACTAGAGAGTGAGAAGGTCAAAATTAGAGATTTTGACCTTCTTGATATTTTATTCAAAAAGTATACCTCTATCATCCTTTTTTAATACAAAATATTAGTTTTTTTCTATTTTAAATTAAATCATAATTAGTGTTATTTGTTTTAAGCTAAAAAAAAATTAAATCCAAATATGACAAAAGCGAACACTGTATTTCAATTTATTCTCAACTTCACTTTTCTTATGATGAATATGTTGTTCATCTTTTAATCATGATTGTGTTTATATGTGAAACTAAAATTATTTAAATAATAAATATTATTAAATAATTTATCTATTTTAATTTTTTTAAATATTATTTTTTTATTTTATTTAGATTTTACCAACGTATTTCTAATATATTATTAGTTTTTTTCTATATCTCTTAATAACACGTATTTTTAAGGTAAAGTTAATCTAATCCAAAATACAATATATTTATTTTTCCAAACAATCTTGGTACCAAGAAATTGTTGTTCATGCGCAATCTATACAATGTTCATCTAAACAATGTAAGATCGACAAAGGCGGTCGCTCAAAATTTAAAATTATTCCGAATGATATAGATTGGACCTAGACCAAAGTGATATCATCATTGAATTATTATTTTTTGCACAAAGTGAGTTTGAGTTTCTTACAGACGTTTCCAAATGTCCTAATAATAGATAACAACTACAAGGTAATAAAGTACAAGATTCGATTATTTGAGGTTGTTGGAACCACTTATACCTGTATGAGTTTCTACATCGAACTTGCATTTATGTTCGGGGATAAAGTTGACAACTATAAATAGGATTAAAATATTTACAATCGTTGATGGTAACTAACTTTATTGAGGAATAGTCCCTTGTTTTTACAAATAAAGCCTAAGCGTTAGTGAATGATCTCAAACAAGTGTTCCCTAATGTAACACACACGCTATATTGATGACACATTAACATGAACATCCTTGTGAAATCAAAGATACTCATGAATGATAAAAACAAATCCGGTGATTTTTTAAGTTGGTGGAATGTGATGATGTTTTCGGATACAAAACTTTTGTTCAATAACATTCGGTTTGAAATGCTTCAAGACTTTAAATATTATATAAAAGCAATCGAATACATAAAAATGTTTGTTTAGTTCATTCCAATGATAAGTTTCTCACATGGAAAACTAAAAAGTTTATTCATTCCAGTAACCAGACCACTAATTGCGTGGAGAGTACCCATGCCACGAGGGAGCGTTTTATTGGTACGAGCAAATGTAACTTTGAGTCGTTTTAGGGTAAAGTGCATTATTTTCTAAAAATGAAACATAGAACAATTGGAGCATCAATTGTAAAGAGTGGACGTGTAGCCCAATATAAATTTATACGCATGGCATAAACTAATATCAAAGGTATATCTCACATGCTTCTTTATATATATATTTTAAAGAAAGTTGAATATACCCAAAATATTAAAGTTGTGAATATTAACTGAAATTATACTATACAAATTGCACATGGTACGTCATGTTCGCACGACATTTATGAATTCTTAAGAAAAAGCATAGCAATACCTTTAAACTTTTCAGCGGTCATTGGAAGAGGTTAGATATAGTTTTTCATACTAATCTATTGATGGTAGGGCTATTCAAATACTATATATATATATATATATATATATATATTCGTTCACATTATGAGGGATACCAGAGATGAAATAATCATAGAGCATATATACAAGAAATGGGTTGTCATAGTCCATCTGAAAATATTTTTTTCAAAGTTTTTTATAAACATAAAAAACATGGTTGTCCAGCTGTGAAATATAATTGTATGTTGCTGTATCATCTATTAACGAGTTTCATCTTATTACGAACACGTACTAGATTTGGAGAAAGTGAATTTATATTCCCTAGGTAAACTTTTCAAAACTCTATCATTCATTTTATAGAAAGGAACTAGAACTTCACTTTCAAATTGTAGAGAGAAAAATGAGTTCCAACACAAGCAACTGGTCATATATATCCTCTCGACATACTGTACTTATAACTCATACGATGCATTCACTATCAAGTGGAACAACTAATTTTAGCTCAAGGAGTACGATATTTTATGAAGTAATGTTGCTTGATATCTTCTATAGCCCTTTTATAACTACGGTTAACGACGTTAAATCTGATGGGCTTTACAGAAGATCGGTCAAATTTGTTTTCCTTAAACGAATAATAAGTTGGCTTGAAGTTAATTAGGGATGCATTTTAAGATGAGGTTATGGGTTTTGATAATATTTCATGCATGTATTAGTAGTATGGATATGTTAATAAATATCATCGAAATTATAAAGTAATCTAATGATACTATTACGATATAGAATTGGATGGTAAACTAGAGACGGGAATCGTGACTGTATCAATTTTTAACTACATTATCTATTTTGTAGGCAATTTGGGTCGATGATGTTAGTTTTACTTTTCCCATTCACATTTTTAAACCTTAGTCTTTTCACGCCGTTTTTCATCCCGAGCTCATAATTTCTCGTCTTGAGCGGCCTTCATTTTTTTTATTTGTCCCGACCTATCAGTCTCCTTTCTTTGATAAAAATAATAAGTTAGTTAAATGATAGGTAAAACAATGATATCAAAGTTTTAACATAGGTATAAATTACGAACCTAAAATAGCATAGGTATAATATTTGTCGGTATACCCTATATGTACCGCAAATGTTGTACCACCAGTACTGAAGAGCATGAACGAATTCAGAATCATAATTATAGATGTAAATTAGAATGATTATACCCTTAGATAAACGCCATTATACCACAAATTATTAGCATATCGTTCTAAACCTACATTTGATTCATTACCCTTAATTAAAATATCCACCTATTTAAATTCTAGCAAACAATAGATTCTAAACATTAAATCTACACATTAAATCATTAAAGAGAATTTTTTTTACTCTTTTTATTTACTTATTTCTGAAGATGGATTCTAAGAAGAAAACAAAATAATATGATTAAATTAGTTTATGGATAAAGAACAATAAGAGTATTCAAAATTGGGAGAGTATAATATATTTGTGGGAGAGGTTAGTCTTTAAAAGAGAGGATTTTAGATTAAAATAATAGGAAAGAATAGTTAATATGTATCAAAGTTAGAAATTGGAGAACTAAAAAAAAATAGATAAATAGAATTGTCATTACCATGAATTATTAGGTAGCAATATAATTATTGTTGTTTGGATATTTTTTACATCAAAGTTTTGAATAAAAACACATTAAAATATTAGTTTATATGTTGGATTTACAACAAATAACATATGTTATATAGTTTGAATTATTGTTCTTCTTTCACAACATAATGATAGTTTGTTTGTATGCTAGTCACTATTTGATTTTCTATGGCCAGATTTGTAAGTGGGGAGTTAGAAATCTGAAACCGAAAGAAGAGATGGTGATTTGAAGCGGAGAAAAAGATGATATTTGTAGAAAAAGTTATATAACTGTGAAAAGATAGATAACAAAAAAAGTAAATGCTAATTTGAAAGAAAAATAATTCATTCATAATGAAATTGTTGGTTGTATTTATATGTAGTATACTGGGCCTCGAGTTTTTATATAATCGAGTTGTAATTATATAAGTATTTTTTATATTATAGTTGATCGTTCTCGAAATGTTCGGAATCGGATCTGATTTAATAACGCGCAAAGATACTGAAAAGTAGAAAACTCCAGAAAGAAGATAGTGAGAGAAAGTATTATTATATTCTGTCCCCTCCCAAAGGGAGGGTTTCCTCATATAGTAACTGCGGTGGCCCCTATTTTACTCTAATTATCTCTTAATTAAATCTTCATCTTTTTACATCTTGTTCCTTTATTTTTTTTCACTTGCTAATTGAGGTCATATTTTCCTTGGATCATTTATCTTAAATTACAATTGATCACACATAACTGGGTCATATATTTACCGTATGGCCAATAAAGCAACCCCCTCACAAAAGCCTAAACCCCAATTTATCGTTATGGGAGACTCGATTGCTTCTTCGTTTCCCGAACTAGTTCAACTAACTAAGCCTATTGTAGGCATTCGTACTGGCCCCAATACCGAAAATACTCCTAGAGGGGTCGTTCAGCGCGAAGCAGAGCGTGATAAAAAGGAGGAAGTTGCGTCAAAAAGCCTTAAGGAAACTGGATCAGGTCATAAGCGTGTTGGTAGTAGTTCCAGCTTCGTTAATTCTGCGTCTAAAAATAAAGAGTTGGTTGCTTCTGCTAAAGCCCTTATAGAGAACATGGGTCAGAGAGAAATTATCCATACTGCTCCCATGTCAAAAACAACTTCTAAGGATGCTACTCTCCCAAAGAAAAAAGGTATTATAGACCGTTTACAGAAATCTATTCCTACTGGTTAGACCACAACTGATGTCGCCATAGGCCGACCGGTTACTACTGAAAAGCCTAGCATTCTTCCAAGAGTCAACCCGAACTTTGATACAATGTTTAGTACCTTCATCCCTTACAATTTATGCATAAAAGCTTAGTTATGGGCTCGTACTAAACAAACTCAGCCCTTACAATTTATATCATTATCAAGTACCATAGAGTCCTTACGAGAATGTATGTTGTATCATAAGTTGAAATATTTTGTTGACGATCAAACAGTTTTTAAGTCTCAAACGTGGAAGAGTTTGTCAATCCACACATGATGCTAACCCGATCTACTGAGTCAATTATGGTTAGAATTCTATGATTCTTAAGGTTTATTATCCTCACTCTTTTCTTGTTTGTACCTTCATCTCTCAAAACCTTTATTAAGGAAATACTTTTTATTTTATCGAAAGAAAAAAAAGTACAAGTGTGAGTAATACTTTATCTATTTTTTATTTCCCAATAGCTTGTATCTCATTATGAAAGACTGATTATCGGGTTCAAATTGGAAAGAATTTGAAAAATATGCTAAAAATATAGTTATGCATCTACCAATGATGCTAAACCCATATCCTTCAAACTATTAAAAAATCTTAAAATAACCAAAACAAATTCGATTGGATACCACAAAAAATCGGAGTGCCAATCCTTACAATAGTCAATCCAAAATATCCTAAAAATATGATATGCAGTCCATATACTAAAAAATATATGTATCAACGATGATATTACGTAAGGTGCTTCGCAATGCACATAAAATGTTTTAGAGAAAGTTTCGGCATTTGTGGGTTGTATCTTGATATCTTCAAAGATGGTTATGTTAGTTACACTCACTTATTTTTTCACTAGATGGGGGGAGGTCAATGATAATTATTGTTAGATACTTTGAGTTTACAAAAAAAATGTTAGGTGAGCATTTTCGAATTCAAGTATTTGCACCATATGTCTATTATAAAGAATTTAATAAATTATTTTTTCCAAATTTTTACCAAAGGTTTTGCTTGCATCTAATCGACCGCATAAAGCCTTTGATAAAGGTTTTACTATATCTAAACCTCACTTGTCAAAGGGAATTACCTCTGATATCAGCTCAAAATGAACTACCAGGTTGGATGATGTTGCCAAAGCATTGGTATGTGTCGCATCATTTGTCAAAGACTTTTATATTTACCAAGGATGCTTGGCTATTAGTATCTTTTCATGAGGCCTCACTAATGTAGTATCTTGTAGTCATAATGTGTGCTACATTTCTCTCAATGAATCTATTAAAAAATGAAAGATTGTTTTTCTGGACCCAAACAATAGAGGAGGTATCTAGTGAGATATTTTTTATATAATTTCATTGCCACCAATATATGTGTTATTGCATGAATCTTACAAAAAATAGGTTTGACTTTGTCATCTAACAATACCTTTTCAACTAAAAAATTTCAGATATTATCGCCAGTCTTTACTTACCTTAGTGTCCATTATTTTTGAAGCTCCATTTGCACATGAGGTTCGGTCATATTGCACAATTACTGGTTTCCTTTGCACGACCTCTCATGGTTCTTACTCGAAACACCTCAAAAAGATGAACACGCCAATATTTTATTCTCATCCAGCTTTACATGTATGTTCCTGACTTTCTCAAGTTGATTTTAGTGCGATAGAGTTATTTTAAACATTTATTGAGATTTCGTTTTTACTTTTACTTGGCTTAATATGTGATTGATTGCGAGTTGTGAGGCTATTAAAACCTTCACCCATTAGGCTTGATGATGTAGCCCAAAAAGTCCAAACAAAATTATTTTTAATTTTATTTTATTTTATTCAAATATACCGCATACCAAACGATCTTTGAGATCTTCATGACCGTAGATGTTGTTCTCTTCTTTAGACCTTGAATCATATGAAATCAAGATTCAGAAACATGCTTGCCCCCTAGCAGGAACTGAGGCTTTGATACCAAACTGATGGCGCGGCAGAAATAGAAGAAGAAGCAACAATAGATGAAACCCTAATTCAAGGGTAACATGATGAAACCCTAATGTAAGGGTAACAAACATTAAAATTTTCAGAGATAAATAAAATATTATTTAAAAAACTTAAAATAACTTAAGGCTTTATATAAGAGCTTCTCAAAGCCTTAAATTATAATACAAGAAAATAAAATAAATATTTTAAAATAAAATCAAATCAAATAAAATAAAATCTTAATATAATTAGATTTGATTTAAATACATAAGACATTTGATGAACTTGATATGAAAGTCTGACCATTTGGCCAGTCTACTAGATATGTATAGTTTATGTGCTATTGTTTTTAGTAGAATTGATATCTATGCATTCTCTGTATGTGCCTGAAAAATGACCTCATCTTACTTGTTGTTATAACTAAAACGAGAGCTATTATTTCCAAATTGTTGGTAACATTATTTCACTATTAATAACATATTTACTCACATAATATATTTCTTTGAGGATTTTTTTCTAGTAATTATCGGTGTGCTAAAGACATAATCATATACATCTAGATATTATTTTGGGAGCTCTTTTATTTTTATAAATATTGCATCTCATTTTGGAGTCTAGTTGAACCAGCTAACCCCTTTTTTAGGATAAAAAAAAAGGAAATTGTATTCAAGGATCATGAAATTAACATGTTCAGTTTGATGAGACTTTACGCCAATATTTGGACCTTTCTTATGTTGGTAAGTTGTTATCCGGTTCTTGAAACTAAATGGTATGACTTTGTAGTAGTGGAATTGGTTACCTCGGACACATCTTATTGAGATAAGTAAAGTTCATGCTCATGGATCTTTTACCATTTTTTACCATCTGCACTTTTTGTACATATTTAGTATAAGACTTCTCATCTATCACCAACTTTGCTTAGCCGATCCATCTCGACTGAAATAATTTCGACATCTTGGAAAATGATTTTCAATTGTATTTAATAAACCTGAATTATTGTTTATTGATAATAATTCGAACACTATTTTGGGGAACAGTAAACTCAGGTCTTGTGCAAAACCATGTGAAAACATCTAAATTTCTAGATAAAAGTATTACATGATTAATGTAGATGGTCATGTATGTTCTCTAAGTTAAAAATATTTATTTTCCTACTGTAACCAAGTGGGAGGCCTCAAGTGCTAGATAGTAATGGCATCTGCGGGATAAACATGTTTATGGTTAAATTGCCCCATTTATTGATTGCCTTGATGATTTTGGTAGTTCGGCTCGTAGTGTTTAGTTGGATGAGTTTTGACATTATATCAACATTTTTTTATATCCATACAATGGTGAAAGGAAGTTGTTCGACTTCTTTTTGCATATTAAAAGCAACGCTTCATTAATGGTTGTGATACTTTATAGACTCTCTTCCTATTAATCTTAGATATGAGAATGATATAGTGTATAATTATATTCTGTTGGACTTTTTGTGTACACATAAATAGTTGTAAACGTTTCAAAGCGTATGACTTTTTAATTTTGACTTTTTAATTTGATTAAATTTTATAGCATAGGTCTAATTGACTAAAGTTAATTTGTTTTAAAATTATATTCTAAAAATTATATTTTAAAATTATAAATATTTATCTTTTGATATTTTAATTACATTTTAATACATGGATTTAAATATTATTCTCTAAATAGTTAAACTAAACTTTTATTTACGGTTTTTTTTTTAAATTTGAATTTGAATTTTAAAAATTGGGTTTTAATCTTTCAAAATTCCGCATAGATGTATTATATATAATATATATATTTTTTATAGTTTTTCAAAATAATAAAACTTAAATTTAACTTAAATGTTGTAAAACTCAAATAAAAGTTTAATTTATACCATTTTGAAATATATTTTTTATAACTATAAATTATTTTACTGTGTCTATATTAATTATAATATTATTTATTTATATATATAAGGTAAATAATATATAGTAAAGAAAGATAATTATCTCTTGTTTTACATTAGTACATGTTGTTTAAGCAACCTTAAGAATTCCGCCTAATATTGTCACATCCGCACACAGCTGACGAATTGTTTTGCTAAATTCTAGTACAAGTGAAGCCGCCGCCAGCAGGAATGGAATACCCAGCCAATTGGAGACGCGCTCCACCTGTAGGGGAGAGACATTAAATACCGGGGTGCATAAAAAAGAACGGTGCAAACGAATTTAATTATGTGACGTGAAAATATATACGTATATTTATTAATCGGGGACAAAGTTATGTTTTCAACTTCTTTTACATGCTAAAAACTTAAATAAATAAAAATTTATTTTAAGAGAAGTTGCAAGTTGGAATGTTTGAGGGTTGAATGACCATACCCGCCAGAAAGATGTTAAAGATTTTATTTTTTATAATAGTATTAATGTTGTATGCTTGTTTGAAACTAAAATCATATTTGATAATGTATCGATTATAATGTCCACTATGCTCCTCTATTGGCATTGTGCTTCCAACCACTATAGTCATCTTTCAGGCAGAATTTGGATTGCCTGGAACCCAAGTGTAGTTAAAATTCATATTAAGGATGTCACTGCCCAATCCCTTCATTGTGAACTCTTTTGGATTGCAAAGCACTCCTCGATGAGTCTCACCGCTATCTATGGATACAATGACCCCCCTGACCGAGCCCTTTTGTGGAATTCCATTTGCTCGTACGGCCTTTCCGGCGGCCATAACCCTTGGATTGTCCTTGGAGACTTTAATGCAATTAGAAGTCCTCATGAACGAACAAACCCCGACCCCCGCTGGACTAATTCCATTGATGCTTTTAATGACTGCTTCCGTAGTAGCAACCTAGATGACCTGCGAGCCTTGGGTTTCCAATACTCATGGTTCAACCGTCAAGAAAACAATCTCATATCCTCTCGTATTGATAGAGCCCTGGTCAATGCTTCCTGGGACGACAACTTCCCTAACTCTTTTGCCCACTACGATCTCCCTAGAACCTCGGACCATACTCCTATCATTGTCCACCTCTTTACCCCTTTTACCCCCTCCCCCAAACCCTTCAAATTCTTCAATATGTGGAAAACTCACCCAAACTACAACAACATTGTAACTAATAGTTGGTCCCTCCCTTGCCCCTCTAGTCCCATGCAAGCGGTAGTTCTTAAACTATCTAGGCTATCCAACGACCTCTCCTCCCTAAACAAAACCGCTTATAGCAACATCGGCCAACGAGTTGTGGATGCTAGAACCACACTCGCCGATGCCCAAGAGAGACTCTTCTCGGACCCCTCGAACAGAGCTCTTATTACCGCCGAAAAGGAGGCCTCCTCCTCCTATATATTTTTAGCCGTGCTGAGGAATCCTTCCTCAATAAAAAATCGAGAGAATCCTGGCTCAAGCTTGGGGATCGTAACTCCAAATTCTTTCATAATAGTATTAGGACCCGTAGAGCCCGAAATAAAATTCTCTCAATCTCCACCCCGGAAGGTCTATCCACTAACCCCCTAACCATCTATAGAACCTTCCAAAACTTCTTCACCCAGCACCTAGGTACCACCAGCAAAGACAACTACCCCGGTCCGGATAGAATCAAATCCTTAATCCTCTCCACTGTCCCCCCTGACCTCAGTATTGAGATGATAAAACCCATCTCTAATGCCGAAATCAAGGATGCCCTCTTCAATATAGACAGCGATAAAGCCCCGGGTCCTGACGGTTATAGCGCCGGGTTTTTCAAATCCAGCTGGCCGCTTATTAGTGATGACATCTGCCTTGGAGTCAAACCTTTTTTTGAAAAGGGCAAAATGGACCCAGATTGGAACAAAACCCTCATTGCCCTCATTCCAAAAACTGATTCACCCTCCCTCCCCTCGGATTTCCGACCTATTGCATGTTGTAATGTCATTTACAAAATCATCTCCAAAATCATTGCTAATAGAATCAAACCGGCCCTGCCGACCCTCATAGACCCCTCTCAATCAGCATTCGTCCCTGGACGTTCAATTGTTGACAACATCCTCCTGACCCAAAATATTTTGCATGGTTACCAAACCAACCGGAAAGGCCCTCGATGTGCCCTTAAAATTGACCTTACGAAAGCTTTTGACAACATAAGATGGGAAGTCATCCTGGACATTCTCCTAGTCATGCGTTTCCCCATGCCTATGATCAACTGGATCATCCAATGTATCACCTATGTCTCCTATTCCGTTTGTATTAACGGGAAGCCGATGAGCCCCTTCCCGGGTAAGAAGGGTCTTCGTCAAGGGGATCCTCTCTCCCCGTACCTTTTTGTTATTGTCATGCAGGTGCTCTCAAGAATCCTTCAAGAAAAAAGCCAAAACCCCTCCTTCGATTTTCACTGGAAATGTCACAAGCTCAAGATAATCAACCTCTGTTTTGCGGATGACCTGATGATCCTATGCAGGGCAAACCTCTCGTCAATTGAGCTTATCATGGATGGTCTAACTGAATTCGCCGCAATTTCTGGCCTCCATCTCAACCCCTCCAAAATCACTATCTTCTTCTCAGGCACCTCACCCTCAGTAAAGCTCAGAATCCTCAACCTCCTCAACTTCTCAGAAGGATCCCTCCCTGTCTAACATCTAGGCGTACCCCTCATTTCCTCGCGCCTTACTTACAATGACTGCCGCCCTCTCTTTCTCAGCATCACTAACCGTATCAACTCATGGACTTCTAAACACCTCTCCTACGCAGGCCGGCTTCAGCTCATCAACTCAGTTCTCTTCGCAAGCCAAGTCTATTGGTCTTCAATTTTCATCCTCCCGGCTCGCGTCCTCAACGAACTGTCCCAACTACTCCGTCGCTTCCTCTGGTCGGGACCAGAAATGAAAATCGCTGGAGCAAAGATTGCATGGAATAATCTGACCGTGTCCAAAGAGGAGGGCGGCCTTGGGATCCCAGATCTAAAAACCTGGAATCAGGCGGCCGCCCTCAAACTCCTCTAGTCCATCCTCACTCGAAACAAAAACTCTCTTTGGACGCAATAGATTCTCTCGGAAAAGATAAAATCAAAATCCTTTTGGTCCCTTCCCCTCCCTTCCTATGAGAGCTGAAGTTGGAAGAAAATCCTAAATCTAAGAAGCAAAGCAGCAAACCTCTATCGAGTAATGATTGGAAACGGAGAAAACACCTCCATTTGGTATGATCCATGGCTATTCCCTACATCTCTTGTCAATAGATTTGGCCCCCACATCCTTACCCTAACTCGCCTCCGAAACGTAAAAACCGTGAAAGACATCTACTCGGACGGGACTTGGGCATGGCCCTCCCATGCTAGAGCCCCCAACCGCCACCTTTGAAACCACCTCTGAGAAATCACATCTGCTCTCGAAACCCTCCCTCCCGCATCTTCGGATCCAGATACCTTTATTTGGATCCCAAATAAGTCCAAACCTGAATTCACCATCAGCAGTACCTACACTACACTCAAACCTCCATCTCCCAAAGTCAGACGGGCAAGCCTCGTCTGGAATAAATACTCGATCCCAAGGCATTCCTTCATCACTTGGCTAGCTATTCATCACAAACTATCCACTCACGACAGAATTATCTCTTGGGGGATCGATTTCCCTGCGACATGTATCCTCTGCAATACCGCCGCAGAAACTATAGATCATCTCTTAATCCTCTGCCCCTACTCCTCGTCCATTTGGGAAAATCTTACCCAAAAAATCTCGCTCCCACAAGCTTCATCAACTTGGAATCAATGGCATGATACTGCAAGCGCCTGGGCTCCCTCCAATAAGCACCGTCGGCTCCACTAGAATGATGCCTTCTGCGCCACGATCTACTACATCTGGAAAGAGAGGAACAATAGAATCGACAATGATAAATAATCTCGCTCGAGTAGCACCACCCATTTGATTATCTCCGACCTCCTCTACAGATTCAAAGGATCGAAATACCCTTTCCAGGGTTGACATTTAAGATTTCCCCAAATTTTCAGCTCCTTTGTTTTCTATACACTTTCTGGTTTCTCATAATTGTAAAGGGCTTTTCCACCCCATGAACCTTTGTAACTTTTAATTCACATCAATATTATACGCTTTTTATACCCAAAAAAAAAGAAGTTCTCGATTTTAAAATAAATTGTAGTAATTCACACTAATTTACACAAAATACTGGAAGTAAAACAAATTTTGTAACTTTTTTCCGAATAGTCAGAGATTTATTATATACATATTTTAGATATAAAAGTTTTGTAACTTTTTCATCCTACTCCAAATTAGATCGGTAGGTAGATGTATCTTTATGATTATAATGATTATTTTGGTATCTTAGGTTTGGGTTGAACATTGACATTTGACCGTTCTGTTGGGGATTCAATATATGAATTACAAAAAAATGTTAAAAGAAGGTTTTCCAAATGCAACAACGATAGTGGTATCCAAGTCTTCTTCGTTTTGTAGGTAAGATCAATCGACGTATGGTACACTTAAGAGAGACTATCACCTAATTAAAAAAAATATATTCAGTTGTACATCACTAAAGCAAGGAAAGACTCACACCAGAAGTTCGCATCTAACTTAATATCATAGCTTTTATGCCAATCTCATACACTACTTGTTTGTACTTTTTTTCCTCGACAAAATAAATCATTCTTCTTAAGGAGGGTTTTTAATCGTCGAAGGTTTAAGTAGAAAAGTTGGGGACAATTTATAAAAAGTTGGGGACAATCCATAACATAACAACTATCTTAATCTTTTAGTTAATGAAGTATCATCAAAGTCCGCATGCGAATCAAGTTTTAATTAGTATTTAGTAATAAGTAATAGATTGTATAAATAAGGTTTGGTGGATGTCATATGCTCGAAACTCATTTATATGAAATTAAGGTAATTATATATATCTTATCATACCATCAATAAGAGATTGATTTTATTCATTAAAAGTTTTCACTTACTATATCATTTTGTAATCTCTTTACCTCGTATATTAGTATGTAAAAACCACCACAACCGTTAAAAGATTAAAAAAAAATTATTTTCTCGCTCCCATCTCCGAATATTAATTATAATATGTCCAATGTTGGACATTCAAGACTAGGGATATTAACTTGACTATCAAGAACACTTACCATGTCATCTTGATTTCCACTATCTTTGTCGGGGGGACTGAGTTTGTATGAAGACACAAAATACAACCTGTAACGCTTTTATTCTTTGTTTTTCATCTAGGACAAGTTATCAATTCAAAATAAACTCATTAATTGTGGAGTAAATTACCCTTGTTACCGTGTCATATGCAAATTTTGTGATGAACTCATCAATGATGTCATTTATGATTGTGTGTATTCACTCAGAGAATCTGAAACGACCAGTTCGAACCTAGGGTTTATGCTTACTATTTACGATTTCCTCAATGTATAAATGAGACTACAAATTGGCATCCATTATGCACCCGCCATTTGGTGTGCGTGTTCGTTTGGCGGAATATGAACTTAATGTTTTTTTACTCCTCGACCCCATTGCATCTTGGTTTCGCACATCATGTTTTAATATTTCTTGGTCATTCATTTTTTTCCATTCGAATAATTAGTTGACATTTGGATCAAATGGTTCTTTTGATAACTCACTCAGTCCTAAATGTTAGGTTTATTATAAAGATTTACGATATTAGTTTTCAGATCACTCTTATTAGGATTTGTTCATAAATCTTATTATTCATATTATTTTTGTTTTAGGATGAATATCTCTTTCAGATATGTCTAATATGTTTAATTTCGGTTATCCTATTTTTGTTTTAGGATGAATATCTCTTTTAGGTATGTCTCATATGAAGTAAAGAAATAAATATAGTATGATTATTTTTTTTATAATTTATTTGTTAATAAATAATTAGTTATTAAATAGAGCAAAGTACCCGTAAATACACACTCAACTATCTAATTACCAACTAGTACCCAAAATTAGGATAGTATCAATTGGTATATCCACCTTAAAATTAGACAAAAATACCCCCCGACTATAGAAACCCGTTTTTTCTCTTCAAACTATTTTTCCTCCCTTCTAAGACCCCATAAACCCACAAAGCACACCTTATTTTTTTTAAACCGGAAACAAATCGTTTGACTTCCCATTTCACACAAGATACCCCTAACCTCCTCTACCCAAATTTCTTCCGTTCTTCAAAGCTTCATGACCGTCCACCGTCATCTCCTCCCTGAAACAAATAGCAAAGAGTCGTTTGACGAATTGCCGTTTAGTTTACGTCGGCCGGTAAAGAAATCACGAGTTACAGTAACCATGTACGTCTCGACTTTTGAAAATATATTTTTTTCTGCCTTTTTGCTGATTTCCACATACATCTTGTTGTTTTTAAACGATCGACTTTGCTTATTTGTACTGAAATCGCGTAGTTATGATAGTTAGTGGGTATTTTAGTTTCTAGTTTTATCTTCTATATAGTAGATATTGAGGTTTCATGTAGTATTAATCATTTTGTGCGTGTTGTGATGTATAGTAGATGTCGTTTATCCAGTGTTTGTTGGTTTTGGTCTTGTTTCCAAATTTCCCAGATCCTGGCAACGTGCATGTGAAAAGTTGAACAATTTGCATTTCGTTACTAATGTGAAAAGTTGTGGCCTTCAGGAGGTAGTTCGTTGGAAGTGAGGAGGTGAAAGGCAATGGAGACATTATTATCCATTGTGCCCAAGAACCGAATGAATCATTGAAATAATATATAAGACACTTTGTGCACACCAAGAATGGATTAGCTGATTGCTTTGAACAAGTAGCAATAGCTTCTCTAAGACAGGGTTTGAACCCTGACAATTTAGCCAATTTGGTAACCAGGAAGAAGGCCATGACGTGGGGCGGTTTACTGAATCAGGTGGGAAAGCAAATCAATGTGGATGAAACGAAGAAGAATGGGGTGCATAGGCAAAAGAGGTCGGCCCCAGCTGCACCAAACCAGAACCAGAATCAGTCCGAGTACAAAGCTAAGGAAGTCGGACAGGGTCCCAGCAGGGCCAAGGCTCAATCTCACCAAGCACCAGCTCAGAGCTAGCAATCCAGAAATAAGCGAGGGCCTTAGGTTCAACCGGAGTGGTTTGCTGAATTGAAAGAAAATATGGCAACCATTTTTGACAAAACAAAAGACGAAGTACATTTTAGGAAGCCGGCTGCGCTTCAATCTCCCAGGGAAAGTCGTAATATTGTTTCTGCTAATATCATCATGATATTGGTAATAACACAGAAGATTGCATCGCTTTGAAACAAGAGGTGCAAAATTTGATTGAAAGAGGAAAATTTGGTGCTTATGTTAAAAGAAGAAGTGGGAGTAGGCCTGATAATGCTCATCGGACCGGCCCAACAAACAATGCAGGGACGTCGGCTCCGGACGGGGCCATGGTAATTATTGAAAGATTGGATATGGAGTCAAAATATTTGGATCCTGATCCAGCCAAAAATAAAGTGGGTGTTATCATAGAACACACCAAGACCGTGTCCAGACTCATAAGCTTTTTTGAGTCACTTACCATATTTGGGGGGGACACCATGACTGCACCAACTAATTCTTCAAGGAAAAGGCATGTTCACACCCTGGCTACTCAATTGGAAGGCGGCATGACTTCCTATCAATCACAAATTCATTTTCCCTTCATTGTGTTTGATGAAGATGATTTAAGGGACATAGCTGGTCCCCATTAAGATGTTATGGTGATAGGAGCATCCATTGGGGGCAATGACATTAGATGAATTCTGGTAGACACTAGCAGCTCAGCCAACATTCTGTTTCTAACTTCCTACAAACAAATGAAGAATCCAGCAGTCATTCAACGTTCGAACATGTCTATTCTGGGTTTCACTGGAAGCTCTGCGGACGTAGTTGGGGAATTCGAGGAGGAGGATTTGTTGGACAAAGGCCCTTTTAAGAAGAAGGTGAGAGTACTTTTTGTGGTGGTGGATTGTCCCACATGCTATAATGCCATTTTAGGAAGGTCCTGGCTCTCCAGAATGCATGTTGTGGCTTCAACAGTTCACCAATGTTTAAAATACGATGTGCAAGGACAAATGGGAGTTGTTCGGAGTAGTCAGAAGATAGCAAGAGAATGTTATGCAACAGCATTGGCCTCTAGAACTTTGGGTGCATTTCGGATCAGTGAAGATTAGTAGTTGGAGGGGCCCTCTGGGGGAGAGGGTGAAATTGATGACCCCAGAGAGACCTTTGGTGTTTTGATACCAATTAAAGAGGTTGAAGCTCACTCTCTGGCTGAAGGAAGAAGTGTCAAGATCAGATCTAAGATGACATCAGAACTAAAGAGCAAAGTGTTATCTTTTTTAACAGACCATCATCATGTTTTTGCTTGGTGCGATGTTGATGTAACCGGAGTGCCAGTAGATGTTATATCACACCAGCTATCCATCCGAAGAGATATAGCACTTGTTGTAGAAAATGGAAGAGCTTTTTCTGAAGAGAAATCTGATGTTATAGTTCGAGAGGTTGACCGGCTTACTAAGATGGGGCACATAAAGGAATCTCAATAACCTTTATGAACAGCCAATCCGGTATTAATAAAAAAAAACGGGAAGTGACGTATGTGCATCGACTTTACTGACCTTAATAGGGCTTGCCCAAAAGATCTATATTTGGTTCCCTGGATCGATCAGTAAGTGGACTCCACATCTGGGAACAGGTTGTTGTCCTTCATGGATGCTTTTTCCGGGTATAATCAGATTCAAGTGGATCGAAGGATCAAGAACACACTACTTTTGTTACTAATAGGGGACATCATTGTTACAAGGTGATGCCTTTTGGGTTAAAGAATTCTGGGGCTACTTATCAGAGGTTCGTGAACAAAGCATTCGCTGATCAGATTGGAAGAAATATAGAAGTCTACATTGATGACATGATGGTAAAGAGTGTGGAAGAAGAGTTACACTTGGCCGATCGGCAATATACTTTTTCCAACTTAGTAAAAGTTAATTTAAAGTTGAATCCAGAAATATATGTTTTTGAAGTGCAGTCCAGGAACTTTTTGGGGTATGTGATAAGTGAGAAAGGGATCAGCCTGATCCAGACCAACTTAATGCTTTACCAGCAGATGGATCCTCCTCGGAATGTTAGAGAAGTACAAAAATTGACAGGGAGGTTAGCTTCTCTAAACCGTTTTATCTCAAGGTCTTCGGATAGGTGTGCCCCGTTTTTTCCAAACTTTAAAGGGTGTTAAAGTCTTCACATTGCGATCAGGCCTTTGATGAAATAAAAAAGCATTAATCCTCCCCCAAAACTTTGTTTAAACCTGTTGATGGAGAAAAGTTGTATATATATTTAGTAGTCTCTGAATGTGCCATAAGTGTGGTGCTAGTAAGAGAGGTGGACATATCAGTAAAATCCTGATGGATGCTAGAAAAAGGTATTTAAAACTTGAAAAGCTAACACTGACATTAGTAATTGCTGCTAGAAAGATGAGGCCTTACTCTCAGTCTCATTCCATTTTTGTCCGAACATCTTTTCCCTTGAAAAATGTTCTTCAAAAGGCAGACATATCAAGCAGAATGACCAAATGGTCAGTAGAATTGGGAGACTATGATATTGATTTTGCCCCCCAAACTGCAATCAAGGCTCAGTCTGTAGCTGATTTCCTAGTTGAGTTCTATTCGGACATGAGTACTAAAAGCTACTGGTGAAAAGACTAAGAATCTATGGGTTGTTCGGACTGATGGTGGATCAAGTACCATGGGTTGTGGTGATGGGATATGTTTAACCTCTCCGTACGACGATAAGCTATTTCAGGCTATATGTGGAGCCAAAAGTGTCAGGTTAATGAGTGATTCTTAGCTTCTTATCCATCATGCCCAGGGTCAATCTGAGGCCAAGAAAGAGCAGTTAATTAAATATTTACTTATTCTTAAAGAGGTGGCAGTTAACTTCAAAGAAATCAGATATGAGCACATGCCCAGAACATACAATACACTAGCAGACTCCTTGGAAACCATAGCCTACTTTGAGTCATACCCATGGATTCATTTGTAGGAGTGCCCGTCCATTCAACTCAATCAGAGCAAAGAAGACGAGGAAAGTTCAAATATACAAGTGGGTCAACCTAAAGACTGGAGGTATCCTCTTCTTCAATACCTTTCAGATGGCATTTTGCCTACGGAAAAAGCAGTAGGAAGAAAAATGAAGTATAGGGCTCGTGGATTTTTTAATCACAAGAGACATCCTTTACAAGAATTCTTTTAGTAGACCTCTCTTGCGATGTTTGGGGATTGAAGAGTCCCAAATAGTGCTGTCTAAACTGCATGATGGTGAAGGGTCAGCACATTGTGGTTATAGATCTTTGACTCGAAGAGTCTTGTTGGACGGATACTACTGGCCTCCATAATGGAAGATGCCAAGGAATTGGTGAAGAAGTGTGATCCATGCCAAAGATATGGTAATGAAATTCATATCTCAGCTGTCCCTTTGGAATCGATTTCTGAGCCAATACATTTTCCTCGTTGGGGGCTGGATCTGGTGGGACCTCTACCTATGGCGTCGGGAGGGTGCAGAACTATCATTGTAGCCATTGATTATTTTTCAAAGTGGATAGAAGCTACCCCCTTGGCAGGAACCACTTCAAAAGATGTTATAAAATTCATTTTATCTAATATTTGCTGCAGATTTGGGGTTCCACAGAAGATAACCACAGACAATGGACCACAATTCGATAACAAAGATATGAAGAATTTTTGTGCCTCTAGAGGCGTTTAACATTGCATTTCTTCTCCTTTCCACCCACAGGCGAATGGTCAGGTTGAAGTGGCAAACAGAGCCATTATGTCCGGTCTTAAAAAGAATTTAGAAGGGACTGCTAGAAAGTGGCCAAGCTATCTACAAGAAGTGTTATGGGTCTACTGGACTACTCGTGGAGCTACTACACACGAATCCCCGTTTGCCTTAGTATATGATATGGATGTAATTGCTCCTATAGAGGCAACTCTTCCATCATACAAAGTCCACAACGTTTCCGAACAGGCTAATGAAGTGGCAATCAGAAGTCAACTCGACTTGATAGAAGAGAAAAGAGTTAAGGCTCACCTTAGAGCCACCCATTATCAGGAATTGATGAGAAGTAGGTTTGCTTCTAAAGTCAGAAGAAGGGATTTTCAACCAAGGGATAAAGTGTTGAGAAATGTCTTCCTACATGCTAAGGAGAAGCAGTTCAGCAAGCTAGCTCCAAATTGGGAAGGACCCTATGTGGTCATCGGAAAGCTTAAACCTGGGACATACAGGCTTCAAGATAAAGATGGGAGGATCTTAAATCACCCCTGGAACCTTGAACACCTCCGGTTGTATCTAGAATGAAAGTTATGTAAATATTTACTTGTTTAAAGTCCATGTAAATATTAGAGGGCATACTCTTTCCTACCCTAGTGGCGCGGGGAGGTTTTAATGAGGCGTGCGGGTTTTTAATAAAATTTGATGCCTTCTTAAAAAATTCTGAGTGGTTTGATCGTAGTTTCTTTAAAATCCTCTAAGTATTATTGACGGATCGGATTGATCTAGTGGAATGATGACCATTTAAACATTTGTCATCAGAGAATTTAAACACTCTCACCTTAAACATCAGCCATAAAGATTGGGCAAACATAAAACAAGGAAAGAATTATGTAAAATAAAACTGCTCGGCTAGCATCCGGGAATGATATTATAACATGTAAGAATTCTTTGGCCATCCAAGGACTTTGAAGTTTAAAAAGAAAAGGCTTATCCGGGCAGGAGCCAGACACCATTACAAAAATGCCTTGGCCATCCAAGGACTTTAGTCTGACATGAGGATAAAATAAAAACAGAAGATAGTTAACATTTTAGGGCTGAACTCCCTTAGAAGTTCCTCCTTCGTCTTGTTTCTTCTTTTGGTCTTTGGGTTCATCATTAGGGCTCTCTCCAGTCCCTTCTTCTTCATGAGGGGTATCATCATAACCACTGGAATAGTTGTGCCTATCACCATCTACCATAGTATGGAATGGGAGGTCTTCGTATTCCATATACTGCCACAGAGAACCAAGCGTCCTCTTCGGGAATATTTGATGAAAAATCATGACCATGACAGATTTGACTTCGGCATACCTCTCTTCTTAGGAATCTATCACCTTATTGGTGTATACATCGATCTTGGCCTGGATTGTCTTCTCCTGCTCCTTTATCAAATCATTTTTCTCCTTGGTGACTTTAGACACATCATCTTTGAGAGAAGTTTTGTCACCGGTTAGTGTTTGGATGACACTGTCCCTGGACTTCACATCCTCTTTCGAAGCAGAGAGATCCTTCTCCAAGCGAGAACATTTAGTTTGGAGTTCAGTGTTAACCATCTCCGAAGTGGCCAGCTTGGTGGCCAAGTCCTCTTTCCCCTTCTTAAACTCATCGATCTCTCTCCTTAATGCCGCAACACTCTAATTGGCGTTAAGGAGGTTGTTAGATAAACTCTGTTTGTCTGTGTTGAGTTTGTTGATGAGATTAGATTGGTTTCACATTTGCCTCTCCAGGTTGATCACCGGTTGAATGTTGCTCAGCAAGGAGTGAGCCACCATGTCATTCTCCTCTGAAATAGAAAAAGACTTACCATTGAAGGTAACCATGTTTGAGGAGCTTGGAGGAAGACAGGGGCCAGCAAAGTCATCTTTTTCAAGGTCTCCAAAGTAAAGGCCAATATTTTGGAGGCCACTGATGTCGACTCCATCAAAATTAATATCCCCTCCGGTACCCTCTCCGGTGTGATAATCACTGGGGATTTTCTCTGCCAATGTGGGGTCTGTTGGGTCGGCCGGTGGAAGAGAATCTGAAGGCTGGAGAGCGACATCATCCATCGAGGAGATTTTCTTCTTCTTGGCTTCCTTATCTCCACCATCTACTCCCCGTTTTCGATCCTTCTTGGGAGCCTTTAAAGGATTTGGAGGTCCATCTGGCTCTTTGATACTCTCATCTTCAACCATTTGAAGTATAGTAGCATCGATTCCCCCTTGGCCCTGCACTTCCTCATTTGCTGGGACGATCTCTTCAACACCACCTTGAGCAACCTCAGTTGCATCTTGTTTCTTCTTGCCTTTCTTGCCCCTCATTTTACTTGGGGCTTTTTCTCTGGCAGGCAAGGACAGCTTCCCATCCTTCTCCTCTGTCCTCTGCAGGATGTCACCCAGAGGAGGTAGAGTGGTCAATTTCTCCCAAGTAAGGTCTCTCCGGCCAGTTGTGTTCTAGAGATGGGACCTCGCTAAATTTCCGGCAGTAAAGAAATTGTGGAAACGATTTCCCCATTTGTAAGTAGCCCAAGCATTCAGTTTGGCACAAGTTGTCTACCCCTCTTCCACATAGTCGGAGAACTCCTTCGGCAGCACTACAAAAAAAAACGAAGAGCGGTTTAGAAATAGATTTTTAATAAGAAAAGAAAGACAAGCGTGATTGAATATTTACCTGAGCTTTTCCATCTACTGGTGACCATGCTAGGGTTGACACCAGCCTTGATTTTTCTCCCGTTCTCCCAAACCCCACTAATATATAAGAATTGGGTATTCTAATTCTTCTCCGATTCAAGCAAATCATCCACCACTTTAAAGTTATCTCCCATGTTGTTGTGGTAGAAAGGGATGACCTGGTTATTGCAGAGGTTGGGCACAGCAGTGAATTGCTCCATTGGAAGCGATATTCCGGAGAACCTAGAGGCCATAATGCAGGCTATAAAGATGTACCAAGCATTGGGACTCAGCTGGCTTGGATAGAGCTTTATCAGCTCCGTATAGATGACTATCTTGCTCAGCTTCCAGTCCATTGGCGTCTCCGGGGTGACCGGTATCCTCACCTTGACAGACTCAGGGATCGCCCACTTCATCCGGATCTGAGCTAACTCAGCAGTGTGAGTGTAGACATAGTTGATGTTCTGCATGGCTAGCGGATACTTCACGCCCACCTTGTGGAAGCAGGGTCCCACTTTGCCTTCCAGGGACTCCGACAATTCCGGGTATTTCAAACAAAGTTTCTCTTTACCCTTTCCCTAGAGAAGTTATAAGGGAACATATAAGTGTTTTGCATGCAGTTTCTCCAACTGTGGTTATGAATTCGTCAGTCCACTCAGAAGGAAACCCACCAACTTTAAACGATAAAATTCAAACTATTTCTGCAGGAGCATTTGAAGCATATAACACACTCCCTATTTTACATTTGGTTTTTCTTTCTCAGATGGAGACCAACATTAGTTTCTCGTCCCCTACTTTGTCAATGGTTTTAGGAGTACCTATTAGACTCATGTTTGGAAAAATTATGATAAAAATTACAAATGGAGTTCGAAAATCTCTAAAGCTATTTTGACAAATATCTTTCACTTGTACGTATATATATTTGATCAGTGTGCTCAAATTTACAAATTAATCGATGGTCCTATATGTGTCTTTTTTCGAAAAGGTGACGATACAAGATCAACATTTCCAGCTCTGATTATTACGATTTCCAGATTTTGTAAACATGGTTCTATCACATTCATCTTGTATGAAAAAGGTAAAGAAGGCAAATATAATTACATAGGTCAAATCCTTGAATTTTTGAAGACAACAAAATAAGATTATTTTAGAGTTCAACGGTTCTTCAAAGCGAAAGATACTGTAATCCAATTTCAAGAAAACCGTTAGCATGAGAAGCGTATACTGTGATGCGATGAATGACAATGTATTAGATTCCATTATCTTAAAACTCAAGATTATACAGCGAGAGCCTAATGATAATCTCAAGTTAAGACATTACGACTATTATTCTGATATGAAGTGTTCGGTAGACTATTCTACTTTCCACACACTTGGAAATTCTATTCGTGTTTCATCCTTATCTGTTGAGATGAAGAAAAATAGTACGGATATGAATACGCCACTAAAAGATCCAAACGATTCCTACAAACAAGAGCTAGCTCTATTGGATTTATATTGCGGTTGTGGTGGAATGTCAACTGGTTTGTACCTTAGTGCCAAAACCTTGGGCATTGACTTGATAAAAAATTGGGTTGTGGAGATCAACAATACGTCTAAGAACTTGAAGTTGAATCTGTTGGGAAAAAGTCCCTAAGATAAAACAAGAACAACAGATAGCCTTAACAGACAGACTAGTATATATATATATATATAGATAAACAAGAAGTGCCGAAATGGTAACTTCATTTCAAATATCAATACAAGGGTCTGTTTTCTTATATAGAAAATACAGATAAACTGTTCGGTCTTATCTAAATAACTACCCTAATAACTGATATTAGACACTTCATAAACTAGACAATACGTATTCAAACCAACTAGTTTAGATTACTTCCAACATTCTCCCCTGTAATCTAAACTGCAACCAACTTCACGGTGGTCTTCTCTGTCTTCTGCCATCAGATGTGCAGGTTCCTCATCTTTTACTACCATGTCTTCTACCATCATAAGTGCAGCTTCCTCATCTCTGCCATCAGAAGTGCAGGTTCCTCATCTTGTACTGTCATGTCTTCTGCCATCAGAACTGTAGGTTCCTCATCTCTGCCATCAGAAGTGCAGGTTCCTCCTCGATTTTTCCTTTTCATCCACTCCTCTCTAGTGAATAAAAGCTTCCCTTCTTCGTCTTCTCGTTTACTCCATTCGTCCTCCGTTGTTATTGCCTAGGCTCTGATACCAATGTTGGGAAAAAAGTCCCTACGATAAAACAGGAACAACAGATAGCCTTAACAGACAGACTAGTATATTTATAGAGATAAACAAGAAGTGCGGAAATGGTAACTTCATTTCAAATATCAATACAAGGGTCTGTTTTCTTATATAGAAAATACAGATAAACTGTTCGGTCTTATCTAAATAACTACTCTAATAACTGATATGAGACACGTTATAAACTAGACAATACATATTCAAACCAACTAGTTTAGATTACTTCCACCAGAATCATCCAGAAACATAACTTAGAAATGAAGCTACTAAAGATTTCTTTGACCTATTAACGGAGTGGGACAAGCTATATAAAAATACATAGTAAAATATACCACATGAAATGTGAAATTAAGTACACGTATCCCTGAAACATGCAAAAATTTGCGTTCAAATAGTGAAGGCAGAAATTCATATAAAGAATTCGACGTTGCGAGCCTTGTCGACATATGCTGTAGTGGTCATAATAATATTCGCAAGCGTAGATTTAATTTTAAGGTTGATCTAACTAGTTAGATTTTAATGGATGATATTTTTGCTCCATATGACTACAGTGGGCGAATTTGAGGGCTAATTCTTTCCAACCGGGAGAGGATGATGTAGCTCACTATTTGAATTCAATTATTTAAATATTTTAGTTTTAGATTTATTTTATTTAAGTATTTATTTAAGATAACAAATTAAATCTGATTATATTTTGATTTAATAGGATATTATTTTACTATGTTTATTTTTGTTTCCTTGTTTTGTATTAAGGATTTGGGCGATTCCTATTTAAGGCGCCTCAAACCCTACTTTTATTTTGAGACTTTTTTTAATAGAATTTTGATAATGAAAATTAGGGTTCCCCCTATATTGACTTCTCTGCGTTTACTTTGTATCAAGATGTGATCTTCAATGAAATAATGATGTACAAGGACAGACATAAAACCGAAGCAAATGACTCAAAGCGTATGAATCAATATTTGTAGACATTGATGGAGTCCCAGATAATCAAGAAATAGAGCCGACCTAGGCAGTTCCTGTTTTGCGAAGATCTTCCCGACCTCATGTTCCCAACAGAAGATATTTGAACAATCTGTTACTTACCGATGGAGGGGAACCTGAATGCTATGATCAAGCTTTCCAGACCAGTGATGTTAGCAAGTGGGAGCTTGCCATGAAAAATAAGACGAAGTCTTTAATCTCAAATGATACATGATAACTAGTTGAGTTACTAATGGGTAAGAAGGCACTTCATAACAAATGGGTGTATCAGGTGAAAGATGAGCATGATGGCTCTAAGAGATACAAAGCTTGACTAGTTGTTAAAGTGTTCCAACAAAAGGAAGGAATTGATTACACTGATATTTTGCTCTAGTTGTGAAGCTCAATACTATTAGATCAGTGTTGAGTATTTTTCCCATTGAGACCTTTATCTTGAACAGTTAGATGTGAAGACTGCATTTCTTCACGGGGACTTGGATGAGGAAATATATATGTATCAACCAGAAGGTTTCTTAAAAGAAGGGAAAGAAAACATGGTATAGAGACTCAAGAAAAGTTTGTATGGTCTAAAACAAGCTCCAAGACAGTGGTACAAGAAATTTGACGTCTTTATGTAAGAAAATGTAATGCAGACCACTCTTATTATTTTAATATATGTAAGTCTTGTTATATCATTTTGTTACTCTATGTTGATGATATGTTAGTAGCAGGTTCATATATGGATGATATTAGAAAATTGAAGCAAACATTGTCAAAAGAATTTGATATGAAGGGCTTGGGTCCGGCGAAGAAGATTCTTGGAATGCAAATCACAAGAGATAAGCATATATAAGTTTTGCAGTTATCTCAGTCAGAGTACATCGATCGCATTTTGAAGAGATTAAACATGTGTGATGCCAAACCAGTTAGTACACCATTTGCAGGTCACTTTCGTTTATCCAAGGATCAATCCCCTAAGACGGATGAAGAAAAAAACTCCATGGAATAGGTTCATTACGCCTCAGCTATTGGAAGTTTGATGTATGCAATGGTCTGTTCAAGACCAGACATTAGTCATGCAGTGGGAGTTGTGAGTAGGTTTATGTCAAATCCAGGGAAAATGCATTGGGAAGCTGTGAAATGGATTTTGAGGTGCCTACTAGGTACCACAGAAAAGTGTTTGTACTTTAATAAGGGTGAGTTAAAGGTACAAGGCTACATAGATGCAGATTATAGAGGTGAAGTTGATCACCGGAAAAGCACTATCGGTTAAATATTTATTTTTGGAACTGCAGTTGTTAGTTGGATGTCAAAGTTATAGAAAATTATCACTCTATCAACTATAGAGGCTGAGTATGTAGCAGTGACCGAAGCCAGTAAAGAGATGGTATGGCTTCAAGGTTTGTTAACCCAGTTTTGATTCAAACATAAGAACAACGTTCTGCATAGTGATAGTCAAAGTGTAATTCAATTGGCGAAGAATTCAACATTTCATTCAAGAACCAAGCACATCAGTATTCGTTATCATTTCATTAGATCTTTATTGGAAGATGAGGTGCTAATACTGGAAAAGATCCAAGGAAGCAAGAATCCAACTGATATGTTGACAAAGACAGTAGCCATTGAAAAACTGAAGTTGTGTTCAGCTTCACTTGGTCTGCAAGAGTAATAAGACCAGAATGATCTGCAGCATAGATGAAGGTGCAAAGACATGTGGAAACCAGTCTTCAAGTGGGAGATTGTTATTTTGACATAATAGTCCAGCCTTATTCAATATACATTTCAATGGATAGAAGAGATGCTAGATGAAAAGACAGTGAAGATGAGGCAAGTTCTGAACATATTAAAGAGAGCTATAGTGAATTAAAAAAGACAGTGTAATTTTCGTGGGTCATAAATTACACATTAAGGACTGTAAATGTTTTCCCCTTTTAAGTGTGACAGTCTCTACAAAACTAAGTGCTAGGTTTTTTGTGTATGCATAAAAAACGACAGAATCACTGTGTCTTTATAATAAAATCGATCTGCAGCAGGTCCGGAGATGTAGGCATAATTTGCTGAAATCCGTTAACAATTGTGTGTTTGCTTTCACTTTTGTTTTGTGTTTCTTTTCTTATTGATTTGATTGCATGAAAATTGTGTATTTTCCCAAAACCCATCTTTACCTCAAGAAAATTTAGAAGTGATTTGGTAGGAAATTAGTGTATTTCCCTTACGACTGGTATCAGAGCTAGGCTGGTAGCGATCCAAAGGAGGTCACATTTGAGTGGGAGCAATGGCTATAGACGAAGGAAAGATGAGACTCGAAATAATCAATGGTGTAGATTTTGGGTTCTGGAAGAGGCTGAGTATGTAGCAGTGACCGAAGCCAGTAAAAATATGATATGGCTTCAAGGTTTGTTAACCGAGTTTGGATTCAAACATAAGAACAACGTTCTACATAGTGATAGTCGAAGTGTAATTCAATTGGCGAAGAATTCAACATTTCATTCAAGAACCAAGCACATGAGTCTTCGTTATCATTTCATTAGATCTTTATTGGAAGATGAGGTGCTAATACTGGAAAAGACCAAGGAAGCAAGAATTCAGCTGATATGTTGACAAAAACAGTAGCCATTGAAAAACTAAAGTTGTGTTCAGCTTCACTTAGTCTGCAAGAGTAATAAGACCAGAAAGATCTGCAACATAGATCAAGGTGCAAAGACATGTGGAAACCAGTCTTCAAGTGGGAGATTGTTATTTTGGCATAATAGTCCAGCCTTTTTGAACATACATTTCAATGAATATAAGAGATCCTAGATGAAAAGACAGTGACGATGAGGCAAGTTCTAAACATATTAAAGAGAGCTGGAGTGAATTAAAAAAGACAGTGTAATTTTAGTGGGTCATAAATTACACA
Organism: Limnanthes douglasii subsp. nivea; assembly: GCA_036936605.1. Lineage (NCBI taxonomy): Eukaryota > Viridiplantae > Streptophyta > Magnoliopsida > Brassicales > Limnanthaceae > Limnanthes > Limnanthes douglasii. Next base: position 341,305,781 of record JAUPFV010000002.1, read on the forward strand.
TTAAGGATTGTAAATGTTTTCTCTTTTTAAGTGTGACAGTCTCTACAAAACTAAGTGCTAGGGTTTTTGTGTATGCATTAAAAACGGCAGAATCGTTGTGTCTTTATAATAAAATCGATCTGCAGCAGGTCCGGAGATGTAGGCATAATTTGTTGAACTCCGTTAACAATTGTGTGTTTGATTTCACTTTTTTTGTGTTTCTTTTCTTTTTGATTTGATTGCATGAAAAATGTGTATTTTCTCAAAACCCCTCTTTACCTCAAGAAAATTTAGAAGTGATTTGGTAGGAAATTAGTGTATTTCCCTTACGACTGGTATCAGAGCTAGGCTGGTAGCGATCCAAAGGAGGTCACATTTGAGTGGGAGCAATGGCTATAGACGAATTATCAAACCACTTGGGAAGATGTCCGGAAAGGATCTCCGGGGAGAGAAGGGATGACCTCCAATTATGTCCGACTTTATAAGTGCTCCCTCCCGGACCATCATTGGTTGTCATATATAGTTTTTCCTCAGTCGGAGAAGTAAACTGATTACTAACTCGGTATTCTTGATTATAACTTTCAACTTGAGGCTGTTTTCGAGAAGTGATGTATTCGACTCGAACATTCCCTATTTTATCCTGCTCCTCGGAATACATCTTTCTTTTCCCAGTATCACCTTTCTTCATTGACTCCTTCTTTCTTCGACTAGTCCGATGATCGTGTTTGCGCGTCTTCGACTCTCTTTGCCTCCGATCTGGTTTGTATATGGCATCAGTATCCGGAGATAAAAATTCATCAGAGCCCAAGGAAGTATATTTACTAGATTCTGATGTGTCGTATCTTTGTTCCGATCTAGCTCGCCTTTTGGAATGTCGATGACTTCTCCTTCGTTGTCTTTCTTCAAATTGAATGGCGTCTTGGGTCTGGTCAGCCACGACTCTCTCTTGTTGGACTTCAAATCTGACCTTCCTGGAGCTTACTATCTCTTTCTTTTCTGCACTCAACCTTTCGATGTCCTCCAACAATTCTATATGTTTGGTGACCAGGACTGACTCTTCAAGCAGCTCATCGGCATATCGGTTTGGGTCGTTTCCTTCATTTGTGACTTGTTCTTGCATCAAATAATCACCAGACTCAACACCGGTCAGATCTCTAGTCGGATTGGTATTAATCTCTCCATGAACTTTAGTATTCATATTTTTTGAAATACGTTTTCAAGGTTTTAGAACGTTAATTCTGGGTACCACTCGGTTCCCACAGACGTCGTCACTGATGAACTCAGAAAATCCTTAGGGAAGTTCTGAAGCGGAAATGTTCGTAGAAGAGGATCAGACTAGGAAATGTTCCTATGAAGTGACAACAAATAACAAAATCAGTATTTTTTAGAGAGAGAAAAGGACAAAAGGAATAAATGAAGCAATAATTAACTAATCATTGGTACTTTTCCCCAAAAAGGGAATGTTCTTTATATAGTACATGAGATAGGTAGTAAAATTACATAATTACGACCATTAAAGTATTCTCACACCCACTCTTTTACTATTTACATATAAGTTCTTGGGGCATATCATTTAACCCTTCAACTTCTTAAGTTTGCTTTACTTTGATCCTTAACCACTAAACGTACAAACCTAGGCCTTTTTCTTAGCATAATTTTCCTAGTGATTACTGGTGTGGTTTATTTCTATATGAGGGTAAGTTTGTAATTTTTGTTTAGAGTTTGTGGAGGTTTGCAAGTATTTAATATTTGAGCAGAGAGTAGAGGGAGAATTAAGCAGCCTGGTTGTATTTAATATTCATTACCCTCATTTAATGTTGGTTGTTGGGTATTTATATCCTTACATCTGGGCCTTATGGGCTTTCGGGTCATGTTTAATGGACCCAGGTCAAGTTTAAGGACCCATGAGCTCTTAGTAGGAGAGCAAGCAGCTTAGTCAAGAAGTGATTAGGTTTTTATGTACTTTAGTCCTAGTTCGAACAGTCCAATGGATGAGGTGTTCGAACTGCCCTGTCCGGTTTGGTGATCTTAGTCCGAACTGTCCTCGTCCGGAGAGGTTACAATATTCGGACTCATCAGGAGCCCCTTTTTTAGGTGTTTGTTCAAATACCTTTGTCAAAAACCTGAAAAACAGTCCGATGTCAGTGGCAGTTTTACCCGAACAGGTCTTTCGAATAGTGTTATGGCTTTTTCTGGACTGAAAACGTTCTGTGAATCTAAACGGTTTTTTGCCAAAGTTCATGGGACACGTGTCACTTTTTGGCTGGTTGTTTCAGCCATTTTTTCACCTTGAATTTCGCACCCACCTTCTCTGAAAAGAAACCTCTTCATTAATGAAGGTGACATCAGTGCCGTCTTTTAATCATTACTAATCTTTTCGAATTCTCCTAGGAATCAAGACTTTCTTTTGAGATTTACTATAAATTGAAATACTTTTCTACTGTTTTACTATCACTTTCATTTTCACTCTGCAAATCTTCAAAGCTTTCTCTCTCAAAAACAAATTCTTACCTAGGTTGTTTATGTTCACGGCTAGGAATGCTCTGATCAAAGGCGGGTGGCTCAACCTATCTAAATTAGAAAAAGCGCAAAAAGTCGAAAGGGAAAAGCGCATTGCAGCAGGCTTACCCACTTCTCCCATCGATAAACCAGCAATCGCAGCCACAGAGTTAGACCAGGGTTCTTCCTCCACAAAGGGTGTCAAACCGAAGCGAGTGTTTCAAACCATTCTTTCCCTTATCATCTCAGGTTCTTCGGTTCAAGAGTTGGAACCTGCCGTTGAACTAGGTCTAACACCTACCAGCTTTAAAAAACCCTAGCCATTCTTAGCCATGGGGTCAGATGCTGAAACTTTTCCTCACAAGCTAGTTGATCAGAGAAAAGGCCGGCTGGTCAAATGACAGGCTTCTAAGGGCACCCGTTCGAAATCTGGTGCCAAGGACAGCAGTATTTGGTCAGAAGTACCCATTAGAGCACCCAGGGATAGGCTGTCCGGTCCGGAGGGCACTGGCTCAAGTCCCCGAAGAGAAAGTTCTACATTAGAGCCCCAACCAGAGGCTAGGAATCAGGAGAGTACTGAAGCTCACCAGTCCGGAATTCAAGCTGAACAGACTCCAAACCTCCCCGCTCATCAGCTTGACCCTTTTGGCCCCACATATATAAGCTAACTTTAAACCAGCTATAGCTGCTTCGTATTCGGATTCATTGTTAGAACCCCTAAAATCATAACATATAGCCTGGTACATTCTGTCACCATACGGAGAAGTCAAACACACCCCTGCACCACATCCCATAGTATTGGACCCACCATCCGTCCGGATGACCTAGACCTTTTTGTCTTTCATCTCAGTGGTCTGCTCCGAATCCCTATCAGAGTGGAATTCAACTAAAAAGTCAGCCACAACTTGGGCTTTAACTGCTATTCGAGGAGTAAAATCAATATCAAAGTCCCCCAACTCCACTGACCACTTAGTCATTCTACTTGAAATGTCTGCCTTTTGGAGAACATTCTTCAAGGGAAAGGATGTTCGGACGACAATTGGATGAGCCTGGAAATAAGGTCTCATCTTCCTGGCAACAATCACCAAGGCCAACGTTAACTTTTCGAGTTTCAAATAACGCTTTTCTGCATCTATTAAGCTCTTGCTGATGTATTACACCGGATGGGGGTAATTATCTACCTCTCTTACCAATACAACACTGATGGCACTACATGAAACTGCCAGGTATACTAAGAGTGTTTCTGCATCAACAGGTTCAAATAAAGTCTTAGGGAAGGACAAATGTTTCTTAATTTCATTGAAGGCCTCATCGCACTGTGGAGTCCAGTCGAATCCCTTTGCACCCTTTAGAGTTTGGAAAAATGGGGCACATCTGTCCGAAGATCTTGAGATGAACCGATTTAAAGGAGCCAACCTCCCCGTCAACCGTTGTACTTCTTTAACATTCCGAGGAGGCTCCATTTGGAATAGAGCATTAAGTTGGTCCGGGTCGGACTGTATTCCTTGCTCACTTATTATGTAACCCAAGAACTTCCCGGATTGTACTCCGAACACACATTTTTCTGGATTCAGCTTCAAATTCACTTTTACCAATGTGGCAAAATTTTCTTGGAGGTCTATCAAGTGCAGATGCTCATCCACACTTTTCACCATCATGTCGTCAATGTATACTTCCATATTTCTTCCAATTTGATCAGCAAAGGCTTTGTTTACCAATCTCTGATAAGTAGCCCCAACATTTTTCAATCCGAATGGCATCACCTTATAGCAATGAATACCCCTGTTAGTGACAAACGTGGTATGTTCCTGATCCTTCGGGTCGACTTGAATTTGATTGTACCCGGAGAAAGCATCCATAAAGGAAAGTAGTTTATTCCCAGAAGTGGAGTCTACTAGCTGGTCAATCCGGGGAACCGGATATAAATCTTTTGGGCAGGCCCTATTGAGATATGTGAAATCAATGCACATACACCACTTGCCATTTTTATTTTTTACCAAAACCGGGTTGGCAGTCCATAAAGGATATTGAGACTCCTTTATATGCCCCATTTTTGTGAACCTGTCAACTTCTTGAACAATAACATCAGCCTTTTCCTTGGAAAAAGCCCTTCTCTTTTGTACCACAAGCGCTATGTCTCTCCAGATGGATAGGTGATGTGATATAATGTCTGCTAGAACCCCTGTTACATCAGCATTGCACCAACCAAAAGCGTGCTGATGATCTTTTAAAAACTTCAACATTCTATTCTTCAGTTCGGACGACATTTTGGACCCTATCTTAACACTTTTTCCTTCTTCTAAAGAATGTGTCTCAACTTCTTCAACTGGTATCAACACTCCGGGGGTCTCTCTGGGGTCATCAATCTCACCTTCTCCCCCAGAAAGCCCCTCAAATTGCTATTCTTTGTTGATACGAACTGCCCCCAACGTTCGTGGAGCCAGTGTTGTAGCATAATATTCTCTTGCAACCTTTTGACTGCTTCGGACAACTCCCACCTGTCCTTGAACAGTATATTTCAAACATTGGTGGACTGTAGAGGCCAGCGCATGCATCCTAGAGAGCCAAGACCTCCCTAAAATAGCATTATAACAAGTGGGACAATCCACTACAATAAAAAGTATCATGACCATCTTCATAAAATGGCCCTTGCCCAACAAAACTTCTTCCTCGAACTCCCCGATCACATCTGCTGAGCTCCCAGTGAAGCCCACAATTGATTTGTCCGAACGCTGAATTACGGCTGGATTTTTCATCTTTTGGTAAGTGGTTAAGAAGAGGGTATTAGCTGAGCTTCCAGTATCCACCAAGATTCTTTTATGTCATTTCCCCCAATGGATGCTCCTATGACAATAGCATCTTCATGAGGATTGGGAGAATGCTCTACATAGTAACTTATCGTCATCATCAAAGTTCATCATGAAGTTTTTAAGTTGCTCCAAATGGTTGTCCGGATCAGTACTGCCATCTTACTTTTCCATTTTAGTGCTATCAAACCTCTTAGGGAGGTTCCCGGACAGAATCTTGGAAGACAATGGAGATTGTCTCCAATTCCGACCACGACTGAACACAGTATCCTCATTGGGAGTTGCAAAGATTCATGGTTCATCGTGGAAGGCAAAGGGATCCATCAGCATCCGGTCTACATGTCTCCGGTTGTGAGATGATCCTTTGCCTATATTCTTCTTCAATCTCCCATGTCTATCCCTTTTCCTTGAATATTTTTCAATCAACTTTTGGTTCTTTTTGGATCGGCCCTCATCACTGATGGAGGACAAAGACTCTTCGACTCCTTCCTCATCAGAGGAGCTGTCAAAAGACTCTGAGTCTGAGTCAGAACTCTCCACTGGCTTAGACCGGTGAGACTTTTTGGAACTGGCATGGGTCTTTTTGGAACTCACATGAGTCTTTGAAAGCTCATGTTCTCTAAGGTTATCGGCATGATGAGCAACTGATGCTTTTGACTTATCCTTCATGCCCATCTTAGCCTTTTCTGCCCTCAGAGCTTCTATCTCGCCCTTTAATCTATCACACTCCTCGATGGTATACTCATCATTTTCACCCACCACTTCAAGCAAGGCTGGTCGTACTTCCGGGGCGTCCGGATTCATTCAGACTGATTTTTCCTGTTGGTTTCGAATGCTTGATTCAGGCACCCTTCTTCTCCCACTGTGGTCTCCAATTTGATGTGGTTTATTTCTATCTGAGGGTAAGTTTGTAATTTTTGTTTAGAGTTTGTGGAAGTTTGCAAGTATTTAATATTTGAGTAGAGAGTAGAGGGAGAATTAAGCAGTCTGGTTGTATTTAATATTCATTACCCTCATTTAATGTTGGTGGTTGGGTATTTATATCCTTACATCTGGGCCTTATGGGCTTTCGGGTCATGTTTAATGGACCCGGGTCAAGTTTAAGGACCCATGAGCTCTTAGTAGGAGAGCAAGCAGCTTAGTCAAGAAGTGATTAGGTTTTTATGTACTTTAGTCCTAGTTCGAACAGTCTAATGGATGAGGTGTTCGAGTTGTCCTGTCCGGTTTGGTGATCTTAGTCCGAACTGTCCTCGTCCGGAGAGGTTACAATATTCAGACTCATCAATTACCTATATTTTTATCCCCTTATCAGTACTAATCTAACAAGGGTAAGGCTATTCCAACAAAATATGTAATCGTGTTCATATTTTCATGGAAACCGGGGATAAAACAAGCATAGAGCATTTGTATAAGAAATGGTTTGTCATAATCTATATAGATATAAGAATTGATTAAATTGGGAAAAATTAGGTTTACCTAGAAATAATTTTTTTCGACGAGTGTAAATTTAAAAGAGGAGAGAATGGGAGACTTATCTGTGTTCTGAAAAATGACAGCTTTACAATATTTTTTGGTTGGATTTGGACTGGCTCGTGGATAAATCATTTAGCCTGGTTTCTTGATGCCTCACCAAATAACATTTATCTTGCTGATTTTCCTTGACTCTAAGGGTTTTGGTGATTCTGAGACGAATCGTTTTTGAACATAGGATTGATATAGAATCCTTGAGTCTCAGCAGTTTCTAGAAATCCAATTTAGTCTTCAGATCTTTGGGGAATAGGGGGAAATTGTGATGTAGAACCTATAACTTTCGACTTGTACTCTTGATGGTTGAGATCTCCTTCAACGAGTTGCTATGGGTTTTGTAATCTAATGTTGAATTCACTAATTCTTCTTCAATTTGGTCTCTTCCGTCTTGTTCTTCAAGATTTTGGTTATGCACTATTTTACTGAGACCTTGGTGTAATATCGATGTTGAGAAGATGGGAGAGCGATAAGAGGTTAATGTTGATATTTTATACATAAAGAGTTTCTTGTATCATCTTTTTTTAATAAAAACATATTAGTTATTTAAATTTTTAATTAAATCATAATTATTTTTATCTGGTATATCTATATTTCAATTTTCTCTCAACTTTATTATTTTTATTGATGAATATTTTGTTCTTCGTTTGTACATGATTATGTTTTTACGTGAAACTAAAATTATTAGATTTTTTTCCAATAGTATTATTTTATTAGTTTAGATTTTACCAGCGTTTATCTTATATGATATTGATGTTTTACTTTTAATTTTGATGCTTCCTAATAACACATTTTTATATAGAGTGAATCTAATCCAAGAGACAATATAATTATTTTTTGAAATAATCTTGGTGTCAAGAAGTCGTTATTGATGTGGGATCTATGCAATGTTTAACTAAATAACGGAAGATCGAGAAAGGTGGTCACTCACATTTTCAATAATTGTTTAAAATTATTCTAAATAACATGATTTGGACCAAGACCAAAGTGATGTCAACATGGAAATTTGTTTGCACACACAGTTACTTTGGGTTTATTGTAGACGTTCCCAAATGTGCTAATAATTGATACCACCTACAAGGTAATAAGGTACGAGATGCCATTATTTGAGGTTGTTGGAGCTACTTCTACCACTATGATGTTTAACATGAAACTTGTACTTATTTTCGGGTATAACGTTGACACCTATAAGTAGGATTAACATATTAGCAAACGTTGATGGTAACAAACTTCATCGAGGAACCATTCATTGTTTTTACGGATAAAGCCTTAGCGTTAGTGAAGGTTTTCAAACAAGTGTTCCTTAATGTAACACACATGCTCTATCGATGGTACATTAACATGAACGTCCTTGTAAAATCAAAGATACTCATGAATAGTAATAAAATCTTCGGTGATTTTTTACGTTTGTGGAATGAGATTATGTTTTCTAATACGAAACTCCTATTCAAAAACATTCGTTTTGAAATGCTTCATGACTTTAAAAATTATATAAAAGAAATTGAATAAATCAAAAATGTTTGTTTAGTTCATTACAATGATAAGTTTCTCACATCGAAAACTAATAAATTCATCCATTTTGGTAACCAAACGACTAATTGCGTGGAGAGTGCTCATTCCACCATAAAGCGTTTCATTAGTATGACCAAATGTAACTTCGAGTCGTTTTGTGGTGAGGTGCATTACTTTCTCAAAATGAAAAATGGTTCAATTAGAGCATCATTTGAAAATAGTCTACTTGTAGCCCGATATAAAGTTATACACAAAGTATACGCTAATATCAAAGGTAATATCTCACACATTGCTTTATATATTTATCAAAGAAAGTTGAAGGTGCCCAAAATATTAAAGTTGTTAATGATAGCTGAATTATACTATACAAATTGCGCACAGTACATCATGTTCGCACAACATCTATAAATTCTAAAGAAAAAAACATAATGACACCTTTAAACTTTTTCAGCAGTTATTGGAAAAAGGTTAGATTTAGTTGTTCGTACTAATCTAAGGACGGTAGAGCTATTCAAATATAAATATGGAATCTCGTTCACATTATCATCAAAACCGGGGATGAAATAAGCATAGAGCATGTGTACAAGAAATGGTTTTTCATAATCTATCTAGATTTAGGAATTGAGTAAAGTTGAATGTTCCCAGCATATTAAAGTTGTGAATACTAACTGCAGTTGTACAATACAAATTGTGCATGGTACGTCATGTTTGCACAACATCTATAAATTTGTAAAAAAAATCGCAACACGTTTAAACTCTTTCAACGGTCATTGGAAGAGGTTAGATATAGTTATACTAATCTAACGACGGTAGGTCTATTCAAATAAAAAATATAAACTCGTTCACATTTTTATGGACATCATGGATAAAACAAGCATATTAATTAAATTGAGCAAGATTAGATTTACTAAAAGTATTTTTTTCTATGATTGTATATTTGGAAGAGGAGAGAATGCGAGACTTATTATGTTATGGAAAATAACACCCTTGCAATCTTCTTCTTTTTTGAATTTGGATTGTAAAGCATTTAGCCTGGTTTCTTAATGCCTCGCCAAATAATATTTCTCTTGTTGATTTTCCTTGACACTAAGGGGTTCGCTGATTCTGAGACGAATATTTTGCAAACATAGGATTGATATAGATTCCTTGAGTCTGAGTAACTTCTAGATTTCTAGTTTTTTCATCAGATTTTTGAGGAAGATGGGGTAATTGCGATGCAGAACTTCAACCCTTCGGCTTGTACTCTTCATGATTCGATATGAATTGCTATAAGTTTTGAAATCTAATGTCGGATTCGTCATTTCTTATTGGATGTGTTCTCTTATGATTAGTTCTTCAAGATTTTGATTATAAATCATTTTAGTGATAACTTGGTGACTAAACGGTATCGAGAAAAAGATAAAGGGATAAGATATTAAGATTCAGTTTTCAGTGCAAGACGAGAGAGGGAGAAGGTCAAAATCAGAGATTTTGACCTTCTTGACATTTTATTCAAATAGTGTATCATCTATATCCTTTTTTAATACAAAATATTAGTTTTTTCTATTTTTAATTAAAGTATAATTAGTGTTATTTGTTTTAAGCTAAAAAAATTAAATCCAAATATCACAAAAGCGAACACTACATTTCAATTTATTCTCAACTTCACTATTTTTATGATGAATATATTGTTCATCTTTTATGCAGGATTGTGTTTTTACGTGAAACTAAAATTATTTAAATAATATATATTATTTATTTATTTATTTATTTTTATCTTTTAGAATACTATTATTTTATTTTATTTAGATTTTACCAGCGTATTTTTAATATATTATTATTATTTTTCTATATCTCCTAATACCAAGCAATTTTTAGATAAAGTGAATCTAATCCAAAACACAATATATTTATTTTTACAAAAAATCTTGGTACCAAGAAATTGTTGTTCATGCGCAATCTATACAATGTTCATCTAAACAATATAAGATCGACAAAGGCGGTCGCTCACATTTGCAATACTTGTTAGGCGAATTCAAATTTTAAAATTATTCCGAATGACATAGATTGGACCAAGACCAAAGTGATATCATCATTGATTTTTTTTTGCACAAAGTTAGTTTGGGTTTGTTACAGACGTTTCCAAATGTCCTAATAATAGATAACAACTACAAGGTAATAAGGTACGAGATTCCATTATTTGAGGTTGTTGGAACCACTTATACGTGTATGAGTTTCTACATCACTTGCATTTATGGTTGGGGATAAAGTTGACAACTATAAGTATGATTAAAATATTTGTAATCGTTGATGGTAACTAACTTTATTGAGGAACAATCCCTTATTTTTACAAATAAATCCTAAGTGTTAGTGAATGATCTCAAACAAGTGTTCTTTAATCTAATACAAATGTTATATTTATGACACATTAACATGAACATCCTTGTGAAATCAAAGATACTCGTGAATGATACAAAAAATATCCGGTGATTTTTAAGTTGGTCGAATGTGATGATGTTTTCGGATACAAAACTCTTGTACAATAACATTCGGTTTGAAATACTTCATGACTTTAAATATTATATAAAATAAATCGAATACATAAAAATGTTTGTTTAGTTCATTCCAATGATAAGTTTCTCACATGGAAAACTAACAAGTTTATCCATTCTGGTAACCAGACCACTAATTGCGTGGAGAGTGCTCATACCACGAGGAAGCGTTTTATTGGTACGATCAAAGGTAACTTTGAGTCGTTTTAGGGTAAAGTGCATTATTTTCTCAAAATGAAACATAGAACAATTGGAGCATCATTTGTAAAGAGTGGACGTGTAGCCCGATATAAATTTATACGCATGGCATAAGCTAATATCAAAGGTAACATCTCACATGCTTCTTTATATTTTTTTAGAGAAAGTTGAATATGCCCAAAATATTGAAGTTGTGAATATTAACTGAAATTATACTATACAAATTGCGCATGGTACGTCATGTTCGCACGACATTTATGAATTCTAAAGAAAAACATAGCGATACCTTTAAACTCTTTCAGCGGTTATTGGAGGAGGTTAGATATAGTTTTTTGTACTAATCTAATGACGATATGGCTATTCAAATAAAAAGATATAAATTTGTTCCCATTATGAGGGATACGAGAGATGAAATAAGCATAGATCATGTATACAAGAAATGGGTTGTCATAGTCCATCTGAATAAATTTTCTTTTTTAAGTTTATTTATAAACATAAAAAACATGGTTGTCTAGTTGTGTAATATATATTGTATGTTGTAGTATCGTCTATTAAACGAGTTACATCTTATTACGAACACGTACTAGATTTGGAGAAAGTGAATTTATATTCCCTAGGTAAACTTTTCAAAAATCTATCATTCATTTTACGGAGAGGAAGTAGAACTTCGCATTCAAATTGTACAGAGAAAAATGAGTTCCAACACAAACAACTGGTCATATATATCCTCTCGATATACTGTACTTATAACTCATCTGATGCATTGACTATCAAGTGGAACAACTAATTCTAGCTCAAAGAGTACGGTATTTTCTTAAGTAATGTTGCTTGATATCTTCTATAGCCCTCTTATAACTATGGTTAATGACGTCAAATCTATGGGCTTTACAGAATATCGATCAATTTTGTTTTCCTTGAACGAATAATAAGTTGGCTTAAAGTTAATTAGGGATGCATTTTAAGATGAGCTTATGGGTTTTGATGATATATACATGCATATATTAGTAGTATGGATAGGTTAATAAATATCATAGAAAGTATAAAGGAATGTAATGATACTGTTACGATATAGAATTGGATGGTAAACGAGAGACGAGAATCGTGACCGTATCAAATTTTAACTACATGATCCATTTTGTAGGAAATTTGGGTCGATGATGTTAGTTTTACTTTTCCCATTCACATTTTTAAACCTTAGTCTTTTCACGCCGTTTTTCATCCTGAGCTCATGATTTCTCGTCTTGAGTGGCCTTCATTTTTTTTATTTATCCTGACCTATCATTCTTATTTATTTGATGAAAATAATAAGTTAGTTAAATGATAGGTAAAACAATGATATCAAAGTTTTAACATATGTATAAATTACGAATGTAAAATAGCATAGTTATAATATCTATCGGTATAGCCTATTTGTACCGCCAATGTTGTACCACCAGTACTGAAGAGCATGAATGAATCTAGAATCATAATTATAGATGTAAATTAAAATGATTATAACCTTAGATAAAATCCCTTATACTACAAATTATTACCATATCGTTCTAAACCTACATTTGATTCATTATCCTTAATTACAATATCCACCTATTTAAATTCTAGCAAACAATATATTGTAAAAATTAAATCTACACATTAAATCATTAAAGAGATTTTTTTACTCTTTTTATTTACTTATTTCTGAAGATGATTCCTAAGAAGAAAATAAAATAATATGAATAGTTATCAATTAAATCAGTTTATGGATAAAGAAGAATAAGAGTATTCGAGATTGGGAGATTATAATATATTTGTGGGAGAGGTTAGTCTTTAAAAGAGAGGATTTTAGATTAAAAAATAGGAAAAAATGGTTAATATGTACCAAAGTTAAAAATTGGAGAACTATAAAAAATAGATAAATAGAATTTCCATGGCCATGAATTATTAGGTAGAAATATAATGATTGTAGTTTAGATCTTATTTATATAAAAGTTTTGAATAAAAACACATTAAAATATTAGTTTATATGTTGGATTTACAACAAATAACATATGTTATATAGTTTGAATCAGTGTTCTTATTTCACAACATAATGATAGTTTGTTTGTGTGCTAGTCATTGTTTAATTTTTATGGCCAGAGTTGTAAGTGAGGAGTTAGCTGAAAACGAAAGAAGAGGTGGTGATTTGAAACGGAGAAAAAATGATGTTTGTAGACAAAGTTATATAAACGTGAGAAAATAGAAAAAAAAAGTAAATGCTAATTCGAAAGAAAAATAATTCATTCATAATGAAATTGTTGGTTGTATTTATATGTAGTATACTCGACCTCGAGTTTTTATAACAATCGAGTTGTAATTATATGAGTATTTTTTATATTATAGTTGATCATTCTCGAAATATTCGGAATCGAATCTGATTTAATAACGTTCAAAGAGACTGAAAAGGGGAAAACTACAGAGAGAAGATAGTGAGAGAAAGTAATATTATATTTTGTCCCCTCCCAAAATAGGGGGAGGGGAGGGGGGGGGGGGTTTCCTCATATAGTAACTGCGGTGGCCCCTGTTTTACTCTAATTATCTCTTAAGTAAATCTTTATCTTTTTACATCTTGGTCCTTTATTTTTCTTCCACTTGCTAATTGAGGTCATATTTTCCTTGGATTATTTCTCTTAAATTACAATTGATTACACACAGCTGGGTCATATATTTACCATATGGCCAATATCGCTGCCCCCTCACAAAATCTTAAATCCCAATTTATCGTTATGGGAGACTCGATTGCTTTTTCGTTTCCCGATCTAGTTCAACTAACTAAGCCCATTGTAGGCATTCGTACTGGCCCCAATAGCGCAGCTACTCCCTGAGGGGTTGTTCAGTTTGAAGCAGAGCGTCATAAAAACGAGGAGGTTGCGTCAAAAAGCCTTAAAGAAACTGGATCGGGTCATAAGCGTGTTGGCAGTAGTTCCAGATTTGTTAATTCTGCGTCTACGAATAAAGAGTTAGTTGCTTCTGCTAAAGCCCTTATAGAGAACAGGGGTCGGAGATAAATTATCCATATTTCTCCCATGTCAAAAACAACTTCTAAGGATGCTACTCTCCCAAAGAAAAATATAATTATGCATTCTACCAATGATACTAAACCCCTATCCTTCAAACTATTAAAAAAAATACTAAAATAACCAAAACAAATTTGATTGGGTACCACACAAAAATCGGTGCTCCAATCCTTACAATAGTCAATCCAAAATATCCTTAAAATATGGCATGCATTCCATATACTAAAAAATATATGTATCAACGATGATATTGCGTAAGGTGCTTCGCTATGAACATAAAATGTTTTAGAGAAAGTTTCGCCATTTGTGGGTTATACCTTGATATCTTCAAAGATGGTTATGTGAGTTACTCTCACTTATTTTTTCACTAGATGGGGGGAGGTCAATGAGAATTATTGTTATATACTTCGAGTTTGGTAGGAAAAATGCTAGGTTAGCATTTTAGAATTCAAGTATTTGCACCATATGTCTATTATAAAGAATTTAATAAATTATTTTTTCCAAATTTTTACTAAAGGTTTTGCTTGCATCTGATCGACCGCATGAAGCCTTTGATAGAGGTTTTATTATATCTAAATCTTATTTGTCAAAGGGAATTACCTGTAATATCAGCTCAAAATGAACTACCAGGTTGGATAGTGTTGCCAAAGCACTAGTATGTGTCGCATCATTTGTCAAAGCCTTTTACATTTACTAGGATGGTTGGCTATTAGTATCTTTTCACGAGGCCTCGCTAATATAGTATCTTGTAGCTGTAATGTGTGCTACATTTTTCTCCATGAATCTATTCAAAAATGAAGGATTGTTTTTTCTGGACCAAAACAACAGAGGAGGTATCTAGTGAGATATTTTTTACATAATTTCATTGCCAGCAATATATCTGTTATCGCATGAATGTTACAAAAAATAGGTTTAACCTTTTCATCTAACAATACCTTTTCAACTAAAAATTCTCAGATATTATCGACAGTCTTTACTTATCTTAGTATCCATTATTTTGGAAGCTCCATTTTTGCACATAAGGTTCTGTCATATTACACAATTACTGATTTCCTTTGCACGACCTCCCATGGTTGTTACTCGAAACACCTCAAAAAGACGAGCATGCCAATATTTTATTCTCATCCAACTTTACATGTATGTTCGCGACTTTCTCAAGTTGAGTTTTAGGGCTGATAAGGAAAGATATTCCATAGGGACATAAGTGCAATTAATAGGGACTAAAGTGATAAGTTCTGTAATTATAGGATTAAATTAGGCTTTAGGAGAAACCGAAGGGTTAAATTGTAAATATACTAATATGTAACCGTTTCTCTAACTAACTCACCTTGCCTATTTAAAGAGGCTGAAGGAGTTATTTTGACCTATGATATATTCAGAAGTACTTTTCACCACTTTTAATTCTCTTTGTAGACTTTCTGTTCTTAATTCACTCACTAAAACTTTAATTCACACCAAATTGGCGCTAGAAGGAGGGGATCGAGGATACCTTGATCAAAAGATCAGAAATCGACGTTCGAGTTTTCGTTTTTCAAAGTTTTTCGTTCGGATATTCATATTTTGTTTGATTTTTCGCTGATTGAAGATGAATCCAGAGGAAGGTGACAATTCATCCGTTCGCAAGGCGATGGAAACGCTGAAATCCGATCTGCAAGAGGCAGGTAAATCGTTTCCTGTTCAATCAATCCAATTTGATTTTGAAGGAAAAATGAATGAGATGATAAAGAAGGTGGCGGAGCTTGACGAATTGGTAAAAAAGAAAGGAGATAATAACGGTGCTATACTTAGGTCTAAAATAGCAGGAGGCGATCGTAATGATCAGTCGGATCAGTCGATGGATGATGGCGATGATCACTATGAGCAGCGTAAGGCACGTTCTGAGCAAAAAAAAAGAATATAGCGGGATAAAGAGGAAAGAAAAGTTACAAAGGCGACTGTATGAAAACTCTAGTGATGAGGAGGATTTTGAAGATTCCGAATCTGATGAAACACCGAGGTACGAACGCTCTCGAGGCCGTTCAAGAGGAACAGAGCGTGAGCTCCGGCCAGCTAAGGCGTATAAGGAAGGAAGGAAAAAGAAAGAGAGGCGAGTATACTCACCTCGGAAATATTCGCCTCGGAGGTGTTCGCCTCGGAAATATGAAGGTGAGTCCAGCTTATACGCAACTGTGGGGATGAGAAATGAGGACCAGTATGTTCAGGGGGTTGATTGGAGGGACTCACCACTGGTCAGGGAGATCAGATCTGTGCCGCTACCGAGGCGGTTTGATATTTCTAAAGTTGATAAGTTTGATGGGACTCAAGATCCCGATGACCACATAGAACAATTTAAAAACTACATGACTAATTTCGAAGATGACGATAAATTGGTGTGTAGAGCTTTTTCTCAAACGTTTAAGGGAACTGCGCTGAAATGGTTCAATAAGGTTCCTAAGGAGTCAATTGCAAACTTTAGAGGTTTTTACACCGCTTTCCGAAGACAGTTTGTGGGAAGCAAGGAAATGAGAGCCAATGGAGACACAATAATACAATGCAAACAGGCTGTGGGAGAGAAGTTAAAGGATTATACCAAGAGGTTTGTGTCAACAAAGGCTGAATTGGATGACTGTGAAGAAAGTATGGCTATGGCGGCGTTCAGGCAAGGGCTGTTGCCTGGGGATTTAGCCGATGAGACTACGAGGCGCAGGGCGTTAACATTTGGAGCTCTTATGGCTCAGGTTGAGGACCAGATTAAGGTCGAAGAATCGACGAGGGTTCGAGGAGGTGCTAGTACTGTTCAGAAGAGGAGTGGACAATCTAACGTCTCGAACAACAATCGCTCGCGTCCGAAGAACAATCAAAACGTTTCTAACCGAGGAACCTCGAACTCGTATCAAGGGGGATATAATCAGCATAATTCTAACAATCAGCAGCAGTTTAGGTCCAGGTCGAATGTGTGGGTAAGGCCAGATTACTATGCAGATTTAACTGAGAGTGTGGCTTCAATATATGAAAAAACAAGGGGAACAATCAATTTTAGAAAGCCACCAGCTATCAACAGGCCAAGAGAGGAGCGCAATAATAAATTCTGTAGGTATCATGAAGACATTGGCCATGATACAAATGATTGCATTGCTCTGAAGAAAGAGATGCAAATTCTCATCGAAAATGGAAAATTGTTGGAATATGTCAGGAAGAATGCCAAGGCAACAGCTCCAAAAGGTGGTAATCCTAATTCTAAGTAGGAAACTGCGTTAATGATTTTAGATGCTGCAGGTGAAGGGGATGGTTTTGATGTAGCCTCGGAATATGTCGAACCAGACCCCAGTCGACTTTTGTTAATGTCAATAGATGAGCCGATGCGTCAGGGACGTGTTCGAGATTTGTGTGCCTTTTTCGAATCACTAACAATCTTTGGAGGGGATTCGATGACCAACAACACTAATAATTCGAGGAAGAGGCATATAGTAAACTTAACACGACAAATTGAGGGAGGCGCATCGACACACCTAAGCAGCAGAAAGGATGTGCCCTTTATAATTTTCGACGGGGATGATTTGAGGGGGATTACTGGGCCACATGAAGATGCAGTGGTCATTGGAGCAGAAGTATGCGGAGTGGAGATTCGACGAGTGCTAATTGATACAGGAAGCTCTGCTAATGTGCTTTTCAAGTCAACGTATGAGAGATTGACTGCTCCGCCTCGAATAGAAAGATCAGAAAGGACTATCATAGGGTTTACTGGCGCAACAGCAAATGTGATAGGAGAGTTCGAGGGTGAAGTTTCTTTGGGAAAGGGGCCTTTCAAGAAGAAAGTACAAGTACTTTTTGTGGTTGGTAGATTGTCCATCAAGTTACAATGCTATTTTTGGGAGGTCGTGGTTGGCAAAGATGTATGCTGTAGTTTCCACAGTTCATCAGTGTTTGAAGTATGTAATTGAGGACCGGGTCGGTGTAGTTCGAAGTGATCAAAAGGTAGCAAGAGAATGTTATGCTGCTGCATTTAGACTACGGGGCACAAGTTCTGATGATCTGATGGAGAATTAGCAGTTTGGGGGGTTGTCTTCTGATGGAACAGATGAGGGAATTGATGATCCGAGGTCAACCCCGAGTTCTGTGGTGGTCAATGAAGAAATAGAGGAATATATTTTCAATAATGGCAGGGTACTTCGAATTGGCACTCTGTTATCTTTGTCGATGCGAGAAAAGTTGTTGACTTTTTTGTCTAAAAATTTGGATGTGTTTGCGTGGAGATCCGAAGACGTAGTGGGGGTCCCAAGTAACATCATATGGCATAGCCTAGCGGTGGATCCGAAGGTCAAACCGATTATCCAAAAAAGAAGGGCTTTTTCGTTGGAGAAATCCGAGGCCATAGTTGCCGAAGTGGATCGGTTATACAAGATGGGGCACATTAGGGAGGCCAATTATCCGAGGTGGACGGCTAATCCGGTGGTAGTAAAAAAGAAGAACGGAAAATGGCGGATGTGTGTGGACTTCACAGATTTGAATAGAGCCTGTCCAAAAGATCCTTTTCCGGTGCCTCGAATAGATCAGTTAGTGGATTCCACTTCGGGAAATAAAATTTTGACTTTCATGGATGCATTTTCGGGGTATAATCAAATTCGAATGAATCCAGATGATGAAGAAAGCATGACTTTTATTACTGACAGAGGTTTGCATTGCTATAAAGTAATGCCGTTTGGATTGAAAAATGCTGGGTCAACATATCAGAGGCTGATGAATAAGGCGTTTGCTTCACAGATTGGGAGAAATATTGAAGTGTACATCGATGACATGCTTGTTAAAAGCAAAAGTGATGATGAACATATTGATGATTTAGAAGAGACGTTTTTGAATCTTAGAGCCATTCAATTGAAGTTGAACCCAGAAAAATGCACATTTGGAGTCCGATCTGGCAAATTTTTGGGGTATATGATTAGTGAAAGAGGAATCGAGGTGGATCCAGAACAGTTGAAGGCTCTGATATCGATGTCTTCACCTCGGAATATCAGAGAAGTGCAAATGTTAACGGGCAGGTTAGCAGCTCTGAACAGATTCATTTCTCGTTTTTCAGATAAGTGCTTGCCTTTTTTCCAGGTGCTGCGTAAACCCAATAATTTCGAGTGGACTTCGGATTGTGAAGAAGCCTTTTTGAAGATAAAAAATCTTTTGTCCTCTCCTGAAATATTATCAAAGCCTCAGAAAGGTGAGTAGTTATTTTTGTATATAGCAGTGTCAGATTATGCAGTGAGCGCAGTTTTGATCAGTGAGGACACAAAAATTTCGAAGCCTGTTTACTATGTCAGCAAAAGTTTGGTTGATGCTGAGAAACGCTACTTGAAGCTCGAAAAATTGGCACTGTGTATAGTAGTGGCAGCAAGAAAAATGCGCCCTTACTTCCAGGCACATACGATTGTAGTTCGAACTTCATATCCATTAAAAAATGTTTTGCAAAAACCAGACATTTCAGGAAGAATGACCAAGTGGTCTGTGGAATTGGAAGATTTCGATGTGCTATTTTCTCCTCGAACAGCTATCAAAGCTCAAGCTTTAGCAGATTTTCTGGTGGAGTTTCACTCAAGCAGATCCGAAGAGAAAGATGCTGAAAAGGTGAATGAGAACCCGACGTGGACAATACGAACTGATGGGGGATCCAGTAGTAAAGGTCAAGTGCAGGAGTTGAGTTGGTGGCACCAACAGGGGAATTTATGTTTCAAGATATAAAATTTGGCTTTCATGCTTCAAATAACGAAGCTGAATATGAGGCTGTGCTAGCAGGGTTGCGGTTGGCGAAGATTTGTGGAGCAATGTTTGTACGCTTGGAAACAGATTCACAGTTGGTAGTTAACCACGTTAAAGGAGTGTCAGAAGCTAAAAAGGAGCGTTTGGTTTTGTACCTACAAGAACTTCGGGGGATGATGTCGCAGTTTGAAAATGTCGAAGTGGAGCATATTCGAAGAGGAAACAACACTATGGCTGATTCTTTGGCAACAATGGCTTACTCAGAAGAATACCCATGGATTGTAACACAACCATCGCCTTCGATCATATCGAATTCTGAGCAATGTGAAGTTGTTGATGAGGTGGTAAATAATCCGACGTGCGCTCGAGGAGATTGGAGGTTTGACTTGTTAAACTTTATTTCAAATGGAATATTACCTATGGATAAACACTTGCTCAAGAAAATAAAGTACAAATCCCTTGGCTATGTGGTACTGGATGGAGTATTGTACAAAAGGTCTGCTTCGAAACCTTTACTACGATGTTTAAGCAAGCATGAGTCTCAGAACGTTCTGTCCGAACTGCATGATGGGGATGGGTCAGCTCATTGTGGGTTTAGAGCTTTAACGCGTAGGGTATTGTTGGCAGGATATTATTGGCCTACCATTTTGCAAGATGCCAAGTCGTTAGTTCGAAGTTGTGAGACTTGCAAAAGGTATGCAAATTTAATACACAAACCAGTTGTACCCCTAATGACGATTTCAGAGGCGGTTCCTTTCGATAGGTGGGGAATTGATTTAGTGGGACCATTACCTATGGCTTCTGGTGGAAGACAAATGATTATTGTTGCGGTTGATTATTTTTCGAAGTGGGCAGAAGCAGAACCCTTAGCTAGGACAAAAGCTAAGGATGTAATCAAGTTTATTCAAAGTAACATTTGCGACCGTTTTGGAGTACCTCGGAAAATAACAACTGATAATGGTCCTCAATTTAATAACAAGGAAATGGACTCTTTTTGCTCTTCGAAAGGAATACAGCAATGTTTTTCCACTCCTTTTCACCCCCAGGCAAATGGACAGGTAGAAGTTACAAATAGATCTATTTTGGATGGCTTGAAGAAAAATTTGGCAGGAGCAGCAGGGAAATGGCCAAATTTTCTTCAAGAAGTATTATGGGCATATAGAACAACCCCTAGAGAGGCTACAAAAGAGACCCCTTTTTCATTAGTATATGGGATGGACGCTGTGTGCCCTGCTGAATCTACATTGCCCTCCTATAGACTACTACAATATTCCGATGCAGATAACGATGAGGCTAGAAGGGTGGAACTTGATTTGTTGGAAGAAAAAAGGGTCAAGGCACATTTGAATGTGATCCATTATCAAACATTAATGAGAAGCAGGTACGATGCTAAAGTTAAGAGAAGGGAATTCAAAATTGGCGATCTAGTGTTACGAAAAGTATTTCTTCACACCAAGGATAAACACCTCGGAAAATTGGCCCCGAATTGGGAAGGTCCTTACGAAGTTAAAATGAGGGTCAAACCAGGTTCCTACAGGTTATCAGATCGAGAAGGGAGGATGCTCAAGCACCCTTGGAACATAGAGCACTTGAAATTGTACTGTGAGTAAAACTGAACTTCGAATTTTTTAAAACAGACATACTCTTTCCTTATCTGTTGGCCCAGAAAGGTTTTAACGAGGTGTCTGATTAATATTGAATTTTTTAATAAAATTTCTTTTGGCCATTGGTTGTTTGTTATGATGTGTGATTTATTATTTTGGTAATTTGGCAAAGACTGATCATCTTTGAAAGTTGACCAAGAATAATTTTCCGAAGCGATAGCTTTGAAGAAACAACCAAATTTTCGAGGTGCCACGTCTTATGAGTGCATCTATTTTTCGAGGTGCCACGTCTTATGAGTGCATCTATTTTTCGAGGTGCCACGTCTTATGAGTGCATCTATTTTTCGAGGTGCCACGTCTTATGAGTGCATCTATTTTTCGAGGTGCCACGTCTTATGAGTGCATCTATTTTTCGAGGTGCCATGACTTATGAGTGCATTTATGTTTAGGAATAACCAGTTCAAACAAGTATACCAGAAATTTAAGATATAAAAAAAAAGATAAGTGGTTTCCTCGTGGAATAAAATACGAAGTTTACAAAAAAAAAGGGGAGTACTTAATCACATACACAAAAAACAAAAACAAATTGCCTAGCCTATTAGGTATCATTTTCTTCTCCTTCTGATGATTCCTCTTCGGAACTATTTCCTTCTTCTGAGGAGGAGCTTGGTGGCGCTTCGAAAGCTTCCTTGGGGCGTTGTTCTTCTGGAACTCGTTTCCAAAGGTCTGATAAGTCTAGTCTTGGACAAGCAGCATGAACTTCTCGAAGAAGCTGAATAGATGTATCAATTTGAGTTTTCTTCATGCCTTCGAGCATCACAGAACTAACTTTGGTTTCAGCCTTTTTTACTGCAGCTTTCTTTTCTTCTTCAAATCCTGTTCGAAGTGTAGTAATCTCACTCTGGCTTTTTTCCAGTTTCTCTTTCGTTTCCTTAACAAGTGCCGTAGCATCGGAAATAGCAGTAGAATGTTCAGCCTTTAGATCTTCAAGAGCCTGCAGATGAGTAGTTTTAAGAGCTTCGACTTCTTCCTTGTGTTCTTTAAGAAGCTGTTCTTTCTCAGCTTCGAATTTCTGGAGTGCTTCGTTTTTCGAAGTCTTTTCAGAGGCTGTTTCTTTTCTAGCTCTTAGCTAACTCTTGGGCGAGGCGCTCCAATTGGCTTTGAGATTTGCTCACCTCTTCGTATAACTTTGTGACTGCAGCAATTAAATTTGGAAAAGGTTGGAGAATTGAAGTTACCTCATCGGATTTTTCTGAGTGAGGAAAGACTAATGGCTGATGAACAGGAGCGATGGTGTTAGATGTCGAAGCTGTTCCAGCCCCAGTAAAAATTGGTGGAACAACATTGGTAGTCTGAGAGCCAGAAAACACAAAATCTCCACTTGAGTTAAAGTCTTCGAAGTTCAGATAATCATCTATCTGTTTATCTCCAAGTGTTATTTCTCCTTCAGGGTTTTCCTCAACAAAAGTTTTACCCTGCGCCTCGGAAGCTAGCACAGCCTCTAGCATATCAGCTTCGTTCTTTTCATTTGGCTTGCTAGACTTATTCTTTTTCTTTTTTGGAGAAGTGTCTTTTTTCTTTTTTAGGGCGGGTTGATCTTCTTCAGATATAGTGGGAAGTGAAGGTGCAGATGTTTTTCTTTTCCCTGCACTCTTCGAAGTCTTGGAAGGCTTAGCCCTGCTTGTGCTGGCTTTCTTCTGGGTCAATTTTCTTTTCTTCTTCAAAGGAAGATGGCTGTCACTTCGATTCCGAAGCGGAAGATAGCATTTCCCATCTGGTGCAAGTATCCTCTCAACTGCTAGAAGGGGATCTGGTGGCGTCATCGGATCCTGAGGGAAGTCGGCCCCTAAAGATATACGCCAGAGATGGCTATTAACAAAGTTAATGGGCTCGAATGCTGAATGAAAGCCATTTATCCAAGATTTTTCAGCCCACTCAGCCATCTTTTGGAAGATAAGCTTGGCTTCTTTTCGACGACCCTTAAACCGCCTCGGAATTTCTAAAGAGAGATAAATAGTTAGCTAAATAAATTGATTCAAAAACAACTAGATAAATAAGGGAAGATATCACTTACTACTGTCTCTCCAAGTAAGGGTGAGTCTGGAAGGATTGGCATCGGAAATTTCTTTGCCATTTTCCCAGGCACCTGACAGAAAGACGAACCTTTGTTTCCAGAACTTATCGGCTTCGAGGAGGTCGTCGATAATTTTCAAATCATCTTCAAGGGTTAAGTAATAAAACGGCAGAACAGGGCCATTTGAGACTTTGGTTACTGAGATGAAGTCCTCGATTTCGAGGGGAATGCCTCCAAGCCTCGATACCATAATTGCTGAGAACAAAGTGAAGAGCAAGTTGGGGTGACTTGTGTTGGGCATAGTCTGTGGATTTCGAAGAACTTTACTATCATCGGATCAAGGGGAAACCGAAGTCCCCAGTTGAAGAGCTCAGGGTACACTACTAGCTCATCTTTTTGACAGTTCAAGGGTGTCTCTCCTTCAACTGGTAATCGAAGAGTCATATTGTCAGTTAACCCCCATAGCCTTCTGAGGTGCTCTTTCTCTGATTCGAGGTAGTAGCTGTAAGATACATTCTTTAAGGCAAGAATGTACCAAGCAGAAAGAGGCTTGAGATTTTCTTGAACTAAGAAGGCAACGTTCTCAGGCAGTGTAATAAGAGCTTTTTTCCCTCGAGTCTTCTTTGGAGGAGCTACACCATCAGCCTCGGATTCCTCCTCGGCATCAGACTCAGTAGCTTCTGAATCGTCTTTTTTGTGACCTTCATCGGAGTGACTTCGAATTTGAGTCTCCTGTTGAGTCACAGGAATTGGCTGACTACACTCTGGTGTAGTGTCATCCACTTCTTGTGGGGGAGGAGGAGAGTGTTGAGGAGGAGAAGAGTTTTTTGCTTCTTCACCCATTACTAAGAAAGGTGATTTTTTGGCACGTTTAGCTCTGATAGCCTCGAATTGAGGAGGGAGTGTGTTGGATTGAAGGTTTTTTGTCTCTTCGACTTGAAGGACAGGTGATTTGGGTTGTGATTTGTTATCAGTTGGTGGCTTGTCTAAAGTAACTACTTTAGATTTCCGATGAGGTCTTAGCAATGAAGATTTGGATGGATTGTGGAGAGGAGAGGCTGTTGAACTATTTTCTGGGCTAGAAACTAAAGGTGAAGACGAAGTGGCAAGGTTAGGATTGAAGTTGCCGTATTTAAAAGTGGTGCAGGAAGAGTGAGGACCGTTGTAGATCAACCCAGCAGCTTTGTATTCTTTGGCTCTTCGACAAATGCAAAGATAATCGTAGGCCCCGAATACTTGGTTACTGGAACCAGGAAAAAGATTTTTCTTTGATCTTACTGGTCTTCTGGGTTTAAATCTATTGTATCTAGGGTATATTCTCATACAATGGGTTTTGGTATGAGAGATTGCTTGGGTAGACAAGAAAAGATGAAGAGGTTGAAGATGAAGAACAACTTGAAGATGAAGAACAGGTTGAAGATGAAGAGGTTGAAGATGAAGAACAGATTGAAGATGGTTCAAAAGGCGGATTCTCTAAAAAGTTCTTAATGAATGAATAGCTGGGTATTTATAGGGTAAAAGAATGACGTCGAGAATGTGAAAGTGTGGAACAAGTAAGTTGTTTTCATTGGGTGGAATATGAAACGAAAAGGAAACTAGTGATGTCACAGGTCTACCACTAGAGGTCTAATCAATCCATCAGGTAGGGTTCAGAGATTTCGAAGTGTTATTAAACTATGTTTGAAGTAATAATATTCGAAGAAAAGGCAAAGCCATACCACAAGAAGTCAAATTCGAAGAGGAGTTAAATTCGAGGCAATTGAGAAATCCGTTTGCACTTACTCACAAATTCGAAGAAAGTCCTAGACCATTGAGTTTAATCATAATAAAGATGTAAAATGATGCTGATCCGAGGAAGAATTCGAAGAGCTAATAGTTCTTATACATTAATGTATAAGAACTAGGGGGGCTACTGATAAGGAAAGATATTCCTTAGGGACATAAGTGCAATTAATAGGGACTAAAGTGATAAGTTCTGTAATTATAGGATTAAATTAGGCTTTAGGAGAAACCAAAGGGTTAAATTGTAAATATACCAATATGTAACCGTTTCTCTAACTAACTCACCTTGCCTATTTAAAGAGGCTGAAGGAGTTATTTTGACCTATGATATATTCAGAAGTACTTTTCACCACTTTTAATTCTCTTTGTAGACTTTCTGTTCTTAATTCACTCACTACAACTTTAATTCACACCAAGGGCGATAGAGTTATTTTAAATATTTATTAAGATATTATTTTTACTTTTACTTGGCTTAATATGTGATTGATTGCGAGTTGTGAGGTTATTAAAACCTTCACCCATTACGTGTTAGATATTTTAGTGTAGTTGGATCGACTAGTCGACCAATTTAATCATGATAAATTATCAAACAATTCATAGAGTGCGGAGTGCACGCTTGTTAGATTATATCATGATTAACAGGGTGAAGGGGTGTAGCCCGTTGTGGGGTTTAAATGGAAGAGCCCCTTGCAAAGTTACTTTTATTTTGATTAAATCGGCTGTTGTTGGAATTAAACAACATTTCGAAATTGGAAATTTGACCGTTTTATTCAAATTTCAAATTTGAAGCCGTTTCATTACAAATCCCGTTTAAAGACCTTAACTACCCTAACTGCCAAATTGGTTGAATTGATAAAAGATGGTTTATATTGAAAAAGGATAGACACATCAATTCATACTATCTGTTCAAATAGAATATCTCTTATTTTATCGAATTGAAATTTTTGGACAACCCCAAAACTATTTCAATAAGAAATTGTTTACAAGACTTCAGAGATTATCCGGAATCAAAACACTATTTTCTACAAATTATCGGAATATTATGGTCTTGTTGATGAAGATAGAGATGACGAACGGAGGAGAATTAGCGAAGGAGATGACAAGAAAATTCGCTAAACTTGACAAGTTTGAAGGACATGATTTCAGACGCTGGCAGGAAAAATGCATTTTATGTTGACTACCCTCAAGGTTGTGTATGTCGTGCGTGCCCCCTGTCCCGAGATCATAAAAAATGAAACATTGGAACAAACAAGGAGGCGCAATAAGTGGGAGAATGATGACCACATTTGTCGTGGCCACATATTAAATGGTATGTTTGATACTTTGTTTGATGTATACCAAAATTTCGAATCTGCAAAAGAGTAATAGGATTCCATTGAATCGAAATACATGGCAGAAGATGCTTCTAGTAGGAAGTTCCTAGTTAGTAATTTCAGAAATTACAAAATGGTTGACTCTAGACATATAATGGAACAGTATAATTAACTACTAAGAATTCTGGGTCAATTTGTTCAACACAATATGAAAATAGACGAATGTATTTTGGTGTCTTCTGTTATTAACAAATTGCCTCCTTCATGGAAGGATTTTAAACACACACTGAAACACACCAAAGAATAAATGACTTTAGTCGAACTTGGTAGTCATTTTGAGATTGAAGAGTCTCTAAGGGCTCGAGATGAAATAAGTAATACTAAGTGTAAAAACCAAGTGGGAAACTTATATGTAAATATGGCTGAAAGTAGCGGATTCTTTAAGAATAGAAATACAGATAAGGGGAATAAACAAAAGTTTAAAGGAAACAATAAAAACAAAATGTTTCTAGCAAAAAGCCTAAAATTGCATGTTGGAAATGTGGCAAACCTGGTCACTTTAGGAGGGATTGTCGATTTGGAAAAGGAAAAAATAATTTTGCTCCAAGTGGGAAAAATGTTGGTTCAAGTGGATTTAAGGATCCTGAAAAGCAACAAGGTCAGAATTATATATCTCTAATATCTGAGGCATTTTATGTGCAGGATGACGATGTTGCGTGTTGGATTGATTCGGGAGCAATAAGTCATGTACGTAAGGATCTTCGATGGTTCAATAACTTTCAACCAATTGAAGATGGATTTTCACTTAAGATGGAAAATGTTGCAACCGAACCAATTAAAGGACTAGGAAATGTTAAATTACTATTTACTTCTGGAAAATACATATTATTAAATAATATATTATATGTTCTTGGGATTCGAAAGAATCTTTTGTCTGGTGTTGTTTTAAACAATTGTGGTTTCAAACAAGTGTACAAAAGTGGCAAATATATATTGTCAAAACATGGTGTTTTTATAGGATCCGGATATTTGTGTAATGGTATGTTTATGTTAAATATTAATGTTTTGTTCCAAAATGATTTTGTTTGTATGACTTCTACTAGTATGTGTAGAAATTTGAATAAATCAGAATTATGGCATGCTAGATTAGGACATGTTCATTATAGAAGAATAAAAGACATGTCGAAATTGAGCCTTATTCCTCGTGTTGATGCAAACAATAAAAAATGTAAAACTTGCATGTTAACTAAGATAACTAGAAAACCTTTCAATAATGTTAACCGAGTTTCCAAAATATTGGAACTAGTACACAGTGACTTATGTGATTTCCATGCTACACCTTCGTTAGGAAATAAAAAGTATGTTATTACTTTTATTGATGATGCATCTAGATATTGCTACATTTATTTGTTGCATGCTAAAAATGAAGTTCTTGATAAGTTTAAAATACATAAGGAAGAAGTAGAGCTACATAAGAATGATTTGATTAAAAATCTATGTACGGATAGAGGAGATGAATATTATGATCCTATATATATTCAGTCTACGGGTATAATTCATTAAACCACGGCACCTTATACACCACAACAAAATGGTATTGCTGAGAGGAAGAATAGGACTTTGAAAGAAATAGTCAATTCCATGTTGTCTTATTCGGGTTTCAATGAAGAATTCTGGGGTGAGGCTATGTTAACAGCCTGTTATATATTGAACCGTATTCCTACTAAAAGGAATAAGATGACCCCGTATGAGTTTTGGTTTAAGAAGCCTCCAACACTAAATTATCTGAGAGTTTGGGGTTGTAGAGCAGTTGTAAGACTCACTAAACCTAAAAGGAAAAATTTGGGTTAAAAATGTATAGATTGTATCTTCATTGGTTATGCTTAGCATTCCATTGCATATAGGCTCTACGTGTTAGAATCCAATGACTATGTGTCGATGAACACAGTTATCGAGTCAAGAGATGCAATATTTGATGAAGAGAGATTTACTTCTATACCAAGATCTAGCGATTTAATTCAAAACTCTTTGAATAAGAACTCAAGTGAAATTGAAAATATATCAAGTGGTACCTATTGTGTACCTGCACCTTCTGAACCAAGGAGAAGTACTAGAGCCAGAAAAGTTAAGTCATTCGGATCTGATTTTCAACTTTATTTAGTTGAAGGGTCAAAATATAAGATTGACTATCAATATCAATATTGTTTTGTTATGGAAGATGATCCAAAGACTTTTAGTGATGATATGGCATCAAGGGATGTTGCATTTTGGAAAGAAGCTATCTAAGATAAGATAGAGTCCATCATGCATAACAATACATGAGAATTTGCTGATTTACCTCATGGGTGCAAATCATTGGGAAATAGATGGATCTTTAAACGAAAAATAAAAGTAGATGGTACTATTGAAAGGTATAAAGCTAGATTGGTTATACAGGGATTTAGACAAAGAGAATGAATTGACTTCTTTGATACGTATGCTCTGGTTGCTAGCATTTCCACCATTAGATCGTTGATTGCACTTGCATCTGTATACAATCTTGTAATTCATCAAATGGATGTTAAAACTGCATTCTTGAATGGTGATTTGGATGAGGAGATTTATATGAAACAACCGGAAGGGTTTGTCATGTCTGGTTGTGAAAACAAGGTATGCAAGTTGAATTTTTTTTTTGTATGGTTTGAAACATGCACTAAAAGATTGGCATAAAAAATTTGAAAATGTGATATTTTCTAATGGATTTATTCTTAATCAAGCACACAAGTGCGTATATAGTAAATTTGATAATTCTGGTAAACGAGTTTCGATTTGTCTATATGTGGATGATATGTTGATTTTTGGTACTAACCAAAATCAGGTTGATGAAACAAAGATATTCTTATCATCTAATTATTAGTTGAAGGATTTAGGAGAAGCTGAAATGTTTCTTTGTATAAGAATCAAGCGAAAGAACAATAGTATATCAATTTCTCAATCTCACTATATTGAGAAAATATTAAATAAATTTAATTTTAAAGATTGTTTTCTGGTAAGCACACCTATAGATCCTAGTCTTAAGCTTCTACCTAATAAAGGTATTGCTATATCTCAACTTGAATACTCGAGAGCCATCTGGTGTCTTATGTATGCCATGACTAGCACTAGGCCGGATATTGCCTTAAATCGAGTATTCAAGTATTTGAAAGGAACCATGAATTATGGTTTAACTTATACCGTATTTCTTTCTGTACTTGAAGCATATTCAGAAGCGAGTTATATTTCAAATATGGAAGATCATTCTTCCACAAGTGGATGGGTATTTCTACTTGGGGGAGGTGTTATCTCTTGGGCATCGAATAAACAAACTTGTATTACTGAGTCAACAATGGAATCAGAGTTTGTGGCATTAGCAGGAGCGAGTAAAGAAGCTGAGTGGCTAAGAAATTTAATATATGAAATTCTGTTGTGTCCCAACCGATATCACCTATATATATCAGATGTGATAGTGAGGCTGCCTTGGCTAATGTCTATAGACAATTTTACAAAGGCAGGTCTAAACACTTAGGTGTTCGACACAGTATGATTCGTGAGCGCATCACGCATGATGTTATTTCAGTAGAGTTTGTGAGAACTCAATATAATTTAGCCGATCATTTAACCAAAGGGTTAAGTAGAGATCTTGTGCACAAATCGGCTATAGGAATGGGATTAAAGTCCATCTAAAATATCTCATGTTGAGATACCCAATTCTCATCTAATATGACATTAGGTGTTGAATTCAATGTGGAAAGCTTAACATCTAGAAACTGGAACACATTTTTATATTATCCCAAGGTATGTGTTCAGACCTGCAAGTTATGAAGGTTGAAGATTATATTTTAATAGTTCTTTTGGAAAATTGTATATGCAGGTGCATGAAGAAAAGAACTACCTATTTGAGCATGGAGTATGAAGGTTGAAGATTATCTTTTAATAGTTATTTTGGAAAATTGCATATGCAGGTGCATGAAGAAAAGAACTACCTATTTAAGCATGAAGTTTAGCCGCTTCAAGAAGCTAGGACTTGGCTTTGATATGCTTAAGAAGGATAAGGACACAAGGCTAGTAAAAATAGTGTCAAGTAAGAACAAGTGAGTATGTAAATTTATGCGTATATTATTTTCATGTATTCATTATGAATAGTAAAGGTTGAATCCTTAGTGATATTTTGATATTCGAATATTTGGAATGTGTAATATACTAATGTGAAATTCAATCGTTACGATATTTCATTTATGCATAAATTTGTTAATTGTTGTGATTGTGTTTGTAGATCATGAATTACACTAAAATGGGGGAGATTGTTAGATATTTTAGTGTAATTGGATCGACTAGTCGACCAATTTAATCATGATAAATTATCAAACAAGTCGTAGAGTGCGGAGTGCACACTTGTTAGATTATATCATGATTAACAGGGTGAAGGGGCGTAGCCCCTTGTGGGGTTTAAATGGTAGAGCCCTTTGCATGGTTACTTTTATTTTGGTTAAATCGGCTGTTGTTGGAAGTAAACAAAATTTCGAAATTGAAAATTTGACCGTTTTATTCAAATTTCAAATTTGAAGCCGTTTTATTACAAATCTCGTTTAAAGACCTTAACTACCCTAACTGTCAAATTGGTTTATAAAAAATGGGTTATGTTGAAAAAGGATAGACACATCAATTCATACTCTCTGTTCAAATTGAATATCTCAATTTTTATCCAATTGAAATTTTTGGAGAACTCCAAAAATATTTCAATAAGAAATTGTTTACAAGACTTCAGAGATTATCCGGAATCAAAACACTGTTTTATACATTTGGCTTTGCAAATGTGAACGACTTTCAGACCCACTATAGCTACTTCATTTTTGTTCTTTTTATTGGAAGCGGTGAAGTCAAGCTTGATGACTTAGTTTAGAGTGCCCTTCGAAAGGGTTAAATTTACTTCCACACCTAATCCAAAATTCTTGGATCTTTTATCTCTCTAAAACAACCATATTGGTTTGGGATGATCTACTAAAGGAAAATATGTTTTTTTCTCAAAATTCATTAAGAAGTATCTCGGTTCCTGGGCATTGATGATAGTGTGCCATTCAAACTTGATATGAAAGTCTCTTAGTTATACTGACCAATTCGCCAGTCTAATAGATATGTATAGTTTATGCGCTATTGTTTTTAGGAGAATTGATATCTATGTATTCTCTGTATGTGCCTGAAAAAATGACCTTATCTTACTTGTTGTTATAACTAAAACGGGAGCTATTTTTTCCAAATTGTAGGTAACACCATTTCATTATTAATAACATATTTACTCATATAATATATTGCTTTGAGGATTTATTTTTCTGTAACTATCGGTGTGCTAAAGACATAATCATATACATTTAGATATTATGTTGGGAGCCCTTTTATTTTTATAAATGTTGCATCTCATTTTGAAGTTTAGTTGAACCAGTTAACTTTAGGAAATTGTATCCAATGATCATGAAATTAACATGTTAAGTTCGATGAGCCTTTACACCAATATTTGGACATTTCTTATGTAGGTAAGTTGTTATTCGGTTCTTGAAACTAAATGGTATGACTTTGTAGTAGTGGAATTGGTTACCTCGTACACATCTTATTGAGATAAGTAAAGTCCACGCTCATTGATCTTTTATTATTTTTTGTACCATCTGGACTTGTTGTACATATTTTGTATAAGACTTCTCATTTATGACCTAATTTCCATAGCTGATCCATCTCGACTAAAATAATTTTGACATCTTGGACAATGATCTTCAATTGTATTTAATAAACCTGAATTATTGTTTATTGATTATTATTCGCACACTATTTTGGGTAGCACTAAACTGAGGTCTTGTGCAAACCATGTGAAAACATCTAAATTTCTAGATAAAAGTATTACATGATTGGTTTGTTAATTTGTAGGTATCTTCTAATGTGGATGACCTTTTATGTTCTCTGAGTTAAAAATATTTATTTTCCTACTGTGACCAAGTGGGAGGCCTCAAGTTACTATCCTAGATCCATAAAAAATGTTGGACAATCGTGTTTCGGGTTGAATTGACCCATTTATTGATTGGCTTAATGATTTTGGAAGTTTGGCTCCTAGTGTTTAGTTCGATGAATTTTGATATTATATCAACCTTTTTTTTATATCCATACGATGGTGAAAGGAAGTTGTTCGGCTTCTTTTTGCATATTAAGAACAACGCCTCATTAATATACTAGCTAACTCGGGGTTGTGATACTTTACAGACTCTCTTCCTATTAAACTTAAATATGAGAATGATATAATGTATAATTATATTCTGTTGGACTTTTTGTGTACACATAAATAATTGAGAAAGTGTCATGAATGACTTTTTAATTTGATTAAATTTTATAGCATAGGTCTAATTAACTAAAATTAATTTGTTTTTAAATTATATTCTAAAAATTGTATTTTAAAATTATAAATATTTATCTTTTGATATTTTAATTATATTTTAATACATGGATTTAAATATCATTCTTTAAATATTTAAACTTATATTTTATTTACGGTTTATTTTTTAAAATTAAAATTTGAATTTTAAAAATTGAGTTTTAAAATTTTAAAATTTCGCACAGGTGTATTATATTTAATATTTTATATAGTTTTTCAAAATAATAAAACTGAAATTTAACTTAAATGTTGTAAAACTGAAATAAAAGTTTAACTTATACCATTTTGAAATATTTTTTTTATAACTATAAATTATTTTAATGTGTATATATTAATTTTTATATTATTTAATTATATATATAAGGTAAATAATATATAGTAAAGAAGGATAATTATCTCTCGTTTTATATTAGTATATATTTTTTAAGCAACCTTGAGAATTCCGCCTAATATTGTATTCCTGTAATATAGTTTCTCTGGTTAAGATTGATGAGTCCGGAAATATTCACCACTCACGGTAGAAACCGGACAGGGGAAATTCGGATAAAAGTCACCCACTGAACCATCAAAACAGGACAAAAGTACTAAATAATTATTCACCTTTTGACTAAGCTAATTGCTAATCTGCTTAATAAACTAATGGGTTTTTGAACTCGACCCGATTTCATAACTTTGACCTAAAAGCCCATATGGCCCATAATTAAGGGTATAAATACCCAACCACTTTCATTAATGAGGGTAATAAACGTTTAATACAACCAGACAGCTTAAATCTCTCACTAAAAAACACTTGAACATTTAATACCCTTGAAACACCACAAAATATCTGGCAAAATTACCCTCAGTCGAAAATAATCCATACCAAATTGGCGACCAAAGTGGGAGAAGAAGGTGCCTGAATCTAGCATTCAAAACCAGCAAGAAAAACCAGTTCGGATGAATCCGGACAAGCAGGCAGTGCCACCAACTTTGGCAGAAGTTGTGGGAGAAAACGATGAATATACGATCGAATTGCGAGACAGGTTGAAAGCTGAGATAGAAGCCTTGAGGGCTGCTAAAAGGGTAGGGATGGGCTTGAAAGAAAAATCAAAAGTGTCAGCCGTTCACCACACTGACAATCTAAAGGAGCATGACCCATCAACAAAGACCCATGTGAGTACTAAACCGGTGGAGAGCTCCTCGAACGAAGATGGAGTTGAGGAATCCCTGTCATCCAGCAGTGATGAAGGCAGGTCTAAAAAGAAGAAAACGTTGGTAAAAAAGTATTCAAGAAAGAGGGACATGGATGGAAGATTGAAAAAAGCATCTAGGTAAAGGGTCATCTCATAGCCACAACCATAGCCGGAGACATATAGACCAGCTGTTAATGGATCATTTAGTTTTTGATGATGAACCAGGTATCTTTGCAACTCCCAATGAAGATACTGTGTTTAGTCGTGGCCGGAATTGGAGACAATCTCTATTGTCTTCCAAGATACTGTCCGGAAACCTTCCAAAGAGGTTTGACAGTACTAAGATGGAAAAATATGATGGGAGTAAAGATCCAGATAATCATCTGGAGCAGTTTAAAAACTTTATGATGAATTTTGACGATGATGATAAGTTGCTCTGTAGAGAATTCTCAATCTTTTACGGGGAGTGCTCTAAAGTGGTATAATAGCCTGCCACAGGGCTGCATCAGAAATTTTGATACCTTTTAGGTGGCCTTCAGGAGGTAGTTCGTTGGAAGCGAGGAGGTGAAAGGCAATGGAGACATTATTATCCATTGTACCCAAGAACCGAATGAATCATTGAAATAATATATAAGTCACTTTGTGAACACCAAGAATGGATTAGCTGATTTCTTCGAACAAGTAGCAATAGCTTCTCTAAGACACGGTTTGAACCCTGACAATTTAGCCAATTTGGTAACCAGGAAGAAGGCCATGACGTGGGGCGGTTTACTGAATCAGGTGGGAAAGCAAATCAATGTGGATGAAACGAAGAAGAATGGGGTGCATAGGCAAAAGAGATCGGCCCCAGCTGCACCAAACCAGAACCAGAATCAGTCCGAGTACAAAGCTAAGGAAGTCGGACAGGGTCCCAGCAGGGCCAAGGCTCAATCTCACCAAGCACCAGCTCAGAGCCAGCAATCCAGAAATAAGCGAGGGCCTTAGGTTCAACCGGAGTGGTTTGCTGAATTGAAAGAAAATATGGCAACCATTTATGACAAAACAAAAGACGAAGTACATTTTAGGAAGCCGGTTGCGCTGCAATCTCCCAGGGAAAGTCGTAATAATTGTTTCTGCTAATATCATCATGATATTGGTAATAACGCAGAAGATTGCATCGCTTTGAAACAAGAGGTGCAAAATTTGATTGAAAGAGGAAAATTGGGTTCTTATGTTAAAAGAAGAAGTGGGAGTAGGCCCGATAATGCTCATCGGACCGGCCCAACAAACAATGCAAGGACGTCGGCTCCGGACGGGGCCATGGTAATTATTGAAATATTGGATATGGAGTCAAAATATTTGGATCATGATCCAGCCAAGAATAAAGTGGGTGTTATCATAGAACACACCAAGACCGTGTCCAGACTCATAAGCTTTTTTGAGTCACTTACCATATTTGGGGGGGGGGGGGACACCATGACTGCACCAACTAATTCTTCAAGGAAAAGGCATGTTCACACCCTGGCTACTCAATTGGAAGGCGGCATGACTTCCTATCAATCGCAAATTTATTTTCCCTTCATTGTGTTTGATGAAGATGATTTGAGGGACATAGCTGGTCCCCATTAAGATGTTGTGGTGATAGGAGCATCCATTGAGGGCAATGACATTAGATGAATTCTGGTAGACACTAGCAGCTCAGCCAACATTCTGTTTCTAACTTCCTACAAACAAATGAAGAATCCAGCAGTCATTTAACGTTCCAACAGGTCTATTCTGGGTTTCACTGGAAGCTCTGCGGACGTAGTTGGGGAATTCGAGGAGGAGGATTTGTTGGACAAAGACCCTTTTGAGAAGAAGGTGAGAGTACTTTTGTGGTGGTGGATTGTCCCACATGCTATAATGCCATTTTAGGAAGGTCATGGCTCTCCAGAATGCATGTTGTGGCTTCAACAGTTCACCAATATTTAAAAAACGATGTGCAAGGACAAATGGGAGTTGTTCGGAGTAGTCAGAAGATAGCAAGAGAATGTTATGAAACAGCATTGGCCTCTAGAACTTTGGGGGCAGTTCGGATCAGTGAAGATTAGTAGTTGGAGGGGCCCTCTGGGGAGAGGGTGAAATTGATGACCCCAGAGAGACCTTTGGTGTTTTGATACCAATTAAAGAGGTTGAAACTCACTCTCTGGCTGAAGGAAGAAGTGTCAATATCAGATCTAAGATGACATCAGAACTAAAGAGCAAAGTGTTATCTTTTTTAACAGACCATCATCATGGTTTTGCTTGGTGCGATGTTGATGTAACCGGAGTGCCAGTAGATGTTATATCACACCAGCTATCCATCCGAAGAGATGTAGCACTTGTTGTAGAAAATTGAAGAGCTTTTTCTAAAGAGAAATCTGATGTTATAGTTCAAGAGGTTGACCGGCTTACTAAGATGGGGCACATAAAGGAATCTCAATACCCTTTATGAACAGCCAATCCGGTATTAATAAAAAAGAAAAAACGGGAAGTGACGTATGTGCATCGACTTTACTGACCTTAATAGGGCTTGCCCAAAAGATCTATATCTGGTTCCCTGGATCGATCAGTAAGTGGACTCCACATCTGGGAACAGGTTGTTGTCCTTCATGGATGCTTTTTCCGGGTATAATCAGATTCAAGTGGATCGAAGGATCAAGAACACACTACTTTTGTTACTAATATGGGACATCATTGTTACAAGGTGATGCCTTTTGGGTTAAAGAATTCTGGGGCTACTTATCAGAGGTTCGTGAACAAAGCATTCGCTGATCAGATTGGAAGAAATTTTAAAGTCTACATTGATGACATGATGGTAAAGAGTGTGGAAGAAGAGTTACACTTGGCCGATCTGCAATATACTTTTGCCAACTTAGTAAAAGTTAATTTAAAGTTGAATCCAGAAATATATGTTTTTGAAGTGCAGTCCGGGAAGTTTTTGGGGTATGTGATAAGTGAGAAAGGGATCAGCCTG
Source organism: Limnanthes douglasii subsp. nivea (assembly GCA_036936605.1). Classification (NCBI taxonomy): domain Eukaryota; kingdom Viridiplantae; phylum Streptophyta; class Magnoliopsida; order Brassicales; family Limnanthaceae; genus Limnanthes; species Limnanthes douglasii. Next base: position 341,342,933 of record JAUPFV010000002.1, read on the forward strand.
ATCCAGACCAACTTAATGCTTTACCAGCAGATGGATCCTCCTCGGAATGTTAAAGAAGTACAAATATTGACAGGGAGGTTAGTTTCTCTAAACCGTTTTATCTCAAGGTCTTCAGATAGGTGTGCCCCGTTTTTTCCAAACTTTAAAGGGTGTTAAAGTCTTCACATTGCGATCATGCCTTTGATGAAATAAAAAAGCATTAATCCTCCCCCAAAACTTTGTTTAAACCTGTTGATGGAGAAAAGTTGTATATATATTTAGCAGTCTCTGAATGTGCCATAAGTGCGGTGCTAGTAAGAGAGGTGGATATATCAGTAAAATTCTGATGGATGCTAGAAAAAGGTATTTAAAACTTGAAAAGCTAACACTGACATTAGTAATTGCTGCTAGAAAGATGAGGCCCTACTCTCAGTCTCATTCCATTTTCGTCCGAACATCTTTTCCTTTGAAAAATGTTCTTCAAAAGGCAGACATATCAAGCAGAATGACCAAATGGTCAATAGAATTGGGAGACTATGATATTGATTTTGCCCCCCAAACTGCAATCAAGGCTCAGTCTGTAGCTGATTTCCTAGTTGAGTTCCATTCGGACATGAGTACTAAACGAACTACTGGTGAAAAGACTAAGAAGCTATGGGTTGTTCGGACTGATGGTGGATCAAGTACCATGGGTTGTGGTGATGGGATATGTTTAACCTCTCCGTACGACAATAAGCTATTTCAGGCTATATGTGGAGCCAAAAGTGTCAGGTTAATGAGTGATTCTTAGCTTCTTATCCATCATGCCCAGGGTCAATCTGAGGCCAAGAAAGAGCAGTTAATTAAATATTTACTTATTCTTAAAGAGGTGGCAGTTAACTTCAAAGAAATCAGATATGAGCACATGCCCAGAACATACAATACACTAGCAGACTCCTTGGAAACCATAGCCTACTTTGAGTCATACCCATGGATTCATTTGTAGGAGTGCCCTTCCATTCAACTCAATCAGAGCAAAGAAGACGAGGAAAGTTCAAATATACAAGTGGGTCAACCTAAAGACTGGAGGTATCCTCTTCTTCAATACCTTTCAGATGGCATTTTGCCTACGGAAAAAGCAGTAGGAAGAAAAATGAAGTATAGGGCTCGTGGATTTTTTTATCATAAGAGACATCCTTTACAAGAAGTCTTTTAGTAGACCTCTCTTGCGATGTTTGGGGATTGAAGAGTCCCAAATAGTGATGTCTAAACTGCATGATGGTGAAGGGTCAGCACATTGTGGTTATAGATCTTTGACTCGAAGAGTTTTGTTGGACGGATACTACTGGCCTCCATAATGGAAGATGCCAAGGAATTGGTGAAGAAGTGTGATCCATGCCAAAGATATGGTAATGAAATTCATATCTCAGCTGTCCCTTTGGAATCGATTTCTGAGCCAATACCTTTTCCTCGTTGGGGGCTAGATCTGGTGGGACCTCTACCTATGGCATCGGGAGGGTGCAGAACTATCATTGTAGCCATTTATTATTTTTCAAAGTGGATAGAAGCTACCCCCTTGGCAGGAACCACTTCAAAAGATGTTATAAAATTCATTTTATCTAATATTTGCTGCAGATTTGGGGTTCCACAGAAGATAACCACAGACAATGGACCACAATTCGATAACAAAGATATGAAGAATTTTTGTGCCTCTAGAGGCGTTTAACATTGCATTTCTTCTCCTTTCCACCCACGGGCGAATGGTCAGGTTGAAGTGGCAAACAGAACCATTATGTCCGGTCTTAAAAAGAATTTAGAAGGGGCTGCTAGAAAGTGGCCAAGCTATCTACAAGAAGTGTTATGGGTCTACTGGACTACTCGTGGAGCTATTACACATGAATCCCCGTTTGCCTTAGTATATGATATGGATGTAATTGCTCCTATAGAGGAAACTCTTCCATCATACAGAGTCCACAACGTTTTCGAAGAGGCTAATGAAGTGGCAATCAGAAGTCAACTCGACTTGATAGAAGAGAAAAGAGTTAAGGCTCACCTTAGAGCCACCCATTATCAGGAATTGATGAGAAGTAGGTTTGCTTCTAAAGTCAGAAGAAGGGATTTTCAACCAAAGGATAAAGTGTTGAGAAATGTCTTCCTACATACTAAGGAGAAGCAGTTCAGCAAGCTAGCTCCAAATTGGGAAGGACCCTATGTGGTCATCGGAAAGCTTAAACCTGGGACATACAGGCTTCAAGATAAAGATGGAAGGATCTTAAATCACCCCTGGAACCTTGAACACCTCCGATTGTATCTAGAATGAAAGTTATTTAAATATTTACTTGTTTAAAGTCCATGTAAATATTAGAGGGCATACTCTTTCCTACCCTAGTGGCGCAGGGAGGTTTTAATGAGGTGTGCGGGTTTTTAATAAAATTTGATGCCTTCTTAAAAAATTCTGAGTGGTTTGATCGTAGTTTCTTTAAAATCCTCTAAGTATTATTGACGGATCGGATTGATCTGGTGGAATGATGACCATTTAAACATTTGTCATCAGAGAATTTAAACACTCTCACCTTAAACATCAGCCATCAAGATTGGGCAAACATAAAACAAGGAAAGAATTATGTAAAATAAAACTGCTCGGCTAGCATCCGGGAATGATATTATAACATGTAAGAATTCTTTGGCCATCCAAGGACTTTGAAGTTTAAAAAGAAAAGGCTTATCCGGGCAGGAGCCAGACACGATTACAAAAATGCCTTGGCCATCCAAGGACTTTAGTCTGACATGAGGATAAAATAAAAACAGAAGATAGTTAACATTTTAGGGCTAGACTCCCTTAGAAGTTCCTGCTTCGTCTTGTTTCTTCTTTTGGTCTTTGGGTTCATCATTAGGGCTCTCTCCAGTCCCTTCTTCTTCATGAGGGGTATCATCATAACCACTGGATTAGTTGTGCCTATCACCATCTACCATAGTATGGAATGGGAGGTCTTCGTATTCCATATACTGCCACAGAGAACCAAGCGTCCTCTTCGGGAATATTTGATGAAAAATCATGACCATGACAGATTTGACTTCGGCATACCTCTCTTCTTGGGAATCTATCACCTTATTGGTGTATACATCGATCTTGGCCTGGATTTTCTTCTCCTGCTCCTTTATCAAATCATTTTTCTCCTTGGTGACTTTAGACACATCATCTTTGAGAGAAGTTTTGTCACCGGTTAGGGTTTGGATGACACTGTCCCTGGCCTTCACATCCTCCTTCGAAGCAGAGAGATCCTTCTCCAAGCCAGAACATTTAGTTTGGAGTTCAGTTTTAACCATCTCCGAAGTGGCCAGCTTAGTGGCCAAGTCCTCTTTCCCCTTCTTAAACTCATCGATCTCTCTCCCTAATGCCGCAACACTCTGATTGGCGTTAAGGAGGTTGTTAGATAAACTCTCTTTGTCTGTGTTGAGTGTGTTGATGAGATTAGATTGGTTTCACATTTGCCTCTCCATGTTGATCACCGGTTGAATGTTGCTCAGCAAGGAGTGAGTCACCATGTCATTCTCCCCTGAAATAGAAAAAGACTTACCATTGAAGGTAACCATGTTTGAGGAGCTTGGAGGAAGACAGGGGCCAGCAAAGTCATCTTTTTCAAGGTCTCCAAAGTAAAGGCCAATATTTTGGAGGCCACTGATGTCGACTCCATCAATATTGATATCCCCTCCGGTACCCTCTCCGGTGTGATAATCACTGGGGATTTGCTCTGCCAATGTGAGGTCTGTTGGGTCGGCCGGTGGAAGAGAATCTGAAGGCTGGAGAGCGACTTCATCCCTCGAGGAGATTTTCTTCTTCTTGGCTTCCTTATCTCCACCATCTGCTCCTCGTTTTCGATCCTTCTTGGGAGCCTTTAAAGGATTTGGAGGTCCATCTGCCTCTTTGATTCTCTCATCTTCAACCATTTGAAGTATAGTAGCATCGATTCCCCCTTGGCCCTGCACTTCCTCATTTGCTGGGACGATCTCTTCAACACCACCTTGAGTAACCTCAGTTGCATCTTGTTTCTTCTTGCCTTTCTTGCTCTTCATCTTACTTGGGGCTTTTTCTCTGGCAGGCAAGGACAGCTTCCCATCCTTCTCCTCTGTCCTCTGCAGGATGTCACCCAGAGGAGGTAGAGTGGTCAATTCCTCCCAAGTAAGGTCTCTCCGGCCAGTTGTGTTCTAGAGATGGGACCTCGCTAAATTTCGGGCAGTAAAGAAATTGTGGAAACGATTTCCCCATTTGTAAGTAGCCCAAGCATTCAGTTTGGCACAAGTTGTCTACCCCTCTTCCACATAGTCGGAGAACTCCTTCGGCAGCACTACAAAAAAAACGAAGAGCGGTTTAGAAATAGATTTTTAATAAGAAAAGAAAGACAAGCGTGATTGAATATTTACCTGAGCTTTTCCATCTACTGGTGACCATGCTAGGGTTGACACCAGCCTTGATTTTTCTCCCGTTCTCCCAAACCCCACTAATATAAAAGAATTGGGTATTCCAGTTCTTCTCCGATTCAAGCAAATCATCCACCACTTTAAAGTTATCTCCCATGTTGTTGTGGTAGAAAGGGATGACCTGGTTATTGCAGAGGTTGGGCACAGTAGTGAATTGCTCCATTGGAAGCGGTATTCCGGAGAACCTAGAGGCCATAATGCAGGCTATGAAGATGTACCAAGCATTGGGACTCAGCTGGCTTGGATAGAGCTTTATCAGCTCCGTATAGATGACTATCTTGCTCAGCTTCCAGTCCATTGGCGTCTCCGAGGTGACCGGTATCCTCACCTTGACAGACTCAGGGATCGCCCACTTCATCCGGATCTGAGCTAACTCAGCAGTGTGAGTGTAGACATAGTTGATGTTCTGCATGGCTAGCGGATACTTCACGCCCACCTTGTGGAAGCAGGGTCCCACTTTGCCTTCCAGGGACTCCGACAATTCCAGGTATTTCAAACAAAGTTTCTCTTTACCCTTTCCCTAGAGAAGTTATAAGGGAACATATAAGTGTTTTGCCTGCAGTTTCTCCAACTGTGGTTATGAATTCGTCAGTCCACTCAGAAGGAAACCCACCAACTTTAAACGACAAAATTCATACTATTTCTGTAGGAGCATTTGAAGTATATAACACACTCCCTATTTTACATTTGGTTTTTCTTTCTCAGATGGAGACCAACATTAGTTTCGCGTCCCCTACTTTGTCAATGGTTTTAGGAGTACCTATTAGACTCATGTTTGGAAAAATTATGATAAAAATTACGAATGGAGTTCGAAAATCTCTAAAGATATTTTGACAAATATCTTTCACTTGTACGTATATATATATATATATATATATATATATATATATATATGATCAGTGTGCTCAGATTCCCAAATTAATCGATGGTCCTATATGTGTCTTTTTTCGAAAAGGTGACGATACAAGATCAACATTTCCAGCTCTGATTATTACGATTTCTGGATTTTGTAAACATGGTTCTATCACATTCATCTTGGATGAAAAAGGTAAAGAAGGCAAAGATAATTACATAGGTCAAATCCTTGAATTTTTCAAGACAACAAAATAAGATTATTTTAGAGTTCAACGGTTCTTCAAAGCGAAAGATACTGCAATCCAATTTCAAGAAAACCGTCAGCATGAGAAGCGTATATTTTACTATGATGCGATGAATGACAATGTATTAGATTCCATTGTCTTAAAACTCAAGATTATACAGCGAGAGCCTAATGATAATCTCAAGTTAAGACATTACGACTATTATTCTGATATGAAGTGTTTGGTGGACTATTCTACTTTCCACACACTTGGAAATTCTATTCGTGTTTCATCCTTATCTGTTGAGATGAAGAAAAATAGTACGGATATGAATACGCCACTAAAAGATCCAAACGATTCCTACAAACAAGAGCTAGCTCTATTGGATTTATATTGCGGTTGTGGTGGAATGTCAACTGGTTTGTACCTTAGTGCCAAAACCTTGGGCATTGACTTGAAAAAAAATTGGGTTGTGGAGATCAACAATACGTCTAAGAACTTGAAGTTGAATCTGTTGGGAAAAAGTCCCTAATATAAAACAGGAACAACAGATAGCCTTAACAGACAGACTAGTATATATATAGAGATAAACAAGAAGTGCCGAAATGGTAACTTCATTTCAAATATCAATACAAGGGTCTGTTTTCTTATATAGAAAATACAGATAAATTGTTCGGTCTTATCTAAATAACTACCCTAATAACTGATATTAGACACTTCATAAACTAGACAATACGTATTCAAACTAACTAGTTTAGATTACTTCCAACATTCTCCCCTGTAATCTAAACTGCAACCAACTTCACGGTGGTCTTCTCTGTCTTCTGCCATCAGATATGCAGGTTCCTCATCTTTTACTACCATGTCTTCTACCATCATAAGTGCAGCTTACTCATCTCTGCCATCAGAAGTGCAGGTTCCTCATCTTGTACTGTCATGTCTTGTGCCATCAGAACTGCAGGTTCCTCATCTCTGCCATCAGAAGTGCAGGTTCCTCCTCGATTTGTACTTTTCATCCACTCCTCTCTAGTGAATAAAAGCTTCCCCTCTTAGTCTTCTCGTTTACTCCATTCGTCCTCCGTTGTTATTGCCTAGGCTCTGATACCAATGTTGGGAAAAAAGTCCCTACGATAAAACAGGAACAACAGATAGCCTTAACAGACAGACTAGTATATTTATAGAGATAAACAAGAAGTGCGGAAATGGTAACTTCATTTCAAATATCAATACAAGGGTCTGTTTTCTTATATAGAAAATACAGATAAACTGTCCGATCTTATCTAAATAACTACTCTAATAACTTATATGAGACACGTTATAAACTAGACAATACATATTCAAACCAACTAGTTTAGATTACTTCCACCAGAATCATCTAGAAACACAACTTAGAAATGAAGCTACTAAAGATTTCTTTGACCTATTAACGGAGTGGGGCAAGCTATATAAAAATACATAGTAAAATATACCACGGGAAATGTGAAATTAAGTACACGTATCCCTGAAACATGCAGAAATTTGCGTTCAAATAGTGAAGGCAGAAATTCATATAAAGAATTCGACGTTGCGAGCCTTGTCGACATATGCTGTAGTGGTCATAATAATATTCGCAAGCGTAGATTTAATTTTAAGGTTGATCTAACTAGTTAGATTTTAATGGATGATATTTTTGCTCCATATGACTACAGTGGGTGAATTCGAGGGCGAATTCTTTCCAACCGGGAGAGGATGATGTAGCTCACTATTTGAATTCAATTATTTAAATATTTTAGTTTTAGATTTATTTTATTTTAAGGATTTATTTAAGATAACAAATTAAATCTAATTATATTCTGATTTAATAGGATATTATTTTACTATGTTTATTTTTGTTTCCTTGTTTTGTATTAAGGATTTGGGCGATTCCTATTTAAGGCGCCTCAAACCCTACTTTTATTTTGAGACTTTTTTAATAGAATTTTGATAATGAAAATTAGGGTTCCCCCTATATTGACTTCTCTGCGTTTACTTTGTATCAAGATGTGATCTTCAATGAAATAATGATGTACAAGGACAGACATAAAACCGAAGCAAATGACTCAAAGCGTATGAATCAATATTTGCAGACATTGATGGAGTCCCAGATAATCAAGAAATAGAGCCGACCTAGGCAGTTCCTGTTTTGCGAAGATCTTCCCGACCTCATGTTCCCAACAGAAGATATTTGAACAATCTGTTACTTACCGATGGAGGGAAACCTGAATGCTATGATCAAGCTTTCCAGACCAGTGATGTTAACAAGTGGGAGCTTGCTATGAAAAATAAGACGAAGTCTTTAATCTCATATGATACATGATAACTAGTTGAGTTACTAATGGGTAAGAAGGCACTTCATAACAAATGGGTGTATCGGGTGAAAGATGAGCATGATGGCTCTAAGAGATACAAAGTTTGACTAGTTGTTAAAGTGTTCCAACAAAAGGAAGGAATTGATTACACTGATATTTTGCTCTAGTTGTGAAGCTCAATACTATTAGATCAGTGTTGAGTATTTTTCCCATTGAGACCTTTATCTTGAACAGTTAGATGTGAAGACTGCATTTCTTCACGGGGACTTGGATGAGGAAATATACATGTATCAACCAGAAGGTTTCTTAAAAGAAGGGAAAGAAAACATGGTATGGAGACTCAAGAAAAGTTTGTATGGTCTAAAACAAGCTCCAAACAGTGGTACAAGAAATTTGACGGCTTTATGTAAGAAAATGTAATGCAGACCACTTTTATTATTTTAATATATGTAAGTCTTGTTATATCATTTTGTTACTCTATGTTGATGATATGTTAGTAGCAGGTTCATATATGGATGATATTAGAAAATTGAAGCAAAAATTGTCAAAAAAATTTGATATGAAGGGCTTGGGTCCGGCGAAGAAGATTCTTGGAATGCAAATCACAAGAGATAAGCATATATAAGTTTTGCAGTTATCTCAGTCAGAGTACATCGATCGCATTTTGAAGAGATTAAACATGTGTGATGCCAAACCAGTTAGTATACCATTTGCAGGTCACTTTCGTTTATCCAAGGATCAATCCCCTAAGATGGATGAAGAAAAAAACTCCATGGAATAGGTTCATTACGCCTCAGCTATTGGAAGTTTGATGTATGCAATGGTCTGTACAAGACCAGACATTAGTCATGCAGTGGGAGTTGTGAGTAGGTTTATGTCAAATCCAGGGAAAATTCATTGGGAAGCTGTGAAATGGATTTTGAGGTGCCTACTAGGTACCACAGAAAAGTGTTTGTACTTTGATAAGGGTGAGTTAAAGGTACAAGGCTACATAGATGCAGATTATAGAGGTGAAGTTGATCACCGGAAAAGCACTATCGGTTAAATATTTATTTTTGGAACTGCAGTTGTTAGTTGGATGTCAAAGTTACAGAAAATTATCACTCTATCAACTATAGAGGCTGAGTATGTAGCAGTGACCGAAGCCAGTAAAGAGATGGTATGGCTTCAAGGTTTGTTAACCCAGTTTGGATTCAAACATAAGAACAACGTTCTGCATAGTGATAGTCAAAGTGTAATTCCATTGGCGAAGAATTCAACATTTCATTCAAGAACCAAGCACATCAGTATTCGTTATCATTTCATTAGATCTTTATTGGAAGATGAGGTGCTAATACTGGAAAAGATCCAAGGAAGCAAGAATCCAGCTGATATGTTGACAAAGACAGTAGCCATTGAAAAACTGAAGTTGTGTTCAGCTTCACTTGGTCTGCAAGAGTAATAAGACCAGGAAGATCTGCAGCATAGATGAAGGTGCAAAGACATGTGGAAACCAGTCTTCAAGTGGGAGATTGTTATTTTGACATAATAGTCCATCCTTATTCAATATACATTTCAATGGATAGAAGAGATGCTAGATGAAAAGACAGTGAAGATGAGGCAAGTTCTAAACATATTAAAGAGAGCTATGGTGAATTAAAAAAGACAGTGTAATTTTAGTGGGTCATAAATTACACATTAAGGACTGTAAATGTTTTCCCCTTTTAAGTGTGACAGTCTCTACAAAACTAAGTGCTAGGTTTTTTGTGTATGCATCAAAAACGACAGAATCACTGTGTCTTTATAATAAAATCGATCTGCAGCAGGTCCGGAGATGTAGGCATAATTTGCTGAAATCCGTTAACAATTGTGTGTTTGCTTTCACTTTTGTTTTGTGTTTCTTTTCTTATTGATTTGATTGCATGAAAATTGTGTATTTTCCCAAAACCCATCTTTACCTCAAGAAAATTTAGAAGTGATTTGGTAGGAAATTAGTGTATTTCCCTTACGACTGGTATCAGATCTAGGCTGGTAGCGATCCAAAGGAGGTCACATTTGAGTGGGAGCAATGCCTATAGACGAAGGAAAGATGAGACTCGAAAAAATCAATGGTGTAGATTTTGGGTTCCGGAAGAGGCTGAGTATGTAGCAGTGACCGAAGCCAGTAAAAAGATGATATGGCTTCAAGGTTTGTTAACCGAGTTTGGATTCAAACATAAGAACAACGTTCTGCATAGTGATAGTCAAAGTGTAATTCAATTGGCGAAGAATTCAATATTTCATTCAAGAACCAAGCACATCAGTCTTCGTTATCATTTCATTAGATCTTTATTGGAAGATGAGGTGCTAATACTGGAAAAGACCAAGGAAGCAAGACTTCAGCTGATATGTTGACAAAGACAGTAGCCATTGAAAAACTGAAGTTGTGTTCAGCTTCACTTGGTCTGCAAGAGTAATAAGACCAGAAAGATCTGCAATATAGATCAAGGTGCAAAGACATGTGGAAACCAGTCTTCAAGTGGGAGATTGTTATTTTGGCATAATAGTCCAGCCTTATTCAATATACATTTCAATGAATATAAGAGATCCTAGATGAAAAGACAGTGACGATGAGGCAAGTTCTAAACATATTAAAGAGAGCTGGAGTGAATTAAAAAAGACAGTGTAATTTTAGTGGGTCATAAATTACACATTAAGGATTGTAAATGTTTTCTCTTTTTAAGTGTGACAGTCTCTACAAAACTAAGTGCTAGGGTTTTTGTGTATGCATCAAAAACGGCAGAATCGTTGTGTCTTTATAATAAAATCGATCTGCAGCAGGTCCGGAGATGTAGGCATAATTTGTTGAACTCCGTTAACAATTGTGTGTTTGATTTCACTTTTTTTTTTGTTTCTTTTCTTTTTTATTTGATTGCATGAAAAATGTGTATTTTCCCAAAACCCCTCTTTACCTCAAGAAAATTTAGAAGTGATTTGCTAGGAAATTAGTGTATTTCCCTTACGACTGGTATCAGAGCTAGGCTGGTAGCGATCCAAAGGAGGTCACATTTGAGTGGGAGCAATGGCTATAGACGAAAGAAAGATGAGACTCGAAAAAACCGATGGTGTAGATTTTAGGTTTTGGAAGATGCAGATTGAAGATTATCTATACCAGAAAAAGCTTTATCAAACCCTTTCAGAAAAGAAACCAGAGAGTATGAAAGATGAAGAATGGGCCCTTCTTGACAGACAAGCTCTTGTAGTCATCCGATTGACGCTAATCCACAATGTTACTTTTAACATCGTAAGGGAAACAAACACGACGGGTCTTAAGAAGGCTCTCTCCCGTATGTATGAGAAGCCATCAACGTTTAACAAAGTTTACTTGATAAGGCATTTATTCAATTTGCGAATGACAGAAGGCGCGTCAGTAGCTCAATAACTCAATGAACTCAATACAATCACAACCCAGTTCAGTTCAGTTGAAATATGTTTTGATGAAGAAATACGAGCACTGATACTATTGTCTTCACTACTAAATAGTTGGAATGCTACTGTCACAGCGGTGAGTAGCTCGTCAAGAAGCAATAAATTGAAATTTAATGATGTTCGTGACCTAGTTCTCAGTGAAGAGTTTTGAAGGAGAGAATCAGGTGAGTCATCAATCGCCTCAGTCTTACATACAGAGTCGAGAGGAAGAAATTCAACCAGAGGATATGGACGCGGTAAATCGAACTACCGAGGAAAATCAAGAGACTGGAGATCTAAGTCTAGGAATCCTAAATATTCCCAAGGGTTGAGAAACATCTAGTGTTGGAATTGTGGGAAGATGAGGCACTATGCAAGAGAGAACCAAAGGACCAGGAGAAGAAAATAGAGGAAAATATCACTTCAGAAGGAGATGATGCGTTAATATGCTCCTTAGAAAGCCGAGAAAATTCTTGGGTATTAGATTTTAGAGCATCGTTTCACGCGACTTCGAAGAAAGAATTCTTCGAGAGGTATGTCCCTGGTAACCTTGGAAAATTATATTTTGGTGATTATCAACCTTGTGATATAATTGGTAAAGGTACTGTGAAGATTAAGTTGAATGGGTCTGTATGAGAACTGAAAGATGTCACACATATCCCCGATCTAAGAAAGAACTTAATCTCACTAGGGTAGTTGGCTAGCAAAGGCTACAATACGATCTTCCATGGTAAAAATTGGAAGATTTCAAAGGGAGCAATGACGGGTTCTCGCGAGAAGAAGAGTGGAACTCTTTACAAGACAACAGATATGAGCTATTCAATTGGAATAGCAGCAGGAAACGAAAATCCAAATGTTTGGAACCAGAGGCTTGGTCACATGAGTGTGAAAATTATGTACTCGAAGGGGAAGCTTCCAAGTCATAATTCAGTCGATATAGACATGTGCGAATATTGCATACTTGGAAAACAGAAAAGGGTCAGTTTTCAGACGAGTGACAGAACTCCAAAGAAACAAAGGCTGGAGCTCGTTCACTCTGACGTTTGGGGGCCAACAATTGTTTCATCTATAGGAGGGAAACAATATTTCATGACCTTTATCGACGATCATTCTCGAAAGGTATGGGTTTATTTTCTAAAGCATAAATCTGAAGTGTTTGATTTTTTTAGGAGATGGAAATATATGGTTGAGAATGAGACAGGTTTGAAGATTAAAAAGCTGAGAACCGATAATGGTGGTGAACATGAGGACACCAAATTCAAGAAGTTTTGCTATGAGCATGGGATCAGGATGGAGAGAACCGTGCAGGGTACGCCTCAACACAATAGTATTTCCAAACGTATGAACAGAACATTGACAGAAAGAGCTAGAAGCATTCGTTTATAGTCTGGTTTACCGCAGCAGTTCTGGGCAGAAGCGATCAACACATTGGCTTACCTGGTTAACCGAGGCCCATCGGTTCCCTTAGAACATAGAATACTCGAGGAGGTATAGAGTGGTAAGGATAAAAAATTATCACATCTAAGAGTTTTTGGTTGTATTGTATATGTTCATATAAGTGATCAAGGCAGGAACAAGCTTGATCCGAAATCGAAGAAATGTTTCCTGATCGGCTATGGCGAAGATGAGTTTAGTTATCGTGTTTGGGATGACGAAAACAGAAGATGATACGAAGCAGAGATGTGATGTAGCTCACTATTTAAATTCAATTATTTAAATATTTTACTTTTAGATTTATTTTATTTTAAGGATTTATTTTATTTTAAGGATTTATTTAAGATAACAAATTAAATCTGATTATATTCGGATTTAATGGGATATTATTTTATTATGTTTTTTTTTGTTTCCTTATTTTGTATTAAGGATTTGGGCGATTTTTATTTAAGGCGCCTCAAACCCTACTTTTATTTTTAGACTTTTTTTAATAGAATTTTGATAAAGAAAATTAGGGTTCCCCCTATATTGGCTTCTCTACGTTTACTCTGTATCATATTGGTATCAGACAGAGGCAGTCTTGCGAGATGGTGCGAGGAAGACCCAAAGGTCGCAGCAGCGTTGCTGTGGAAGGAGATGCGAGTGATTTTGGAGATTGCGAGAATGCTGACCTGCGCCGTCAGGTCGAGTATCTTGGTCGTAAGATGGCTGAACTTACTGACAGGAAACCCGATGTGGAGGCTGAAGGTCCCGATAACCCTTTTGGAGAAAGGCCAGAACGTAAAACTTATCCGGACTGCCGCTGGGAGCTTGGATTTAAGGTCAACATTCCTGACTTTGATAGTGGCCTTCGGGCGGAGGAGTTTGTTGATTGGTTATCCCAGGTTGAGGAGGTGCTGAAAGGTGAAATTTCTGATGCAACTTGGCCGAAATTGGGAGATCCGATTTATGATGTATACGGTGATGAGGATGAAGACGATCCAATTTATGATACATACGGCGCTGAGGATGAAGATGATTGGGTAACACCGACAATAGTTTCTCATTATTTCACTAAGTTAAATAATGATAATCCTTCGTCTGTATCAATAAAATCTAATGGAAATTTGGATGATGGTTTTAATAATGCCGAGATTTGTGCTAAACTTTTAGTGGATAAAAGAAAAAAAATAAAAAGGGAAAAAACAATAAAATTGCTTCTAATGAAATAGTCAAATTTGGGGTCTTCTCCTATCCATTAGCGGCATTCAAAATACGATTACCATGCGATGGAAGCGACAGAGCCCTAGACACCGTCACAGTCGATTGGAGATGTGATTTTGCTGCTCTCTGTCAATGGACGATTCATAATTTCCCTAAGATTAAAGGTAGAGCAGTATGGAACAAGTATCGATGTCGGAGGTGACAATGGTCGTCTCCCTGTTTACCCTAAGGAATACTCACAAGCTTTGTCTGACGCACAGATGGTGTTCGGTGAAAATTCTGAGAGAAATGTCTGGAAAGTGGGATATGCAAAAAAGGTGTTCGAAAAAATTCCTTAGAGAGAAACGGGGTTATGGTACGATGGTGTCTGGGTTTGTTAGGAATAATCTATTCGAGGATGCTATTAGGGTTTTTGGTGAGTTGATTCAGAGCGGTGATGTTGATCGCCTTGATGTAATTAAAGGTACAACACAGTCTGTAGGGGCTGGAGAAATTCTGGTGAATCTTTGGAACATCACAAAAGTTGTTTCTTTGATTGGACAGGCTCTGGAGATGTCACCCAAAGAAAGAGAAAAATGCCATAAGCATAACTTTTCTCAAGTCACAACCTATATTGATGAAGAATGGGCTGAATTGTTTGTAAGTGAAGGTCATATAGAGTACATGAGAGTGTTGACTGATGTCCTATGCAAACTTGAAGAGATGCAAAAAATTGATGACGAAAGATAACAGTTAGTCGTGGAGATAGTGGGCATGTCTTCTGAAGATTTAAAGGATGGGCGTTAATCACAGAGAAAACAACCAAAGAGGAGCCTGTTGAGCCAGATAAGATACAGATGACAGGTAAACTGTGCTCGCGATAAAACGAACGCAAAGTCTGTGTGATCGATGATATCTATCCAGTGCAGGAACACCGTTATCGGCTAATGCATAATGGATGCGGTCATAACTGGTTTGCATCAAGAGACGTAGTCGACCTATCTGGACATGATAAGCCCACTACTGCTACAACTGCGCAAACACAATCACCAGTCATTGGTATATCTGACTCTCGCCGGAAGAAGGATATTAAAGTTACAGATTTGGAAGGAAGCTCACTAGATGAAGTTAAAGTTGAACTCTAGAAACACAGATTCAACAACTGTGGGACAGAGCCTTAAAACAATCAACCTGGAGATATAATTTTGTCAGCAGATTCTAAACCTGAGTCAGTTGCTGACTTACTGTAGTTATAGAACGTATGAACAAGAAACTGTATGAACAAGAAACTGTATGAACAAGAAACTTGGAATAAAAAGAAAATGTTACTACTTGATATTGAACTGAAATAACAAAGTACAAACAACTTAAATACTTTCTAAGAGAAAGAAGCATAACCCACTCCTATTTTAGTGCCACTCTCTTACTCCACTAACACACTCCTACAAAATCAACAACTCCCCACTACTAAGTCTTACTCCACTAACACACTCCTAAAATATCACCAACTCCCCACTACTAAGTCTTATAATAGATGGAAACAATTAAATAAAACAAATAAAACAATTAAAACTTTGTTTTAGAATATGTTTAGATTAACCCAATACTTACAAAGGGTTGGAAGGGATGACCACACTGTTGTAAAGCGTAGGATGACCGTGATCCATGAGTTTAATAATTCAGAATATGTCTTATTTTTACGAAACAACATTATTTCTGACTCAATTCCATCAGATGTTCGAGAATACCAGCTTTTGAAACAACTAAACTTAAGCTGCAACACTTTCAATGGACCAGTTCCAAACTCGTTACTTAATTTACGTGGACTAACTCACTTGTTTCTTAGAAGTAATAAATTGAGTGCAGCTTCAAGCATTAGTATTTTACCGTCTGGACTGGACTGCCTTCGAAGGAATTTTCCTTGCAATCGAGGCGATACATGCTTTCTCAGACTACATGCAGATTTTTTCTTCCCTAGAGAAGTTATAAGGAAACATATAAGTGTTTTGCATGCCGTTTCTCCAACTGTGGTTATGAATTCATCAGTCCACTCAGAAGGAAACCCACCAAGTTTAAACGATAAAATTCAGACTATTTCTGCAGGAGCAGTTGAAGTATATAACACACTCCCTATTTTACATTTGGTTTTTCTTTCTCAGATGGAAACTAGCATTAGTTTCTCGTCCCCTACTTTGTCAATGGTTTCAGGAGTACCTATTACACTCATGTTCGCAAAAATTATGATAAAAATTACGAATGGAGTTTGAAAAGCTCTAAAGCTATTTCGAAAAATATCTTTCACTTGTACGTATGTATATATATATATGATGATCAGCGTGCTCAGATTCACAAATTACTCGATGGTCCTATATGTGTCTTTTTGCGAAAAGGTGACGATACAAGATCAATATTTCGAGCTCTGATTATTACAGTTTCCGGATTTTGTAAGTGTTTGAGATATAAGGCATAAGCCCATTAGCTCATATAGTTTATCTATAAATAATAGATTTAGACTCTATGTAATACACTTTCTAAATAATACAAAACCCTAGACGTTCTCTTTACTTTCTTTTGTTCACTATTTAACATGGTATCAGAGCCAGGTTGATCCGATCGGAGAACCGTCGCGATCCTCCTATTTTGTAGATATACCAGGTATTCAATTTCGTAGTAGTATTGGATTTCGGTTTTGAATTGGATTTATTTGGAAATCTTGGATCTGTTCGAAAATTTTGGATTATGTATTGATATTATTTTGGATCTGCTTTTGCATGATTTCCATTTTTTATCTTATTTTACGATTGGATTTGTGTTGGAAATTTCGATCTGCTTTTCGTCATAATAGATATAGTTTTCAGTTTTCGGATCTGCTGTGTGCAGCTCCAATAAAACGGTCTGATCGAAAGGCAAACGATGTCCGTTTTTACTGAATTTTAGAGAGCATGTTCGGGACATCCAACCTTTCACTATGACCGGTCAGATTATGATTCAGTGCTACGGTTTGGGAGAAATCACAACTGGAACAGTGCAGCAGTCTTGTTGGTAAAACCGTGAATTCAAATTGATTTTGATTTTGATTTTAGAAATTTAAAATTGGCAATTAGAAATTTAAAATTGAATTTGGTTTGGTTTTTGGATATTAGTTTGGTATTTGGATTTGAGATTGGATTTGTTTGGGTATTTGGCATTGAGATTCCGTTTGGATTTCGTTTTGGTGTTTAGATGTCGTTCTTCGTTTATAGATTTCGTTTATCTTCGTTTGAAGTTGTTTGGATTCGTTTTGGCTTTGTTTGGATTCGTTTGGTTTGGTTTGGCTTGGTTTGGATTCGTTTGGATTTGTTTAGCTTTGTTTTGGATTTGTTTGGCTTTGTTTGGATTCGTTTGGTTTCGTTTGGTTTCGTTTGGATTAGTTTGGCTTCGTTTGGATTTGTTTTGACTTCGTTTGGACTTGTTTGGATTTTTTTTTGGATTCTTTTGGATTTTTTTGGCTTTGTTCTGGCTTTGTTCTCGCTTTGTTTGGCTTGGTTCGGCTTCGTTTGGATTAGTTTGGCTTCGTTTGGACTTGTTTGGTTTTGTTTTGGATTTGTTTGGCTTGGCTTGACTTCGTTTAGATTCGTTTGGTGTTTGGATTAGTTTTGATTTTTGGAGTTTGGAGATTGGAGATTGACGATTGGAGTTTGAAGATTGGAGCTTGAAGATTGGAGTTTGATTTTTTGGTTTTTGACGTTTCGATTTTGGTTTTGATGTTTTGTTTTGATTTGTTGATGTTTCAATTTTATTTCTTTTATTTTGTGTAACAAACTCCCAATGCAAGAATAAGCATTGCGAGTTTGAAAGAGGGTGTTAGAGATATAGGCCTAAGCCCATTAGCCCATATAGTTTATCTATAAATAATAGATTTAGACTCTATGTAATATACACTATCTAAATAATACAAAACCCTAGCCGCTCTCTTTTCTCTCTTTTGTTCACTATTTAACAGTAGGCATGGTTCTATCACATTCATCTTAGATAAAAAAGGTAAAGAAGGCAAAGATAATTACATAGGTCAAATCCTTGAATTTTTCAAGACAGCAAAATAAGATTCTTTTAGAGTCCAACGATTCTTCAAAGCGAGAGATACTGTAATCCAATTTCAAGAAAAACCTCAGGATGAGAAGCGTATATTTTATTGTGATGCGATGAATGACAATGTATTAGATTCCATTGTATCAAAACTTAAGACTATACAACGCGAGCCTAATGTTAACCTCAAGTTAAGACATTACGACTATTATTCTGATATGAAGTGTTCGGTAGACTATTCTACTTTCCACACACTTGGAAATTCTATTCGTGTTTCATCCTTATCTGTTGAGATGAAGAAAAATAGTACGGATATGAATACGCCACTAAAATATCCAAACGATTCCTACAAACAAGAGCTAGCTCTATTGCATTTATATTGCGGTTGTGGTGGAATGTTAACTGGTTTGTGCCTTACTGCCAAAACCTTGAGCATTGACTTGATAACAAATTGGGTTGTGGAGATCAACAATACGTCTAAGAACTTGAAGTTGAATCATCCAGAATCACAACTTAGAAATGAAGCTACTGAAGATTTCTTTGACCTATTAACGGAGTGTGACAAGCTATATAAAAAATACATAGTAAGAGATACCAAAAGAAATGTGAAATTGAGTACACGTATCCCTGAAACATGCAGAGATTTGCGTTCAAATAGTGAAGGCAGCAATTCATATAAAGAATTCGGCGTTGCGAGCCTTGTCGACATATGTTATAGTGGTCATAATAAAATTGGTAAGCGTAGATTTAATTTTAAGGTTGATCTAACTTGTCAGGTTTTAATGGACGATATTTTTGCTCCCTATGACGACAATGGGCGAATTCGAGTGCGAATTATTTCCAACCTGGAGAGGATGATGTAGCTCACTATTTAATTTCAATTATTTAAATATTTTAGTTTTAGATTTGTTTTATTTTAAGGATTTATTTAAGATAACAAATTAAATCTGATTATATTCTGATTTAATATGATATTATTTTATAGTCTAGTGTTCCCTTTATATAGCAAAAAACACGCTTCACAGCACCTAAGTGAAGCAGAGTAGGACGTTCCATGAAACGGATTACCATACCAACTGGATATGCTATATGTGGTCTTGTGTGAACCAGATAGCGTAATCCACCCACTATGCTTCTGTACTTGGAGGATTCAACTGCCTTACCCATCTCGTCCTTATGTAATTGAATCTTTGGCTCCATAGGACATTTACTCGAATTGCAATCAGTCATACCTGCAACCTTTAGTAATTTCCTTGCATATGAAGACTGTTTTAACTCGACAGACTCCCTTTTCTAATCAACCTCTATGCCCAAGTAGTACGATAACTTTCCTATGTTGCTTATATCAAACTCTCTACTCATCTCTTCCTTAAATTTCAAAATATTTTCAGTGTTTGAACCTGTGACCAATATATCATCCACGTACACACCAATTATCAATGACTCATTCCCTTCACGTCTATTATAAACTGCATGTTCATATGGGCATTTCTGAAAATCCAATTGTTCTAAAGAACTCCTCAACCGTGCATACCAATCGTGTGGAGCTTACCTAAGTCCGTACAATGCCTTCAGCAATCGGTAAACTTTTCCCTCATGTCCCTTTACTTCATAACCAACTGCTGCACTACATACACTTCTTCATCGATCTCACCATTAAGGAAAGCTGATTTTACATCTAAATGATATATTTCCCAGTTGTTCGTTGCTGCAAGAGCAATTAGCAGACGAACTGTCTCCAACCTAGTAACCGGGGCAAATACTTCATCAAAGTCTATTCCATGATTTTTAGCGTAACCCTTAGCCACAAGTCTCACCTTGTACTTCACAATAGTTCCATTTGAATCCTTCTTGATTTTAAACACCCATTTTAACCCAATCGCCTTGTGACCTTTTGGTAAATCTGTCAACTTCCACGTATTGTTTTTCTCTATTGATTTGAGTTCTGTCTCCATCGCCTGCCTCCATTCTTTTTCTTGAACCGCTGTTTCAAATGTGCTTGGTTCTTCAACGCTTAGCAATAACAAATCATCATCCAACTCTATCTCAGATGTCTCATCATATATATCACTCAGTAGCCTAAACTTTCTAGGTTCACTACTCATTGTGACCGACCCTGACCAATGTTCTCCTGTTGAAGAAGAGTTGTTTGGATCAGTCGTTTCACCTCTATGACTGAGCACCAGAGTCGATGGCTCACTTGATTCATTTGTTTCACTTTCCGTTTCTGCATTTCTTGTATCACCCATTCCTTCGCCTAGGGGGTGAGCAAAAACCGAAAAAACCGAACCGACCGACCAAACCAAACCGAAATTTGTCGGTTCGGTCGGTCTAAAAATAATAATATTCGGTTTCGTTTTTAAAATTTCAAACCGAAATAAATTCGGTTGGTTTTCGATTTTTCAGAAAGAGGAACCGAATAAAACCGAAACCGACCGAAGTTATATATAGTTTTATACCACTTATATACCTATTAAGCCTTTATCCTAGTGGTCCTATATAAATATTTAAATTACTTGTGGCATGAGGAACACGGGTTCGAACCCCAGTACCCCACAAATGTCTTTTTGGGTCCTTATACTTTTCATTTTTTCTGCTATTAATTCCTTATACTTTTTATTTCTTATACTTTTGTCTACTGTTTAATTTTTTTTTTATTTCTTTATACCATATATTTTTTATTTGTTACACTTACATAAAAATATTATTATAGTATTTATTGTATTAAAATTATAACTATAAATTTATTATTATAAATATAAAAAATTAATAATTAATTTACATTATAATTTTTTTTTTGCAATTTTTTTTAAAATTCTTCAACTAAATAAATAATTCGAAAAAAAGCGGATCGAACCGCACCGAACCGAATCAAACCGACCGAACCGCACTGAATCGCACCGACCGAACATACCGAACCGCACCTCTGTTAAAACCGAAACCGACTGAAACCGAAAAAAACCGATTTTTTTATTACTAAATCGGTTTAATAATATACAAACCGAATCATTTCGGTTCGGTTTAAAAATTTCGAAAAAAACTGACCGAACCAACCGAATCTCAACCCTACCTTCGCCTATGTGCTCAACTTCACTATGCAACTCGATTCCAGAAAACGTAGCCTCACTATCGGTATGTTGCTCCCACTGCCAAACCTTATTTTCTAGGAATACTACATCACGACTTACACAAATGACTCCCTCCTTGGGATCATATAGACGATTGGCTTTGGTCTCTCGTTCCTTTCCCAGATAGATAACTGGTTTGCTACGATCGTCTAGCTTACTTGTGTGCACCGGTGGAACCTTCATGTATGTCATACACCCAAAAATCCTCATATGTTGCAAATCCAGATTACACCCCGTCCATGCCTCATATGGAGTTTTTTCCCCGTAATGTTCGTGTTGGCAGCTGGTTAAGCACATAAACTGAGTGTCTCACCGCTTCTCCCCACATAAATGATGGCAATCTTGCACCCTTCAAAAAACTTCGAGTCATGGCAGCCACCGTTCGATTTCTACGTTCCACCACCCCATTTTGTTGTGGGGTGTAAGGTGTTGTATAATGCCTCTGTATACCAGCCTCTTCACAGAACTCACTGAATTCATTTGAGAAAAATTCTCCACCCCTATCGGTCCTGAATATTTTGATTTTCTGACCCACTTTATTCTCAACAAGCTGTTTGAAGTTTGCAAATACACTAAATGCCTCACTTTTCAATTTTAGCATATAAACCCACATTTTTCTACTATAATCATCAACTAATAGAAGGAAATAACGATTACTAGTTGGTGTTGGAGGCGAGATTGGCCCACAAATATCTCCATGTACGAGTTCCAACATTGTCTTAGCATGAAAGTTCGCCTGAGATGGGAATGGTTGCCTTGTTTGTTTTGACATCAAGCACCCCTCACACTTCTTTGTTGGATGTTTCATTTGAGGCAAGCCATATACCATATGTTCCTTTGTCATCTGTTCCATTGCTCCA
Source organism: Limnanthes douglasii subsp. nivea (assembly GCA_036936605.1). Taxonomy (NCBI): domain Eukaryota; kingdom Viridiplantae; phylum Streptophyta; class Magnoliopsida; order Brassicales; family Limnanthaceae; genus Limnanthes; species Limnanthes douglasii. Next base: position 341,364,871 of record JAUPFV010000002.1, read on the forward strand.
AAATTAACATGACCAAGACGTGAGTGCCGAAGCCATGCTTCTTCTTCGACCTTGCTTAGAAGACATTTAGATGTGCTCTCCTCGAGACTGATTTTGTAGAGTCTATTCCCTGATTTTTTTTTCACCTTCATAAGCAGCCTTTCTTGATCATCATACACCCACAAATAATCACCACTCAATATTACTCGATGATGCTCCTCTGATAGTTGGCCGAGACTATAATATTGTTGCATAAAGTGGGAATGTACTACACATCTCTAACCATCTTCTCTTCACCATTTTTACACCTAAACGATATGACCCCTTTACCTTTGATACTTACTGTGGAGATGTCCCCGAACTTCACTTCTCCTGTGACTCGTTCATCTAATTGGCTGAATTGTCCTCGTACACCAGTCATATGGTTGCTAGCGCCATTGTCCATGTACCACACTTGTGACTCTCTTTGACCCTCAGTCTCTAATCGCAGCTGTGGAACTATAATTTCCTTTTTCAGCAACATAGTCTGTGTTGTCATCTCTCCAACTTTTTCAGCAATCAACAGTGCTGGCTCATCCTCTTGAATTTTGGAGAGGTTTACCGCCTTCTGTGTATCTCTGTCCCTTCGAGGTTTACGACATTCTGCAGCATAATGCCCGTACGCCAAGCAGTTGAAACATCTCACCTGGCTCCTGTCTCGTGGTCCACGTATTCCAAATTTTCTACGAGATTCTCCACCACCTCGAGCTCCCTCTTTGTTGGTTCTCTTTAACCACTCTTCTCGGGTCAACAACAATTGTCTGTCATTTCCCTCCTTCTTTCTCCACTCTTCTTCTGTCAATAGAAGTTTCCCTTGGCTTGTTTTGGTTTGTCCACGTACTCTTTCTTCATGTGCCTTCAATGAGCCAATAACCTTTTCCATCAACATCTCCTCAATGTTTTCAAATTGCTCAATTGCAGAGGCAATTTGCAGAAACTTCGAGGGAACCGCTCTAAGTAGTTTTTTCACCACGTATGCTTCTTCCAATGTCTCTTAAAGAGCTCTGATATTAGTGACCAAACCATTCAGCTTCATATAAAAATCGTCCAGTGGTTCCGTTTCTCCCATATTCAATGCCTCGAATTCACCTTTCAGAGTTTGAGCCCTTGCTTTCTTTACTTTTTCCGCACCCAGGCTCATTGTCTTAACAGCTTCCCATGCTTCTCTCGAAGTCTTCTTCTCCGCAATGAATAGCAAAATATCCTCAGGGATTCCTTGGTAAATGACACCTAAAGCACGTTTATCGACCTTGTCTTCAATTACAGCCTTGGGGTCTTTGGATTCTACAGCTTCCTAGACACCAAGCGCTTGCATGTATACCTGCATTCTAATTTCCCATATCGTGTAGTTTTTTCTTGTAAGTATTGGATAACTCAGATTAAACGAGCTTTCCTTGGGCTTGGCTGTCTCCATGTCGTCTCAGTTGTGTATGAAGGGTTGCTATTTGAATGATCGGGCTCTGATACCACGTGTAGTTATAGAACATATGAACAAGAAACTTTATGAACAAGAAACTTGGAATAAAAATCAAATGTTACTACTTGATATTAAACTGAAATAACAAAGTACAAACAACTTAAATACTTTCTAAGAGATGGAAGCATAACCCACTCCCATTTTAGTGCCACTCTCTTACTCCACTAACACACTCCTACAATATCACCAACTCCCCACTACTAAGTCTTACTCCACTAACACACTCCTAAAATATCACCAAATCCCCATTACTAAGTCTTATAACAGATGGAAACAATAAAAAAACAAAAAAACAATTAAAACTTTGTTTTAGAACATGTTTAGATTAACCCAACACTTACAAAGGGTTGGAAAGGATGACCACATTGTTGTAAAGCGTAGGATGACCGTGATCCATGAGTTTAATAATTCAGAATATGTCTTATTTTTATGAAACAACATTATTTCTGACTCAATTCCATCAGATATTGGAGAATACCAGGTTTTGAAACAACTAAACTTGAGCTGCAACACTTTCACTGGACCTGTTCCAAACTCGTTACTTAATTTACGTGGACTAACTCACTTGTTTCTTGGAATTGATAAATTGAGTGCAGCTTCAAGCATTAGTAGTTTACCGTCTGGACTCGATTGCCTTCGAAGGAATTTTCCTTGCAATCAAGGCGATACATGCTTTCTCAGACTACATGCAGATTTTTTCTTCCCTAGAGAAGTTATAAGGGAACATATAAGTCTTTTGCCTGCAGTTTCTCCAACTGCGGTTATGAATTCATCAGTCCACTCAGAAGGAAACCCACCACGTTTAAATGATAAAATTCAGACTATTTCTGCAGGAGCAGTTGAAGTATATAACACACTCCCTATTTTACATTTGGTTTTTCTTTCTCAGATGGAGACCAGCATTAGTTTCGCGTCCCCTACTTTGTCAATGGTTTCAGGAGTACCTATTACACTCATGTTCGCAAAAATTACGATAAAAATTACGAATGGAGTTCGAAAAGCTCTAAAGCTATTTCGACAAATATCTTTCACTTGTACGTATATATATGATGATCAGCGTGCTCAGATTCACAAATTACTCGATGGTCCTATATGTGTCTTTTATCGAAAAGGTGACGATACACGATCAACATTTCCAGCTCTGATTATTACAATTTCCGGATTTTATAAGCATGGTTCTATCACATTCATCTTGGATGAAAAAGGTAAAGAAGGAAAAGATAATTACATAGGTCAAATCCTTGAATTTTTCAAGACAACAAAAGAAGATTATTTTAGAGTTCAACGGTTCTTCAAAGCAAAAGATACTGTAATCTAATTTCAAACAAACCGTCAGGATGAGAAGCGTATATTTTACTGTGATGCGATGAATGACAATGTATTAGATTCCATTGTCTTAAAACTCAAGATTATACAGCACGAGCCTAATGTTAACCTCAAGTTAAGACATTACGACTATTATTCTGATATGAAGTGTTCGGTGGACTATTCTACTTTCCACACACTTGGAAATTATATTCGTGTTTCATCCTTATCAGTTGAGATGAAGAAAAATAGTACGGATATGAATACCCCACTAAAAGATCCAAACGATTCCTACAAACAAGAGCTAGCTCTATTGGATTTATATTGCGGTTGTGGTGGAATGTCAACTGGTTTGTGCAACCTTGGGCATTGACTTGATAAAAAATTGGGTTGTGGAGATCAACAATACGTCTAAGAATTTGAAGTTGAATCATCCAGAAACACAACTTAAAAATGAAGCTACTGAAAATTTCTTTGACCTATAAACGAAGTGGGACAAGCTATGCAAAAATACATAGTAAGAGATACCACAGGAAATGTGAAATTGAGTACACGTATCCCTCAAACATGCAGAGATTTGCGTTCAAATAGTGAAGGCAGAAATTCATATAAAGAATTCAACGTTGCGAGCCTTGTCGACATATGCTATAGTGGTCGTAATAAAATTGGCAAGAGTAGATTTAATTTTAAGATTTAATTTTAAGGTTGATCTAACTTGTCAGGTTTTAATGGACGATATTTTTGCTCCATATAACGACAGTGGATGAATTTGAGGGCGAATTCTTTCCTACTCGGAGAAGATGATGTAGCTCACTAATTAGAAAATTTGACGGCGAATTCTTTCCTACTCGGAGAGGATGATGTAGCTCACTAATTAGAAAATTTGACGTTGATTAAAATGAATTGCAAACTAAACTCTTGCAATTTTAACAAATCGTTTTTTTTCGTACAAAAAGTTAAACAAGTAATAAACTAAAACTAAAAAAGATTTTTATTTTTGAACTTTTTATATAAAAATCTTATATCTAACAATAGTTTAGGAACAAACTTAAAATAATCCCGATAAATGTAGTCAAAATTGTGGGTCGAAGCATTCGGTTGGCAAATTTATTAAAATGTGTGATCCGGATGTTCGACAACCATTCTCCCGAATTTAGTTTTTCCGACCGTATTTTATCAAATTTTATACCATCACAGGAATGAAATCAAACTTCGTATTTTTAGGGTAGAAGTAGAAAGCAAAATTGAAATTGAAATCATAAATAAAAGAGATGAATCAGACTCGGTTATTTTATCGGTATTCATACGTCGGCTTAAAAGGAGAAAGCAAAATTCAAATTGATATCACGAGACTTTGTAGTCTTATAATTATATGTGCCATTTCGAATTTCAAGACCAACCGAGATACCTTTGGCTGCCGCGTAACAATTTACGTGTATTTATTATTGCCAGCTTAGGAGTACTGCCTTAAATGTTCTGACAGACCGACTGGTCCAAGGTCACTAATTTAAATATATGAAAAATACAGTGATAAAAAAGAAGTGTGCAAAAGCATTTAAATCTGTGACGTGAAAATATATATTTATATTTAATAAACAGGAGATAATATTGTTTTTTCAATTTCCAATGCATGTTGAAAACATATATAAAAAAGATTTATTTTAAGAGAGCTTTTGTTTAGTAAAAACTAATGTTTAAAATTTATATAATTGCCGTAAACTAATCATGAATCAGGTATGGATAATCTTAAGATGTATAATACTAGTATACTACTAACAATATTTGTATATAATTTTGTTAAAATATTGGTAAAACCAAATTAAGCTTGTGAAATAGTTTAATAAAAAAAATAGATTACGTGTTAAATAGAAAAAATAAGTTAGAAAAAATAAGTTAAAAAATATTGATACATGCCTATAGTTATTAAATTTAACTAATATTAATTTATATGAATGGTTGGAAGTACAATATATTTTATAGTTTTTTGCGTGTAATAAAGCATTAAATTAATTAAAAGAGGATTCATACAAGAATAGCGAGGGCATATTGAGAAAATACAATCACATCGAGTTACGGGCAGTGGCGTAGCCAGGATTTGATCCTTATGGGGTCCTGGTTATTGTCCAAAAATAAAATAGCAGAAAATATAAAAAAAAAATCGGCTTTTATGTACCATGTATGATTTTTTTGGTTGTTTGGTTAACCAGTGTTTTTTTGTATTCATGAATCCATTATGTATTGGTTATTTTCTTTAGTATTTTACCAATTTATAATCATGAGCACACCAAAGTTATCGGATTTGACGATGCTGCCTCATATTTAGGTCTTTTCATCTTAGTCTTTTTTACTTATCTTCATATATTGTGTGTATCTCAACACATCTTTGATTGTGTTGAGATCTGTAGGAGTCGAGAGACGACAAATCTATGATATAGTCAATGTTAAAATTAGGTTCTTGTTAAAGGCAAAAAAAGAAAGGGTTTAAAGCCATCCCTGCAATTTTCAAAGGGAGATATACAATCATATTAATTATTTTTTTCTTTCTTCGCCTGAAATTTTAACATTTTGTGGTTTTGTAATTTAAATTATCTTTGAAATTTGAAATTTAAAGACTATGATTTAAAATATCTTCACTAGTATATAGGATTTTGAAATTTAAAGATCACACAGAAGTATTGGTACGGTTTTATAAATGTTTAATGAAATAGTTATGATCCGAATCCGTAGTCAATTATATATTTGACAGAATCCATAATTCGACACATCGATTATCGTTAAAAAAATCTTGTGTTTTAAGAATTGAATAAGAAATTTGTTTGTAATTTTGATGCACTAGTATATAGGAGGAGTAGGAGGAGAGTGCTGAGATAGTTAAATATATAAACATTTGTTAAAATATGAGAACGCTGAGGTTCAAACCCACAACCTCTCTGGGTTCCTACCTCAGCGTTCACCACTAGGATAGGGTAACTTCTGGTATTTTATTAGCTTATTAGAAATGTATAGAAAAATCTGTGGGTTCCTAGGAACCCACGGACCCCACCGTGGCTCCGCCTGTGGTTACGGGGACGAAATAAAATAAGAGAAGATCAAACCAATATAGCAAACATAAGATCCAGTCTAGCAAAGAAGAAATGTACTCGTCCTACAAAATGGTCTTCCGCGCCTGGTATGAACAGAAAGTAACTTCTTAGAATCAACAGAGAGATTATTTAGAAGTGAATATTGTGTTTCTCCTCTAAATATTTCATAGGCGTAATCAACCTCCCCAGCCTCTTTAAATAGGCCTAGCAAGTTAGTTACAAGAGCGGTTACATAAAGGGATATTTACAGTTCAGTCCCTATATTTCTTATAAGGCTTAATTAAACTCTATATTAATAGGACTTATCAATTAAGTCCTTATTAATTACATTTAGGTCCCTAAAGAATATATTTCCTTATCAGTAGCCCCCCTAGTTCTTATACAGACAATTTATAAGAACTATTCGCTCTTCGAACATTACTCCAAGCGAATAAAACTTCCTTCATCCAGTCCCTTCATTATGATTAAACCCAATGACTTGCAATCTCACTTCGAAACTAAGAATGAGCGCAAATAAACTCCCTACTTACTTCGAATTTGCCAACTCGAAATACAACCTTGCCTCCACTTCGAATATTCTGACAGGAGAGATAACTTTACTTATGCTTCGAATTTTCTGACCCCTACTCGAAAGACTGATTAGACCCTTCTTGATAGGTCTATGACACAACACGTTTTCCTCCACGTTTCACATTCCACCCAATGAGAACAATTCACTGGTTTTGCCTCTTCAAATTCTCAACGTCACTTTCTTTCAACTATAAATACTTAGCTCGACCTTCACTGAGAACTTTTTAAATAAACCACTTCTTTCTTAAGCCATCTTCATCCTGCTCTTCATCAACCTTCATCTTCATCTCCAGCTACCTTCTTCAGAAACACCATTTTGTTCAGTCACAGAAACAACTTCCCAGATCAGCAACTATTGTATGAGAAGATATCCCAAATACAAAAGATCTAAACCCAGAAAACCAAGAAAACCAAAGAAATCTCTCTTCCCAGGTTCTAGTAATCAAGTATTTGGTGCCTACGATTATCTTTGTATTGGAGAGAGAGCTGAAGAATACAGAGCTGCTGGGTTGATCTACAACGGTCCTCACTTTTCTTCTACCACCTTCAAATACAGTAACTTCGATCCCAACCTTGCTACTTCATCTTCACCCTTAGCTTCAATCCCAGAATCTAGCCAACAACCTTCTCCCCCTCGAAATCAACCCACTTCTCCATCATTAAGACCACATCGAAAATCTAAGGTTGTAACTTCTCAAGACGTATAATACTACTAACAATATTTGTATATAATTTTGTAAAAATATTGGTAAACCAGATTAATAGATGGTGAAATAGTTTAATAGAAAAAATAATATAAATTACGTGTTGAATAGAAAAAATAAATTAAAAAATATTGATATATGCATACAACTATTAGATTTAATTAATAATAATTTATAGGAGTGGTTGGAAGTAAAATATATTTTATAATTTCTACCATACCTATTCTAAATTTTGATATATATACATATTTATAAATACAAAAAATAATTTTTTAAATATTTGAATTTTTTTGTCACATTTTAAGTTATTTTGGAAAATTGATGTATCCTTATCATTGTAGGATTTTTTTAAAAAAAATTCGGGTTGAACTTTGATATTTTGTTGTTTGTTGGGTGATCAGCAATTTAATATCGAGGGCCTTCTAATTGGAGCAACGATAGTGGTATATTAGTCGTATTCGTTTGGTTTGATGCTGGCAGGATCAATCGATGTTTGGTACATTTTAGATGGACTATCACTTAAGAGAGGTAACATATTCATTGGTCATAAAGTGGAGTAAAATAAATTCTCGATCTTCAAAAAAGTTATAAAACTTCTTGTTTAGTTCCTGTCCACCTACTTTTTCCACTTAGTGCAATCTCATCGCATTGAAAATGTTAACTAAAGGATAAATGTCTGAACTCTACAATAACAAAAAAAAATAAGGCTCAAACGAATAGTCGTAGACAATCAAACTCGTCTAGCTAAGTAGCAAGACAATTCTACGCATCAGCGTTCTAGTTATGAATATCCCAATTATTGCAGATTACACATGGACATAGACTTTGGAGACTCAGTTGTAGGTTTCAACTCTTATGGGACCTCTACGCATCTAGTAAACATGTCGACCGTGGTAACAACTTGTAAACTGTCTTTTCCCTCTCATCTTCCTTGTAAAGTAGGCAGGTTATGAGTTTGTTCTAAATATTTTTCACCTTTTCGACAGCTTCCTTCACTACATTTTGGATATCATATCTTTCCTCTTTGACGTTTGACCCAATGAAGTCTGTAAACTCATACAAGTATTTTTATTTTTCCCATATTAATGAAATTAAGTAGAAAAAAAAGATGTTATCTTGAATGATTGGGAGTTCAGATGATGAATATTAGATAGAGTAATAGATTTTTGACAATGCTCGGACAAGCTCAAAGTGTTTGAAAGAAGAATTGAATTGTTGAAAACAACTTCTGTTTTAGTATTTATAAGGTGATGTCTTTTTTATATTTTTAGCTTCTTACTAAGTACTGTTGAAGGATATAGGAAGACCAAGAGGGACAACCTAACGGTTTGCACGTGTGATATTCCAAAACGTAGTAAACGTAGTTATTAATGAGATATGACCATCATAAAACAAAGATTAAACATGTTGTGTGTAATGTTGTTTTAGAAAATATATAATTAGGATCGCTCAAGACTTTTAATATTTGTAAGGAAGATTGGGAGCAAATACCTTTTATAAGCGCGAGGCTCAACCAACAGAGAACCCCACCCCCCGCCAAACACATGGTATGATCAACCATCATAGACACCTTATATGTACTAGGATGAACCATCAGAAACCTCCTTATATGGCAGACTCGTCTAACAAAAATCTCAAATATATTTTGTATCGTCTAACAAAGATCGCATATGTGTGTTAGGCTCGGCTAACCGAGAACCCCTATGGAAATTAACCTTCACTAGTGAGACTTATTTTACCTCTAATATGTTATTATTATGTCGTGGCTATTTGTACATCACTCAAGCAAGGACATATTCACACTAGTGGTTCGCATCTAAGTTGATATCTCAACTTCTATGCCTATTTCATACACTACATGGTTATATTTGTTTCCTCGGCAAAATAAAGTACTTTTTCTCAATAGAGGTTTTAATCGGTGAGGGTTTAACGAGACAAGTTGGGGATGGTATATAGAGATAGAAACTTACAGGTAACTTGACATCACACAATATAGGCTATATCAAGAATTTAGTCAATGGGGGATTATCATAGTCAGGTATGACCCGAGTTTTGACTAGTATTTAGCTATAAGTAACAAATTGTATAAATAAGACATGGTGGAAATCACATATTTCAAGACCCATTTATATGATATAAAAACCATTATAAATATCTTATGAAGCTATCGAATAAGAGATTATTTTATTAACTACAGATTTACAACTACTTTATTTATATAGAATTATTTTACCTATTAGTAAAAAATTATCTGCTATTATGGGCCTCCTCATATATAAGTTCAAACTATTGACCATAAGAAATGTTACTCAACAAATATTTGTTATATCTTGAAAAATAAAATTATATTAGACCATAAAAAAATGTAGTGATGCAAATAAATTTTATAATATTGATGAAAAAAAATATTAAAATTTATTAAGTAAAATATTTATGATCATTTTTTTACAATAGTTCAGTATATGCTTGAAAATTTAATTAGACTAATTTGAATTATATTCTAAATACATTATCATTTATTATTAAATATATGCATTAATCAATGATTAGTGAGTACATCTAATATTTTATATTTGAAAATATTTTAGACCATCAACTTCAAAGCATGAATTTAAAATTATAAGATATTATAACCTTAAATTATTACCATAATCTAAATCTTAAATGCACTTCAACACATCAAGTTTATTTTTTTTTTGTCAAGTTTAAATTCATTCTTATTTTTAGGTTTCTTAATAAGTTGTACCCATTTATTTAGCGTTTCTTTTGGCTGGCTATGAGATTAAGACTTTTAGAGTTACGGTAGTTTGATCCACTGTCACCTTACTTGTATTTGAGGGAGTCTTTGAGATTCTAGACTTCAAAATTTTGAATCAGATGGTTGTCCTCAAATATATAGGGTCCATTATTAGTAGTAACAAAATTCTATCTAGTGCGGTTAGATTAAAACATAAACGACTAAAAAAAGAACTTTAAATCTTGGATCATCTCCCTCCCAGATTTGGAATAAAATTTTACATATTAGACCTCTAGCTTGCAAAATATACAGGGTGACGATTAGTAATAACGGGTCTTAACTTATTTTGGTATGTTACATGGTTTCTTCCCATCTATTTGATAACCCACTATAAACTTCAAAATTTATTCGTGATTCTACGATTGACAACAACCTCGAGGTTTCTGACTTCATTTTGCATGACCATTTGAACTATTCCGCCCAAATTAGGTCTAAAAGTGGTGCAAACTACCACAACCATTAAGATATCAACAAACTCATTTTATCGCTCCCATCTATGAGTATTAATTATAATATGGCTAATGTGGTGCATTCAAGACTCGGAATGTTAACTTGACTATTAATAAAACTTACCATGTCATCCTGACTTTCACTCCATATGTCGGGTGGATTGAGTTGGTATGATAAAAATAGAATACATCTTGTGACTAATTCCGCCTCTGTAAATCAGTAAGAACAACACGATCTCAACACTAGTATGATATTGTCTCTTTTGGCGTCTGAATGCCCGCACGACTTTGCTTTTGGTCCACTTCCAAAAGGCCTCATACTAGTTGAGATATGTTCTCACTTATATACCATTGATCATTCCCATGTTTAACCGATGTGGGATGTGTGACTTTGGTCGTCACCTTAGTAAATTCTCCTCTCGAACAAAGTACCACTTCAACCTCCTCTGAATTTGGCTTCCATTAGTCCACTCTAATTAGGCTGGGGCTACCTAAACCACAAAGGCGCTATGGATGTTACTGCTCACCTCCTATTAGACCAACACTTGTCTTGTTCCTTAGCGGCACTACTCTAATCAAGTCACACTGCTTGATAAGCTACGGGCACTCCGAAATGGGATCTCTAGAGCATATCGCCTTGAGCGTGCCTACTGGTTCATTGTGTTCCACTTCCGAGAATTTCACCACCATCATGTTCTGTCTAGGTCTGACTTTGATACCGTTATTTTGGAATATGGGGGCTCGGCCCGCATATTCCGTCTCCGTATATAAGTACGGACAACACGATCTCAACACTAGTATGATATTATCCTCTATGGCGCTCGAAGGCCCGCACGACTTTGCTTTTGGTCCACTTCCAAAAGACCTCATACTAGTTGAGATATCTTCTCACTTATATACCATTGATCCTTCCCATATTTAACTGATGTAGGATGTGTGACTTTGGTCGCCACCTTAATAATTTTCTTTTCTTTTTTTTACTTCCACGACAAGTTGTCTACTCGAGATAAACTTTTTAGTTGTAGAGTATATTACCCTTATTACCGTGCTTTATGTAACTTTTGTGATAAACTCATCACTCATATCACATATGATTGCGTATTCACTTGTAGAATTTGAATGGCCAGTTCGAAGCTCGAGTTTACGCTTAATTATCACGAATCGTCTTGATGTATAAATAAGGCTAGCCTTCCTCTCAAACCCATCATTTAATACATGTGTTTAGTCACGGTAAATTGTTAAGTTTGGTGGTAATTGAACTCAAGATTGGTTGGTTCCCAACCCTTTTGCCTTTATGGTTTCACACCGTATGTTTTAATATCTACTGTTAAAAAGTTTTGGTACCAAAATTGTATGGCCAATGTTACTCTTTACGTTGTTCTAACTTAGTTTTGTTATTTTATATTTTTACGGTTATCGTCTTTTTTTTATTTTCAGTACTTGTTTTTGAATTAGATGGATCTTGGTCATCCTTTTATTTTTTTGGGTTCGAATTTAAATTACGCGAATTGATATTTGGATCTGGTGTTTCTTCTGAATTCTAAATTCTTATATTTTTATTTTAAAATGAATATCTCTTTTTAAGAGGTAGGTTTTGTATGTATAAATAAACATAATGTTATTATAAAATAATAATATATTTATCTATAATTAGTTAGTTATTAGATACATAATATATATTTATCTCATACTTATAGTTATTTCAAAGTTAATCAAATGATGTTAAAGTCACAACGTAATAATATTATAGAATATATATATATATATATATATATATATATATATATATATATATATATATATTAAAATGATGCATATTAATTAATGATATGAAAAATATTAATCTCAGAGTAGATAACTATTTTACTTTTACTACCAAACAAAATTTAATGAAATTATTATTAAATTATAAATAAATAAATTGTAAGCATTAATATTGTATAAAAAAACAACCTCCATAACCAAAACAGGAATGCTAGACACATAGAAACAATATAATAAGCTTTATATATTTTTGCTCCAGCAGGTTCCAACTAGTCCTCGGAGTGGGACGCTTCACTTTCTTTTGCTTTCTTTTGATTTCTAGTCACAAACAAAACATGCTATTTGGAATTGAATCTTTTCTTTTGCTTTCTTTTGATTTCCAGTCACAAACAAAACATGCTATTTGGAATTGAATCTTGAGTTTCGACAGTTGATGTGATGGTAAGTTTTGGTTAGAAAGATTTATAAGTTCGTACCAGGAAGGAAGATAGAATAGGATGCTTTAATAGCCAGTAAAACTCAAGGCTGTTTAAATGGGTTAATATTAATGTAAGACAGTTGATGTGATGGTAAGTTTTTGTTAGAAAGATTTATATAAGTTCGTACCAGGAAGATACAATAGGATGCTTTAATAGCCAGTAAAACTCAAGGCTGTTTAAATGGGTTAATATTAATGTAAGCTATTTTATCTTAATAATTTTGGCTTTTAATTCGTTACCGGTTTATGTTGTCGGTCCTTCCAATACATTTTCTAACAGGAAGATACAATAGGATGCTTTAATAGCCAGTAAAACTCAAGGCTGTTTAAATGGGTTAATATTAATGTAAGCTATTTTATCTTAATAATTTTGGCTTTTAATTCGTTACCGGTTTATGTTGTCGGTCCTTCCAATACATTTTCTAACAGGAAGGAAACCATAACTACGACTATTAGCTTGGATAGCATATGCTATTAGATGTTTCTCTATTTAGTTTTATATTTTAATAAAATCTCCTATAAAGAAAAGTTACAAGAATAATTTTATTTTCTGTATAACAGTTTATTTTATCTTTTAAGTAAATCATAATTATTGTTTCTATCTTTTCTGAACTAAAAATTCAAATCCAAAAATAAAAGAAATATACTGTACTTGAATTTATTCTTACTTTACTCTTTTTATAACGAAGGTTTTGCTTTACTCTTTAAAAAGGGTGTGTTTTCTCAATGATTTATTTCCTCCACAAAACTATAACAGACTATAACTAACTCCGAAAATGTTTTTCTTTAATCTTTTTATTATTTTGTTTTTAGATTTAGATAGGTTATATTTTGTTATTTGTCGGGACATATCTTTTCATCCAATAGAGAAGTGTTTTTTAGGGATGTTTATATCTTTTACCGGACCGTTTAGGTTCAATCGGCTGAGATTTTTATTGCCAAGTGTGGAGGTCCACCCCGGCAGGATAAAAAAGACGATTTTGATAAATAATGAGTTTGGTTATAAAATAAAACGGGACGATTTAAATTTAGCGGTGATTATTTTTTTAACCTAATTTAGCCGAAGCTTTTTCTAATATTTTTTTTAAAATTGATATTAATTCTATTGATTTGTATTATCAAAGTATCCTTTAAAACTTTAAAAAGAGAGTTAATGAAACGACAAATACAAAATCCATGTAAAGTCATTGATTTTGAGATTTTTATTAAAAAAAGTTGAATTCTAAGATTTTCTTTTTTGTGCACAATTTATGTAATGCTCAACTAACACGGAAGATTGAGAACGGCGGTCACTCACATTTGTTATAATTTTAGGAATTCAAAAGGTTAAATTGTTACAAATGACAGAGATCGACCAAAGACCAAAATAATATCATTATTGAAATTTTCTTTGCACACACGGTTAGTTTGGATTTGTTATAGATGTTTCCAAATGTGCCAATAATAGATTACATCTACAAGATAATAAGGTATGAGATATCATTGCTTGAGGTTGTTGGATCCATTTCTATGAGTATGACTTTCTACTTCAAATTTGCGTTTACGTCTAAAGATAAAGTTGACAACTACAAGTGGGATTAAAATATTTGCAATCGTGATGGTAACTAACTTCATCGAAGAATCATCTTTTGTTTTGACGGATAAATTATTAGTGTTAGTGAAGTCTCTCGACAAGTGTCCCATAATATAACAGGCATGGTATGTTGATGACACATTAACATGGATGTCCTTGTGAAATCGAACATACTCATGAATGACAAAACAAAATAATGATTTTTTTATGTTTGTGGAATTAAATGATGTTGTCGAAGACGGAACTCGAGTCTAGTAACAGTCGGTTTGAAATTCTCCACGACTACAAAGATTATATAAAAGCAATCGAATACATCAAAAATATTTGTATAGTTCCTTAAAGTGATAAGTTTCTCGCGTGGAAAACTAACAAGTTCATCCATTCCGGAAAATAGACCACTAACTACGTGAAGAGCGCTCATTCTATCGTAAATCATTTCATTGGTACGAGAAAATGTAACTTTGAAATGAAATATGGAAAACGTTTGAGCATCATTTGGAAAAAGTGGAATTGTAGCCCAATATAAATTTATACACAAGGTATGCGCCAATATTAATGGTAACGTCTAACATGCTACTTTTTATATAATTTTCAGACAAAGTAGAATGTGCCCAGAATATTGAAGTTGTGAATATTAACTGGAGTTTTGTTATACAAATTATGCACGATACGCCGTGCATAATTGTTCTTATTAATCTAACGATATCCGAGTTATTCAAATAAAAAAATTAACTCGTTCACATTGTTATGGAACCAAGGATGAAGCAAGCATAGAACATGCATACAAGAAATGGTTTATCATAATCTATCGGAAAACATCTTCATTTTTAGAGATTTTAGATAAACATAAACAACATGGTCTTCAGCTGCGAAAGGTAAATTATATGTTGTTGTATCATCCATTAAACTAGATATATCTTATTACAAACAAATTCTAGATTCAGAGATAATGAATACACATTACTCAAGTGAAGTTTTCAAAACTTTATCGGTCATTTTATAGAGACGAATCATAACTTTTTCATTCAAATTGCAGAGAGTAAGGGAGTTCTGATATAAAAAACTGGTTATATATATCTTCTAGACAGACTTTTTGTAATTAGAACTCGTATGATAGAGCGTACTGGCGGTACAATATTTTTGTACCACTAATAATATACTACACTAATAGTACATAATTTTCATACCGCCGATGCCTCTGATATAACAGTAATGTGTAATGATGGTAGGGTCAATATAGGAGTTGAAAAATAACTATGTTTTAGACAAAAGCTGTAAAAGTATAATGGCGGTACCAATTTTTTGTACCATCAGAAAGATGTATTTCATATCGCCACTGCGAGTAATATACATGTGGTGTATAATGACAGTACCAGCGGTATAGGTTTTGAAAAACAACTAAATTTTTGTTAAGAACAAGGAGAGTACATATTTTTTTTAACACCAGTAAAATGCTACACCAGTAGTACAAAACTTTCCAACCTTAGACGCCACTAATATGCGGGAGATGTATAATTATTGTACCATAAATAAATGTGTTGAAAAAATTTGACTTTTTTATTCATAACTAGATAAGTGTCCTGGCGGTACAAATTTTTTATACCGCCAATTAAACTATACCGATGGTATGTTATTTTTATACCAGCAGAACAAATATTATACCGGTCGTTTGAGGGATTGCTACCGTTAGTATAGTAGTGTTAAAAAGAATCAAATATTGCTAAGTTTTTGTATCATCACAAGCAACATCCACAAAGCAAGGAAACAAATATATTAATAATCATAAAAAACATAACATAAGAAAGATTCTAATTAACATAAGAAATATTATCCACATACAAAAATATATGTGACATCATCATTCATCTGCGACTAAGAAAACAACAACATCCAAAAGTTTAATCCAAATACAAAAACGTCATTCATCCGCGGTTAAAAAAACATACATAAGATAAAATAACATAAAATAATAAGGACCCACAGGGTAGTGATATTCATAACTAGATTCGTGAAATTTCTTTTCTCTTATTCGTTGTTGGAAATAAATCAAATATCATTGACATTTTGAATCGACTCTAGTGCATCATTATCACCAAAAAAATTACGAGTGATGATATACCACCCATACCACTTCACATAGTCATCGTACCGAGCTGTGATGGACTTACACTTTCCTAAAATCGGAAGTTTCATACGGTCCACTAGAAGTAAATGGTTACGTCATTCATTCCGATTAGATATCCTGCAAAGGTATCAATTGTGCTCCCCTTCTTAATATTTAGTATTTCTTCTTGAGGAGACTTTGGTTTATCCTATACCATACCAAACTACCCCATCACTCGTTTCGACATATATATTTCCATAATCCACATAACGCAGATTAGATAGTTATAGACCCTAATCTTTTGTATTGGGAACCGAACCCTCGTGTTTGCATATGACTCAAATATAAATCGTAAACAAACACATAACTTAACATGTTTTGACCAAACAAACTAACACACAATTTGGAGTTCATAAAACTAATATAAAAAATGGAGTACTTATATTATTCCCCTTGAGACCAATAATAATGTTGCGATATCAGATTTTCGGTCACACATTCGTTCCAAGAAGTTTCTTGGGCAACCATTTGATATTTTATACGTATCATTTGTCTAGGATAAAAAACAATGATAATGGTCGTTGATTATAAATATGATTGTGTTATCTTTTTCTTTCAGAACTGTCGAGATTTTCGCTATAACTTATAATATAATACAAGTTTTACTAACATTTGATACAACTCCAATGTACAAACTACCATGAATCAATTTGAACAAAACCATTTTTTTATAGTCTTGATAAAAAATATAAATCAATATGAAAATGATCGTTTGATATAATCGAATTTTATGAATTTTATAACATATACTTAATTAACTAAAGTTAAAAAAATTCAAAAATTATATTCTAAAAGATTAAATTTTCCTTAGATATTTTACCCAATTTAATATATAAATTTACATACCACCCTCCAAAAATTTAAAATTACATTTTATTTTATAAAATTTGAATTAAAATTTCCAAAATTAAGTTTTAATATTTAAATTTTCTGTAATAATGTTTTGCTCTATTACATTTGAATTATTTTATTTAATTTTTAAAAAATTTAAAACTAAATAACTCTTAAATTTTGTGAAACTAATATAAAATTTTAATTTATAATATTTTAGATTTTTTTTATAACTATAAGTTATGTTATTTATCGTATCTTATTTATGTGTATTTAACATATAACATAAATAATATACCTAAAATACATATTGGTATGAATTAAAGTTGGATTGAGAGAATCAAGAACACAAGTCTTCACAGAGAGAGTTTTTGGTAGTGAAAATAGTATTGTGCTTCTGATTATTTCATGAGTGTAACCGTCTTCCCCAGCCTCTATAAATAGGCCAGGTGAATCAGTTGCAAGAGCGGTTACATAAGTGAATATTTACAACTTAGTCCCTCTATCTCTTATAAAAGCTTAATCTTACCTTATATTTGTAGAACTTATCAATTTAGTCCTTACTAATTACATTTAGGTCCTCGTAGAATATCTTTCCTTATCAGTAGCCCCCCTAGTTCTTATACAAACAATTTATAAGAACTATTCACTCTTCGAACTTTACTCCGAGTAAATACAGCTTTCTTCACTTCGCCTCTTCATTATGATTAGACTCAATGACTTGCGACTTCTCTTCGAATTTATTAATAAGTGCAGACAAGTTTCCCAATCACTTCGAACTTGCCAACTTGAAATATAACCTTGCCTCTACTTCGAATATTGTTACTAAAAACATAGTTTTGCTGATGCTTCGAATTTCCTGATCCCTACTTGATAGATTGATTAGACCTTTATTGGTAGACCTATGACACTGCACGTTTCCTTTTCGTTTCACATTCCACCCAATGAGATCAACTCACTGGTTTTGCCTCTTCAGATTCTCAACGTCACTTCTTTAAACTATAAATACCCAGCTCTTCATTCACTAAGAACTTTTTAGAGAAATCACTTCTAGACCATCTGTATCCTGTTCTTCATCTTCATCCTGTTCTTTATCAACCTTAAAGCCATCTTCATCCTGTTCTTCATAAACCTTCAAGCCATCTTCATCCTGTTCAACTTCTCAGATCAATACCTATTGTATGAGAAGATATCCCAAATACAAAAGATCCAAACCCAGAAAACCAGTAAAAGCAAAGAAACCTCTCTTCCCTGGTTCTAGCAATCAAGTATTTGGAGCTTACGATTATCTTTGTATTTCTCAAAGAGCTAAATAATACAAAGCTGTTGGGTTAATCTACAACGGTCCTCATTCTTCCCTTACCACCTTTAAATACGGTAACTTCGATCCCAATCTTGCTACTTCGTCTTCACCCTTAGCTTCAAACCCAGAATCTAGCCAAGAACCTTTTCCTCTTCGAAATCAACCTACTTCTCCACCATTAAGACCTCATCGAAAATCTAAGGGTGCCACTTCTGATAAACCATCAACTGATAAAAATCCACAACTCAAATCGCCTATCCCACAATTCGAAGCAACTAAAAAATTTCAACCCAAATCACTTACCCTTCAAACCGAAGCTGTTAAAGTTAAACCACGCAAAAAATCGACCTTTCTAGCAATGGGTGATGATGCAGAGACCTCTTCTCCTCCCCCAAAATAAGTGGTTGACGTTACACCAGAGAGTAGTCAACCAATTCTTGTGACTCAACAAGAGACTCAAATCCAAAGTCATTCTAATGAAGCCACCGAGGAAGACAACAACAAAGAAAATGATTCTGAAGCTACTGAATCTGATGCCGAAGAGGAATCCGAGGCTGACGGCGTGGTTCCTCCGAAGAAGATTCGAGGGAAGAAACCTCTCATTACACTCCCCGAGGACGTTGCTGCCTTGGTTCAAGAAAATCTTAAATCACTTTCTCCTCGGTACATTCTTGCCCTAAAGAATGTATCCTATACTTACTACCTCGAGTCAGAGAAAGAGAAGCTCAAAAAACTATGGGGATTAACCGATAACATGATTCTTCGACTACCAGTAGAAGGAGAGACACCTCTGAGCTGTCAGAAAGACGAGCTGGTAGTCTACCCTGAGCTTTTCAACTGGGGACTTCGATTTCCCCTCGATCCGATGATAGTGAGGTACTTCGAAATTCATAGGTTGTGTCCAACACAAGTCACTCCAAACCAGCTTTTTACCTTGTTCTCTGCTATCATGGTGTCGAGGCTGGGAGGCATTCCCCTCGAAATTGAAGACTTCATCTCGGTGACCAAAGTTTCTAATGGGCCAGTTTTGCCGTTCTATTACCTAACTCTGGAGGATGATTTAAAAATTATCGACGACCTCCTCGAAGCTGATAAATTTTGGAAGCAAAGATTCGTATTCTTATCAGGAGCTTGGGAAAATGGCAAAGAGATTTCCGATGCCAATCCCTCAAAACTCACCCTTACTTGGAGAGATAGCAGTAAGTAACACCTCCTTTTTTTTTAAACTTAGCCAAATTAATCAAGTTTATTTATCAAACTGTTTATCCCCCCTTTTTTCTTAGAAATTCCGAGGCGATTTAAAAGTCGTCGAAAAGATGCCAAGGTCATCTTCCAGCAAATGGCTGAGTGGGCAGAAAAGTCCTGGGGAAATGGCTTTCACTCAGCCTTTGAGCCGATCAACTTTGTCAACAGCCATCTCTGGCGTATATCCTTAGGAGCTGACTTCCCTCAAGATCCGATGATCCCCCCGGATCCTATCCTAGCAGTTCAAAGAATACTTGCACCAGATGGGAAATGCTACCTTCCCACTAGGAATCGAAGTGAAAGCCACCTACCACTGAAGAAGAAGGGAAAGCTAACCCTCAAAAAACTCAACACAATCAAGGCTAAACCTTCCAACCATTCGAAGACTGCAGGAAAGCAAAAAGCATCTGCATCTCAACTTCCCCCCATATCCGAAGAAGACGAACCTGCGCAAAAGAAAAAGAAAGAAAACAATACTCCCAAAAAGAAAAAGAAGAAGTCCATTACTCCACAGAAAAAGAACGAAGCTGATATGCTCGAGGAGGTATTGGCTTCCGAGGTGCATGAAAAAATCTTTGTGGAAGAAAATCCTCAAGGGGGATTGGCATTGGGAGATAGCCAGGAAATTGATTATCTTAATTTCGAAGATTTAAATTCGAGCGGAGATTTTGCTGCCACGGGTGAAGATTTTCGACCTATCAACACCATTCCATTGACTTCTGCCGATGCTGCCACAACTTCAAAATCCAATGCAATCGTTCCTGTTTATCATCACTCATCGAACTTGCCCAATCCTAACAGATCCGATGAGGTAACTTCGATTCTTCGCCCTTTTACAAGTTTAAGTGCTGCAGCCAAGAAATTATGTGAAGAGATGAACAATTCTCAAACCCAATTGGAGCTCCTTGCACAAGAGCTAGTCAAGAGCAAAAAGGAGACAGAGTCTGAAAAGACTTCGAAAAATAAAGCACTCCAAGATTTCGAGGCTGAAAAAGGAAAGCTTCTTAAAGAGCATAAAGAAGAAATCGAAGCTCTTGAGACTGCTCATCGACTGGCTCTTGAAAGTCTAAAGTCTCAACATTCTACTGCTATTTCCAAAGAGAAGAAAAAATCTTCCGATGCTGAGAAACTTGTCAAAGAAACTCAGGAGAAACTGGAAAATTGCCAAACTCAGCTGACCACGCTTCGAACAGGATTCGAGGAAGAAAAGAATGCTGCCGTCAAAAAGGCCGAAGCCGCTGTTGGTTCTTTAATGCTTGAAGGTATCAAGAAAGCTCAAACTGATACAGCTATTCAACTTCTTCGAGAGGTTCATGCTGCCTGTCCAAGGCTGGATTTAACGGACCTTTGGAAACAAGTTCCAGAAGAAAGTCGCCCAAATGAAGCATTCGAGGTGCCACCAAGCTCCTCGGAAGAAGAAGATGCTTCGGAAGGGTCATCGGAAGAAGAAGATGCCTAATAGATTAGGCATGTCATGCTTGTTTTTTGTGTATTTGGTTAAGTAGTTTTCTCCCTTTTTGTAAGCTTTATGTTTTATTCGACGAACAAGCAACTTTTTTTTAATATTTAAACTTCTGGTGTACTTATTTAAACTTGTCGTTTCGAAAAATAGATGAATTTATAAATCGTGGCACCTCGAAAATTAGATGCATTCATAAGACGTGGCACCTCGAAAATTAGATTCACTCATAAGACGTGGCACCTTGAAAATTAGATGCACTCATAAGACGTGGCACCTCGAAAATTAGATGCACTCATAAGACGTGGCACCTCGAAAATTAGATGCACTCATAAGACGTGGCACCTCGAAAATTTGGTTGTTTCTTCAAAGCTATTGCTTCGGAAAATTATTCTTGGTCAACTTTCAAAGATGATCAATCTTTGCCAAGTCACCAAAATAATAAATCACCCATCATAGTAAACAACCAATGGCCAAAAGAAATTTTATTAAAAGATTCAATATTAACCAGACACCTCGTTAAAACCTTTCTGGGCCAACAGATAAGGAAAGCGTATGTCTGTTTTACAAAAATTCGAAGTTCGGTTTTACTCACAGTACAATTTCAAATGCTCTATATTCCAAGGATGTTTGAGCATCCTCCCCTCTCGATCAGACAACCTGTAGGAACCTGGCTTGACCTTCATTTTAACTTCGTAAGGACCCTCCCAATTCGGAGCCAATTTTCCGAGGTGCTTGTCCCTAGTATGAAGAAATACTTTTCGTAACACTCGATCGCCAATTTTGAATTCGCTCCTCTTAACTTTAGCATCGTACCTGCTTCTCATTAATGTTTGATAATGGACCACATTCAAATGCGCTTTGACCCTTTTTTCCTCTAACAAATCAAGCTCAACCCTTCTAGCTTCATCGTTATCCACATCGGAATATCGTAGTAATCTGTAGGAGGGCAATGTAGATTCAGCAGGGCACACAACGTCCATTCCATATACCAAAGAAAAAGGAGTCTCTTTTGTAGCCTCTCTAGGGGTTGTTCGATATGCCCACAACACTTCTTGAAGATAATGTGGCCATTTCCCTGCTGCTCCTGCCAAATTTTTCTTCAAACCATCCAAAATAGATCTATTCGTAACTTCCACCTGCCCATTTGCTTGGGGGTGGAAAGGAGTAGAAAAGCATTGATGTATTCCTTTCGAAGAGCAAAAAGAGTCCATTTCCTTGTTATTAAATTAAGGACCGTTGTCCGTCGTTATTTTTCGAGGAACTCCAAAACGGTAGCAGATGTTACTTTGAATAAACTTGATTACATCCTTAGCTTTTGTCCCAGCTAAAGGTTCTGCTTCTGCCCACTTCGAAAAATAATCGACCGCAACAATAATCATCTGTCTTCCACCAGAAGCCATAGGTAATGGTCCTACTAAATCAATCCCCCACCTATCGAAAGGAACCGCCTCTGAGATTGTCATTAGGGGTACTGCTGGTTTATGTATTAAATTTGCATATCTTTTGGCAAGTATCACAGCTTCGAACTAACACTTTGGCATCCTGCAATATGGTAGGCCAATAATATCCTGCCAACAATACCCTACGCGTTAAAGCTTTGAATCCACAATGAGCTGATCCATCTCCATCATGCAGTTCAGATAGAATGTTTTGAGACTCTTGCTTACTTAAACATCGTAGCAAAGGTTTCGACGCAGATCTTTTGTACAATACCCCGTCCAATACTACATAGCCAAGAGCTTTATACTTTATTTTCTTGAGAAAGTGTTTATCAAGAGGTAGTATTCCCTTCGAAATAAAGTTTAACAAGTCAAACCTCCAATCACCTCGAGTGCACATCGGACCACTTACTACTTCCTCAATAAATTCACATTGATCAGAACTCAAAATAATCGAGGGTAATGGTTGTGTCACGATCCATGGATATTCTTCAGAGTAAGCCATTGTTGCTAAAGAATTAGCCATTGTGTTGTTACCTCTTCGAATATGCTCCACTTCGACATTTTCAAATTGCTCCATCATTCCTCGTAGTTCTTGCAAGTACAAAACCAAACGTTCCTTTTTAGCTTCGGAAACCCCTTTAACATGGTTAACTACCAACTGCAAATCTGTTTCTAAGCGCACAAATGTTGCCCCACAAATCTTTGCTAATCGCAACCCTGCTAGCACAGCTTCATATTCAGCTTCATTGTTCGAAGCATGAAATCCAAATTTAATAGCTTGAAACATAAATTCCCCTGTTGGTGCTACCAATTCAACTCCTGCACTTGACCCTTTGTTACTAGATCCCCCATCTGTTTGTACTGTCCACGTCGGATTCATGCTCTCTTTTTCACCTTTTTCCTCTTCGGGTCTACTCGAATGAAACTCAACCAAGAAGTCTGCTAAGGCTTGTGCTTTGATAGCCGTTCGAGGAGAGAATAACACATCGAAATCTCCTAATTCTACAGACCACTTAGTCATCCTTCCTGAAATGTCTGGCTTTTGCAACACATTTTTCAATGGATATGAAGTTCGAACCACAATCGTATGTGCCTGGAAGTAAGGACGCATTTTTCTCGCTGCCACTACTATACACAGTGCCAATTTTTCTAGCTTCAAATATCGTTTCTCAGCATCAACCAAACTTTTACTGACATAGTAGACAGGCTTCGAAACCCTCGTATCCTCACTGATCAGAACTGCACTTACTGCATAATCCGATACTGCTATATACAAAAATAGTTGCTCACCCTTTCGAGGCTTCGATAATATTTCAGGAGAAGACAAAAGATTTTTGATCTTCACAAAGGCTTCTTCACAATCCGAAGTCCACTCAAAATTATTTGGTTGACGCAGCACCTGGAAAAAAGGCAAGCACTTATCTGAAAAACGAGAAATGAATCTGTTCAAAGCTGCTAACCTGCCCGTTAACATTTGCACTTCTTTGATATTCCGAGGTGAAGACATTGATATCAGAGCCTTCAACTGTTCTGGGTCCACTTCGATTCCTCTTTCACTAATCATGTACCCCAAGAACTTACCAGATCGAACTCCAAACGTACATTTTTCTGGGTTCAGTTTCAATTGTATGGCTCTGAGATTCAAAAACATCTCTTCTAAATCATCAATGTGTTCATCATCACTTTTGCTCTTGACAAGCATATCATCGATGTACACTTCGATATTCCTTCCTATCTGTGAAGCAAACGCCTTATTCATCAGCCTCTGGTATGTTGACCCAGCATTTTTTAATCCGAACGGCATCCCTCTATAACAGTGCAAACCTCGATCAGTGATAAAAGTTGTGCTTTCTTCATCATCCGGATTCATTCGAATCTGATTATACCCTGAAAAAGCATCCATAAATGTCAAGATTTTATTTTCCAAAGTGGAATCCACTAACTGGTCAATTCGAGGTACTGGAAAAGGATCTTTTGGACAGGCTCTATTTAGATCTGTGAAGTCCACGCACATTCGCCATTTTCCGCTCTTCTTTTTCACCACCACAGGATTAGCCGTCCACCTCGGATAATTAGACTCCCTGATATGCCCCATCTTATACATTCGATCTACCTCAGCAACTATGGCCTCGGATTTTTCCAACGAAAAAGCTCTTCTTTTTTGAATTATCGGTTTGATCTTCGGATCCACCGCCAAGCTATGACATATGATATCACTTGGGACCCCCACTACGTCTTCGGACCTCCAAGCAAATACATCCAAATTCTCAGACAAAAAATTCAACAATTTTTCTCGTATTGATAAAGGCAACAGAGTCCCGATTCGAAGTACCCTGCCATTATTGAAAACAAACTCTTCTATTTCTTCATTTACCACCACAGAACTCGGGGTTGACCTCGGATCATCAATTCCCTCATCTGCACCCCCAGAAGACAACCTCCCAAACTGCTAATTCTCCATCGGATCATCAGTACTTTTACCACGTAGTCTAAACGCAGCAGCGTAACACTCTCTTGCCACCTTTTGATCACTTCGAACTACGCCGACTCGATCCTCGATCACATACTTCAAACATTGATGAACCGTAGAGACTACAGCATACATTTTAGCCAGCCACGACCTTCCAAAAATAGCGTTGTAGCTCGATGGACAATCCACCACCACAAAAAGTACTTGTACTTTCTTTTTGAAAGGCCCCTTCCCCAAAGAAATCTCACCCTCGAACTCCCCTATCACATTTGCTGTTGCGCCAGTGAACCCAATGATAGTTCTCTCTGACCTTTCTATTCGAGGCGGAGTGGTTAATCTATCATATGTTGACTTGAACAACACATTGGCAGAGCTCCCAGTATCAATTAACACTCGTCGAATCTCCACTCCACAAACTTCTGCTCCTATGACCACTGCATCTTCATGTGGTCCAGTAATTCCTCTCAAGTCATCCCCATCGAAAATTATAAAGGGGACATCCTTCTTGTTACTTAAGTATGCTGATGCTCCTCCTTCAATTTGACGTGTTAAATTCACTATATGCCTCTTTCTCGAATTATTAGTGTTGTTAGTCATTGAATCTCCCCCAAATATTGTTAGTGATTCAAAGAAGGCACACAAATCTCGAACACGTCCCTGACGCTTCAGCTCATCTATTGACATTAACAATAATCGACTAGGGTCTGGGTCGACATATTCCGAAGCCACATCAAACTCATTACCTGCAGCATCTAAAATCATCAGTGCAGTTTCCTGCTTAGAATTAGGATTACCCATTTTCGGAGCTGCAGCTTTAGCATTCTTTTTGACATATTCTAGCAACTTTCCATTTTCTATCAGAATCTGCATCTCTTTCTTCAATGCAATACAATCGTTTGTATCATGCCCAATATCTTCATGATACCTGCAGAACTTGTTATTGCGCTCCTCTCTTGGCCTATTAATCGCTGGTGGCTTTCTGAAATTTACTGTTCCCCTGGTTTTCTCATATATCGAAGCCACACTTTCAGTCAAATCCGCATAATAGTCTGGTCTTACCCACACATTCGATCTGGATCTAAACTGTTGCTGATTATTAGAATTGTGTTGATTATATCCCCCTTGATACGAGTTCGAAGCTCCTCTGTTAGAAACATTTTGATTACTCCTCGGGCGCGATGAGTTGTTATTCGAAGTATTAGCTTGACCATTCCCTTTCTGAATAGTACTTCCTCCTCCTCGAACCCGCGTCGATTCTTCGACCTTAATCTGATCCTCAACCTGAGCCATGAGAGCTCCAAATGTTAACGCCCTACGCCTTGTAGTCTCATCGGCTAAATCTCCAGGAAACAATCCTTGTCTAAACGCCGCCATAGCCACACTTTCTTCACAATCATCTAGTTCAGCTTTGGTTGATACAAATCTCTTAGTATAATCCTTGAGCTTCTCTCCCACAGCCTGCTTGCATTGTATTATTGTATCTCCATTAGCTCTCATTTCTTTGCTTCCCACAAACTGTCTTCGGAAAGCTGTATAGAAGCCTCTAAAATTTGCAATTGACTCCTTAGGAATCTTGTTGTACCATTTCAGCGCAGTTCCCTTGAATGTCTGAGAGAATGCTCTACACACCATTTTATCGTCGTCTTCGAAATTAGTCATATAGTTTTTGAGTTGTTCTATATGGTCATCGGGATCTTGAGTCCCATCAAACTTATCAACTTTGGAAATATCAAACCGCCTCGGAAGCGGCACAGATCTGATCTCCCTGATCAATGGTGAGTCCCTCCAGTCGACTCCTTGAACATATTGGTCTTCGTTTCTCATCCCCACAGTAGTATATAAACTTGACTCACCTTCATACTTTCGAGGCGAATATTTCCGCGGCGAATATTTCCGAGGTGAATATACTCGCCTATCTTTCTTTTGCCTCCCTTCCTTATACACCTTAGCTGTCCGGAATTCACGCTCTGCTCCTCTTGAATGGCCTCGAGAATATTCATACCTCGGTGTTTCATCTGACTCCGAATTTTCGGAATCCTCTTCATCACCAGAGTTCACATACTGTCGCTTCTGCAACTTTCCTTTTCTTTTTATCCCACCATACTCTTTTTTCCGCTCAAAACGCGCTTTACGATGTCCATATTGAACGTCGCCATCGTCCATCGACTGATCCGACTGATCATCTTGATCGCCTCTTGCTATTTTAGACCTAAGTCTAGCGCTATCACTACTTTCCTTCTTTTTCACCAATTCATTAAGCTCTGCCACCTTCCTTATCATCTCATTCATTTTACCTTCGAAATCGAATTGGTTTGATTGAGTTGGAATCGATTTACCTGCCTCTTGCAGATCGGATTTCAATGTTTCTATAGTCTTTCGAACAGATGGATTGTCACCTTCTTCTGGATTCATCTTCAATCAGCGAAAAACTAAACAAAATACTTCAGAAAAACTCGAACGAAAAACTTTAGAAAACGAAAACTCGAGACTCGATTTTTGATCTGTTGATCAAGGTATCTTCGCCCCCCTCCTTCTAGCGCCAATTTGGTATGAATTAAAGTTGGATTGAGAGAATCAAGAACACAAGTCTTCACAGAGAGAGTTTTTGGTAGTGAAAATAGTATTGTGCTTCTGATTATTTCATGAGTGTAACCGTCTTCCCCAGCCTCTATAAATAGGCCAGGTGAATCAGTTGCAAGAGCGGTTACATAAGTGAATATTTACAACTTAGTCCCTCTATCTCTTATAAAAGCTTAATCTTACCTTATATTTGTAGAACTTATCAATTTAGTCCTTACTAATTACATTTAGGTCCTCGTAGAATATCTTTCCTTATCACATATGTAAAAATTTGTATAATGTTTAAGCAGATCTATAATAATAAAATAAACTTGAGAATTCCGCCTAATATTCACATTCTAGCATAAATAATTACATAAGATGACGACAATTCACAAAACTCTATGATACGTCTATATATATAGACGAGAGGACACAACAAATTCATCAACCACTATGCTTACTTATTAGAACTTTATAAAACCAAAGAAAGATGGTCTTCAGTTTTCAAAACTATTATGTATTGGAATGACTTCTAAAGAACAGATGCGGAGAAATAAAGGAGTGGTTTTGGTTGATCATGCCGATCGAATGCTTTCTTTTGCAAGATTAGCTTTTGAAAGCACATGCATTGCTGCAAAGGTGAGATCCTTCTGTTTACACATTTAGGCTTTCATCGTGTACTACATATCATGCTTTGAGATATAACTTGAGCGTTCTAACTGCACTTGTTAAATCAGCAAAATGATTTTTCAAGGACACTAGCAGATCCCGAGGGGTTAGAGTGGCAGGTTAAATTATTTGAATTACTTGTTTTTTTTTTTTTCTTTTGCGCAATCCTGATACTTTATTTGAATTACTTGTTCAATAATTCATCAAATCTCTGAAACAGGTGCTAAATGCTGCGTGGGATGTTAACATAGCAAGTTGTAGTAATGTGTTTCCCTGTCATGACGGGCTTGGGTATAATAAGATGCTCGATGGTGCAAAGCGTCTAACCCAAACAGAAAACATGTATCTCTCTCTGTCTATATATATATATATATATAGATTTTTACATATTGATTAGATTATTTGTTAAATCACTTAATTTTATGCAAATTCAAAGATGAGTTTATGTTTTGTCCCTTCATATGAACATTGGGTGTGATTTCTGCACAATTTAACTACTACTTCTACAGAATATTCAAGGTTTTATGTGGGATGAAGACAGCATCATACTTGTTGAAGACTGCGAGGTTCTTATGCCACAACAGTCGATGAACAAGACCCGAAAAATATAATATCTACACTAGCCACCCATTTCCAAGATTACTACACCGCAAAATGGGTTGCGGTAGATGAAGAGGTGATGCAATTTTACAATCCAACATGGCTGAACTCGTCTGAGAAGGTTGAGTTATGGATCACTGGCTGGAAACCTTCCGTGATATTTCGACTAATTGAATTCCTGGAGAAGCATAACCCAGACATGAGACAGCTGTGTAAGTTACAGGTCAACAAAATGGAAGAATCACCGGCGAAAATAAAGATGGACGAAACGAAGGCGGAACGAGATTTGGAGATGGCTCAAATGACTATGGGTGATACGTTAGCTTTTCATTCAATTATATTATGGAGTGAAATTGGTTTGAAACAAGAAGAGAGGAGTCGTAATCCTCCCAGACATATATGTTTGTGCCTCTTGCAAAATTGAGATTTCAAACATAGTTGAGCTTCAACATCTGAGTTTTTTCTGAAAGGTTACGTGCGGTGCAAGTTAGTAAAATATTATTTCCGTCTAAATGTAAAAGTCAATACATCTGATTATAAACTAATTATTCCAAAAATTTCGTAATTAGTCATTTACCGCTTTAAAAAGGCTGAATAAAACAACAACTTTTAATAGATCTGAGTATATAAAAACCTTTTTTTTGGCAAAATAGAAACTATATATCTAAAATTGAAATGTTTTACAAGAAACGGGCCTTAATAAGGAGACCTAAAATAAGAGGGACTCGATTAAAAAGACTAAAAGATATAACCCTAAATTTCTAATCGGGAACCCTAATTACAAACAGACTCAAACTCTACTCTCAGAGAATGGCGAGGCCACCAAAGGCGAAGCTTGAGAAGAACAAAAACACGGCATTCTTATGACTAACCCGGATCAATATAGCCAACACCAAGACTTTCAAAAGTAATGATTGCCAGAAGCGGAGATGGAGTGTCGATGTTGGTAAAAGTCTGGTTAGAGCGCTCGAGGAGAATCCACTTAGTAATCCAGTCGGCAACAGCATTTTGAGTTCGAGAGATGTGACGAAGACACATTGAAGGGTACATAAAGCTTCGACAAATGGCTTCTATCGGATTGCCAGTAGATTGACCGGTGGACATGTTGTTGATAAGCGTCAAACAGTCCGACTCGATGTCAACAACATGCCGGCCGTTCCTCTTGCATAAAATCAGAGCCTCCAGAAGCGCTTTAGTCTCAGCCTGAAGAGGACTCAGCTTGCCAAACACAAAACCCGCTCCAACAACAATGTTGCCCATCTCATTTCTTACTATCAGACCACCAGTTGCTTCACCAGCAAAGCTGCTAGCACCATCGACATTGATTTTGAGTCTCCCAGCAGTAGGGCCATGCCAAATCAGGTACTTTGTTTTGACTTGGTTAATAGATAGGGAACGTAAAGCAGCACCTGCGTCCACCACACCAGACCAGTGCTTAGCTTTAAGAATGTTCTTAGAGTCAATACCAAGAATGACTTTTTTGATACGATAAATAGCACTGGAAAAAGAATCAACAGAGTTTTTGAACTTGCAGTGATTTCTATCCAACCACACTATCCAACAAATGATTTGAGGGACAATGTGAGTTATATGAAAATTACTGCAAGAGGACCAAAACCAACAGTATAGCATATGGCTCAGAGCATATAACGTCTAACAGGAATTCTAAATAGAATACCGAAATAATTCTACAAGGACCAAGCAAACCTACAATTAACGAATAAATGGTTTTTGTCTTCACAGTTGAAGCAAAAGTGACATTTAGAGACTGAAACAAAGTGTCTTTTGGAGAGAATTTGGTCTATAGGAGCAAAAAATTTAATAACTTCCAGGTCTAGAAAAGAGAGTTTTGATGGAATAAAGTTGTGCCAAATCTTTTTAAAAATTGAAAGCTTTGTGTTTTTGAATCTGATGTTTTCCCAAGTAGATTTCGTGTTAAAGTCTTTATTTTTGGAAAACTTCCATTCAATTTTATCATCCTGGTCATGAAGGATTCGAACACAAGAAATGTGGTTGATTCTTTCATGAGAAAGAAAAGAAACAAGAGTGTGAGTGTCCCAATTGTTTTCTTTCCAAAAATAATTCACCTTGGCAGGCAAAAACCAATTGTTTAAGTTAAAATCATTAGTTATAGGATCCATGCCATGCCAAGAATCTCATCAAAAATCGATTTCACCTTTGCAAAGTCTCCAACTGACATTTTGATCAGCTTGGCCTTTAACTACATACAACCTTTTCCAAATGATAGAGTCAGTCACCTTACACTTAGTATTAGCTGGGTGAGTATTAATGCAATAGGTTTTATGCATAAGGTCAGACCAACGGGACTCTCTTTTTCTAAAGAGGAACCAAAGCTTGAAAGAGAAGGTGATTTGAATGTCAAACAATTGTTTGATGTTCAAACCACCCTCATCATAAGGCTT
Source organism: Limnanthes douglasii subsp. nivea (assembly GCA_036936605.1). Classification (NCBI taxonomy): domain Eukaryota; kingdom Viridiplantae; phylum Streptophyta; class Magnoliopsida; order Brassicales; family Limnanthaceae; genus Limnanthes; species Limnanthes douglasii. The sequence goes on from JAUPFV010000002.1 coordinate 341,396,260, forward strand.
ACAAAGGCTGCTCCAAGTAGACCAGTGAATAGCAGTTTCATTGTATTTGGATCTCCAAAGGAACTTGTTAAAACAAAGTTCAAGCTTATTAATAATGCTTTTGGGGATCAGGCTGTTCTGCATCCAGAAGTAAATGATAGGATAAAGAACATTCTTAATAAGAGACAGCCTGCCCCCAAAAGAAAGATTTTTCAAGTCCTAATCATGAATTTTATTATAAATTTTAGTAAGAAGAGGTAGATAATGCTTTCCTTTATTGTCTGTAGATATAGTGATGCCCAAATAAGTGAAAGGAGCATGCTCAATGTTGAAGCCAGTAGTTGACTTGATCCTAGTAGTTGTATCTAGAGAGCAGCTTAATGAGGTAATAAGCTTTGTCTTTTCTTTGTTTATCAAGTGACCAGATTCATTTTGGTATTTATCAAGCAGATGACTCAGGCAGGTGATTGAGGATGGAGAGCTATTTGTAAAGATAACAATATCATCTACAAAGGCTAAACAAGGTAAGACAAAACCTGACTTTAAATGATATTTCATACTATTGTTTATATTATATAGGTTAGAGAGTCCTCTTAGAAGGGCTTCCTCAGCAAGAATGAAAAGACAAGGAGACAAAGGGTCTCCTTGTCTTAACCCATTCTTCTGAGAGAAATAGCCAACACTAGCCCCATTAATCAATATAGAGACAATTACTTTAGAAACCAGAATGTGAATAAGAGTCACAATGTCATTAGATAAGCCAAAACATCTTAGAGTGTTCATGACAAAGGTATGAGACATTCTGTCGAATGCCTTTGTCATATCAATCTGTAAAATAATATTGCCTTTAGAAGGCATTCTCTTTATGTTATGTAACATCTCTTTGATGATAAGAATATTGTCATGAATAATCATATCTTTAACAAAATTACTTTGACCTCTAGATATGATGTTAGGAAGGATACAAGAGATTCTTTTGTTAACAAGATCATAAATTAATCTATTAAAAATAGTACACAGGCTAATGGGCCTAAAATTATTCCAAGAAATGGGATTAGGACCTTTAGGGATGAGACAAATCCCAGTGGCAAATACACCACTGGGAATACAGTTACCTTTGAGATAGGAGTTTAAAGCATTGCACAGATTAGTATTAATAATCTCCCAACAGACTTTAAGGAAATAACAATTGAACCCATCAGTTCCAGGAGCACTATCATTCTTCATTTCTTTAACAATATTCCAGACTTCATCTTTATTAGTTTGCTTGAGAATAGCTTCATTGTCCCTGTCCAAAATAAGCTTAGGGATATTGTTAAGAATAGAGTCATTAGGGATACTAGAGTAGCTATCATTAGAGTTATTAGAAAGAATCTCGTTGAAAAAAGACTGAGCAGATCTAGCAATATCATTCTGATCAGTAAGCCAAGAACCATTATCTTAGATACCATTGATATAGTTCTTTTTTCTCTTTTTGGTAACATAGTTGTGATACAACTTAGAGTTACCATCACTGTCATTTAGCCAAGTGTTGTAACACCTTTGCCTCCAATAGCATTCTTCATTTTTGAGAGCAAGAATAAGAATACTATTAGCTTTAGAAAGATTAGCCTTAGAAACATTGTTGTTTTCCTGCTGACGAATAATTTCACAGTTATTAACCTCCATAGTAGCATCTTTAACTTTATTAAAAATGTTACCAAAAGTAGTAGCATTCCAAGCTTTAAGACATTTCCTTAATCTCTTAAGCTTGTACCAGAAGATTACATTAGCATCACCATTGCAATGCGTGTCCCAATTCTGCTTGACACAACTAAGAAATTCAGGATGATTAGTTCAAGCATTAATAAACTTAAAGCCGCCTTTGTTGTAAAGAGAAATTCTGTTCTGATTATTTGAAATAAAAATTAGAAGAGGGGCATGGTCAGAACATGTTCTGACCATGTGAAAAACCTGAATGTGCCAAGTAGAGATTGATTTCTGATTGACTAACACCCTGTCTAACCTTTTCCAAATTTTGTTGTTGCTCCAGGTGTACCTCGGACCACTGTATCCAGACTCTTCAAGATTACAATATCTGATGAAGTTATTGAAGTCCTCAACACTACCATCATCAAAAAAGGCACAACCGAGTTGATCTTCAGGACAAGTTATGGTGTTGAAGTCTCCAGCTATAATCCAAGGTTTCTCATCACAGGTGAGCTGACATAATTGACTCCAAAGCAACTTACGCTGCATTTTCTGATTCTTAGCATAGACAGAAGTGAAAAAACAAGTAGTAGTATCATAATTGATTTCTAAATGCATAAATTGATCATGGTTAAATATAACGGAAATATTAATATCATTAGGCCATAAAATCTAAACTTTATTAGAAATATTAACAGTGAAGTTAGCAAAACCAATCCTTCTAGCAATCAATTCAATTTTATCATACCTAGCCATAGGCTCTTGAATTGCAATAACCTTGACATTTTCATTCTTTATAATAAATTTGAGCCTAGCTAGAGTAGGATTGTTATGCATACCACGAGCATTCAAACTAACAGTCTTAAACATTATCAGATAGAGATCTGTTATGAAGTTTTTCTCTTTTTCGCAAAGAGTTAATAGATAACCTTTTTGAACTACTGTTTTTATTTGCAGACTTGATCTTCCTGGTAATGATCGTTTCAAAGTCCTGATCATTGGAGCTGGCCCTTGGTGAAGGATTATAGCTTCCAATATTGTCACCATGTGGAGAAACCTGCTGAGTATTCTGGCTTTGAGAGTTAGAAACATCTTCGAGATTTTGGAGGGCACTAATGAGATCAAGATCTTTATTGGAGGCAGTGTCGTCTTTAATAGGACTGGCAAGATTTGTTGAAGGGCAAGAGACAAAAGGCCTATCTTTAGCAGTTACAATAGATTTTAACTTTCTTCTGTAAACTTGAGTGAATGATTGAATCTTTGTAGATTTAGGAACTTGAGCCATAGCTGCATTATCTTGTAAAGAAACAGATTGTGTAACATCTTTTGAAATGTTATCAGATCTTTGACGAACTTCTTTAGAGTCCATTTTTAGTCAATCTTCTTGAAATCATCATCCTTGTGTCCCAAATGAAAACAATTAAAACAATAATCAGGAACATTTCTATAGCTAACTCCAATCCAACACCCTTCGTTTTCACCAAACCCAATCCAGATCTTCCTTTTAAGCCGTTTAGACGCATCGATTTCCACCTGAGCATAGGAGGCATTAGCTTTAACTCTATTATGCTTAGGAAAAAATGTTTGATGAACTTTGCCTAAGGAAGCAGCAATGTCGCTGACTATACACTCATTATAGAGGTACTCATGCATGTTTTCAAATCTAACCCATATCAAAACGATAGGACATTCTTTATTCTTGCTGATATCAGGTGACCATTTTATCACCCTCATCAATTTCCCTTCCACATTCCAGGTTGGTTTAGACCACAACTTTCTAATATCTTCCTCCAAGCTAAAATCAATCAGAATTTGTCTTGAATCTAACGTAACATCTGAATACTGCCCCGTGAATTTGAAAGATTCCATGAAAGATTGAAAAGCTACACGTTTGGGATGCCTTGACTAAACTTGCCAATCAATGTTGTTTTTTATTGAATCAATAGGGTTTTTTTGGTTTCCTTAGTGAACTGAACAACATTATGATCTTCAGCAGTCTTGATGAACTCAGGTTTTGGTAACGTTCGAACATTAACAGAGGACAAAATTTCCGAATAAGATTTCTTGACTATATGATTATCTTTGTTAACATCTGGGTGAAGAGCTGGGAATTCTTCATTGCTGAGAATGTTAAAAGACATTAGTCGAGATAGAAAACACCAATCCCAACGCCGGATCAGAGACGGCCAGAGCAAGCTCTGTTTCAAGGAAGTACAACGCCAACACTTAGAAGAAGATCACAAGACGAAATCTCTGAAGAACAGAGATACACCAAGTAGAGACGAGAGAAGAGATGAGAGGAATCAAAAGCCAGAGCATAAAACGGAGACGAGTCCGGCTCCGGCGACGAAAAGAAGGCTCTGTTCTTGGAGCTTTTTTCTTTTTCTGTAAAATTAAGAGTCACGCTCCCTCTTTTATTCCTTTTGCCTGATTCGTGCCGAGTATATAAAAACCTTTATATATATGAAAATTATAAGACCCAACCGAAATACATAATATCATTGAGATCTCAATTTTTCAATATACTCATTGCACTCTAAAATATATCAATACTATTAATAAATATGAAAATATCATATATCCCCTCATTTAAAATTCAAATTATTTATAAATAAATATTTTTTATTTCAATCAACAACGTGGTATTTATTTCTTAATTATTTTATTTATTTATTACGAATTATGTCAAGTTAAATTTTTGACATTATAATCGAAAATTTATTTCACGTGACATTTTTTATTTATTTATTATTTATGAATTATTTCAAAATAATTTTTTTGACCTCACTGTCAAAAATTTACTTTATAATATTAATAAAATTTAAATAATACTAATCTAGCTATTTGTTTTTGTTTTTGTATGATTTATAGTTTAATGATGAACATATTTACCATCCATGTTGTTTTTAATTAGTTTCAGAAATTGAAAAAACTTTTTAAAAATAACTAGAACAATTCATAGAAGCAACCACCATGGTTGAAGAAGAGAAAGCCTATTTCACACAGGATTGGTGGGTTTTGGGCTAATTAACTAATAGAATTTACGATTTAATATCGTGGAACAAACAGTGGTGGTAAATATTTTTGAGATCAAACCTTCACTAATAAATATGGTCCAATATAATCATTATTTTGCATGTGACTCCAGAGACTCAAATCATGATCAAAATACACATTTGACAACATCTTATAAATTTATATCACTTGTAAATATATTAAAGTTTCTGCTAATGCAATCTGAATGCGTCTTTTACTTTTCTCTCGGTAGGAAAACACAAAATCTTGTTTACTTTCCTTATGGTTTGGATGTATCACAACATGAGACGAGTTAGTACAACTATTTTTACAAAATTACTTCCGACCATAGAGTTTGCAAAGATGCGAAATTAGTCACATCGAAAAATTAGCCACTCTACGACTCTTGCAAAATTTACAAAGAGTTGTTGTGAAGATTCTCTCATCTTTACATCTCCGCATGAGTGATAGTTCAGATAGTCTAGAATGAGCTATAGTTTAACAACAAGTTGACGACAGATGCAGCAAGTGAAGGGTCCATCAACAATAAAACTCATGAAGAAGCATATGAATCAAACTAGGTAGTGCCAATTTTCCAAATGTTTAAAAATGTTTCAAATATTTAAGTTCAATAATCCATTAAATGATCTATTAGAACAAATGCCGAAGTATTTCAAATTTTGAAAAAAAATAATCTCACCCAAAATAAAGTTTTAAGATTTTGAGATGTTGATGTTGAGAGAAGAATCTACTTCGTTGATTGTAAATAAACTACTACCAAAACTCAAAGATCGGTCATTTTTTACTATACCTTGAAAACTTTTTATTATTAATTTTTAAAAAATAATTATTTTAGTGGGTGATATTATATATTTGATATCATTTTTAATTTATAAAAATCTAGAAACAAAATAAATTAAACATGCAACTGTGTTATTGCAACTAGATGATAAATCTTTTAAATATCTTAGAGGAATAATAGAATACTTTCTAATTAAAATAGATAAATTCATGTTCCAATATAATAATTATTCCGGGTATGAAGGAAGATAAAATTTTAACTTTATTTTTAATATGACCATTTAAACCTATGTTAGGACCATAATAGATGTTGGGGGTGGTAAATTAAGAATTTGGGTAGATGGAGAACAATAGACTTTAGTGCGTTCGAAGCTATAACATTTTGTTAGGATAATCGTAATTGTGTATCAATAAATGTTATAAATTAATCAATTAAAAAGATGAATGAAACCTTTCCTTTTTAAAAAATTAATTGAAAAATATGTATGTAATCTTTCATTTTTCTAGAAATTAATTTAAAAAATATACATGAAACCTTTCCTCATTGTGTATTAGAAGATTCATTACGAATTATTTAGACTATATGAGAATGATATTTATATCAAGAGTTAGTTGAGTGTGTAAAATATTTGAATTACCTACTAATTCTAGATGATAAAATTAAGTTTAAAATATTTTAATTTTCAAAATAGAGTTAAAATCACTAATATTGGAATTACATAAGTTAGTATTAAACGCAATCGCCTTCACGTTTAAGTTATATGTATTTAGAAGAGCCTAAATATCTTCTTGTTATTATTAATACTTCTCCGTATAAGACAGATCAATAGGACTTTCTGTGTGTATTAAGACCATTTAAAGACATCATTATGAAAGTATAAAGACAATTCAAGGAATTCATTTGATGGACAATCCGTGACATTAGAGGGATCAACCCTTCAATATGGCAACATAAAATTTTGATAAAAAAAATATACAAACAAATTATATAACCATAAAGGTTGTTGAATCCGGCCATGCAAGAGGTGGTGATACAATAAATGTTAAAATTATTGGATGTTGACATTATATACCCAATTTTAGATGGTATTTGGGTCAGTCTGATACAAATTGTCGTCGAAAAAAAGGAATGACGGTGATAAAAAAACGACATGAATGAACTAATACCAAACCCGAACAGTTACGAAATATAGAATATGCATTGATTATATGAGATTAAATTACACAACACATAAAAATAATTTTCGATGTTTGAGATATTAGTTGTTTATGCCTTCTATTGTTTCCTTAATGTATATTACATGATTTTATTTCGACTCAAAGAACAAAAGATGACCATTTTCACATGCACGTATAGTATTTTTGTGCATCAGAAGATTCTTTTTGGTGTATGAAACGCATCAGCCACTTTCCAATGTTGAATAATGTCTATTATTTTAGATATGGTTAAACTTTCTATCGAAACGCTTGTGGATGACTTTTTTGTATTATAAGATCATTTAAAAAATTCCTAATTTTTTTCTTGTATAGCACAAATGTGTTGATACTAACCTTGTTTTAAATTAGAAACATTATATTCTATAGTACAAAATTGAATTGTTTTAGGTCCTCGCATGTAGTTGAAATTGACATGTTTGTAAATTCTAAAACTGAAAAATACTTTAGGAAATATTTTTCAAAATCAATCATCGCAGAGTGATGGTTTATTAAACCTTACTTTCTTGTCCAACTTAAGGCGATCATTATGAACATATGATGAAAATTAGTTTATAGTCCCTTAAACATGTAATAATTCTACTTGTGTGTGAATTCCTTTCAAATTTGTTTGTACTTGGACAATACAAACATGTATTTATCGATTAGGGTAATAATGTTGAGTTTACAACGATTTGATTAAGGAATTATTTTAGTGTCCTTTTAAATCAAATGATAGGAATTCTCATGAAGTTAATATTGATTATGATGTTGAGTTTACAACAAATAAAATTTATGATCTTGAATACCATAAATCATATACTTTATGACCTTAGAAATCCAATTTAGGTTAGGTTAAGTGAATTATTACTTAGCAGAGAACCAATATTGCATGTTTATATTTTAATTTGAATTTTTTTATTATATTTTGTTGTTGGGATAATGTTTAATATATATATATATATATATATATATATATATATATATATATATATATATATATATATATATATTAAATTTATGTTTTAGTTATGATTATATGGTGAATACAAATTTTTACATCAAAATTAATATATTGAAATAATATAACATTTTAGGTAGTAGTTTTGATATGAAAAAAGAAAATAAAAATAAATAAACGATTAAATTTTCATAATTTTTTATCAATAATCGCGTTTCAGGTTTAATCAACATACAAAATTGCGTAAAAAGATAAGGGATTTGTGTAAAAAAAATTATGTGCTTTATTTTATTTTCTAGAGTAATTAGTCTCAGTTATTAATTGATTTTGAGGTGCTTCATCATTTAATGATCTAAACCATATGAGACGTAAGGAATCGATCCAATACTCGTTAAATAGATTAGTTAGAAAGTAGTAACTTTTTTATCCAAGATATGTAATACGTTTTCAAGTTGGTCATATTATTGTCCATATAGTGCTTGAATGCAAATGTCATGCAAGATACTTGAAAAATTCGTAGATTAATGGTTTTTTTTAATATTATTGTGTAACCTGAAGTAACTAATAAAATTGCGATTTGGGGTACCTCTTGTGATGACTAAATTGCATCTCCTGTGGTTATATCAAGTCTAGTTAAGTATAACACTATGATTTTCCCTTTTACAAAATAATAACAAGAGTAGTCACATTTAAGACATTTTTGGTTGATTGTATCATCAAACTTGGATTTTTAGAGTTGAATTTCATGATAGGTTTTTTTACTAGATTTGATTTTCTTATTCTTTTAGAAATCTGGTTGTTTGTCTTCATGATTGACTCTTTTATTTTAGTCATTTGTTTGCTAAGATCTTCATCAATTTATAAAAAACATATTTGTACGATTCATGTAGTTCATTGATACAGATTTCATCGTTAGTTACTATGCTTGTATCCTCATAGTGAGTGCTTGTATCCTCATAATGAGTGCTTGTATCACATGATGTGGTGAATGCAACATGATGGCTAACAAATATTTCTCTTATATATTCTTCATTATAGTCCACATCACGTTATGTAACGTTGTACAATGTAGACTTCTAATTCTTATATGAGTTAACATATTTGGATATATGTGCCCTCAAACATCACATTTATATTACTTAATTTCATGTTCTCTAACATTATCCTCACAATCATAGTTTTAAATTGAGGGCTTGTGTAAGCTCGTGCTTTCATGTCTTGAGTTGAATATATTGAGTATCATGCTAATTTTATTTGTTAACAATGCAATTTCATTATTACTTACCACAGTTAATTATTTTGTGACGTGTTTAGTAACACTCTTGAATTTCACTTTTTGCATTTTATATGAGACATATTCATCCCAAAACTTTTGAGTCATCTTATGAGTTCACCTAGATTTGTATCGGTTATATATTTGGATTTATTATTACCAGAACTTAGCTCTAAATCATTTGAGAATAAATTAGATAGTTCCATAACGAGGTTGATTTTATTATATTTTTGTTAATTAAAACACTTAATTATTTATTCTCTTATTTTTCTTTTAAAGTCACTAATAATCTTTTCATCATTCATCTTAGTTTAGGTGTATGATAGAAGTATCTCATCAATAGATGTATTATCGTAGTACTACATGGGCATTCGATCTGTATTTACATATATATGCAAGAAATGTTGAAAATCTCTAAAGCTTGAACCGTGACTTAGTTGCAGAGACATCTCTTGATCCTAAGGGTTAAGACAAGCTATAGAATATTGGTGAACATCGGGTCTCAAGAAATATGTGTCGAGTTAAAGTAGGTTAGATGAAGCAAGATTTTTTGAAGAAAACTGATTAGAAGTACCACTCTGGATCTGAAGCTTTGGACTGTAGTACATATGCTGAAGCAAAATATTGTGTTAATTTGGATTTCCATTATTAGGGGAGTATGAGTTATTAGAGTTTTTCTAAAACTATAAACATAAAAATATATTTTATGCAATATGTGATGTGATGTAACTATAACTGTAGAGAGACAATTACGTGAGAATTTTTTTTTCTGAGAGAGTGAAATAACTCTAAGTCTTTTGAGAGATAAATACTAAAATGAGGGTTATGTGAACAATGTCATTTTTATTATGAAGACTGATTGAGACTTTTGTGTTTGGAAAGTCTTTCTGCAATCTACTTTTTATATGAAAGAGTGTTTATTGCTTGTGGATATAAGATTTCTTCACAATCCAAACCATGTTAAATATCATCTTGTGTGTTTGGTTTCATTAAGATTTATTTTATGTGTTATTCGTCTTATACATGTCCATTAGATCATTGTTTCATAGGTTTGTTTAATTTTATATCAGTTCTTACCTTCCGACATAACTTTTTCAGTCAGAAGTTGGATAGTCTTGGTTATTTCTTCATTCTTCATTTGGCCTCTTCAAATCTATCAAGTTGTAGTTGATTTTCCTTCAGTTCCTCTATCTGTGATTCTAAAACTTAGACGTTAGATGGGGTGGGTGACATACCTAAATTAAGAGGATTATCCTTATAGGTCGGTGCGATGGCAGTGCCCTCAATATTAATTTAGGATTGGTCATTTTTTCCAACCATGATCCTCATCCATGCTTGGTTAGTTTCTGGAGCGAGACCAGGGTTACCCTCACCATTTGGAGAGTTCTTCACGATTTCTCAAACATTCACTTAATTACCCCGGTCATGTTGTGCTCCTGTGGCTTCTTTTTTTATTCCTAAATTTTATACCATCATAGTTAAATCCTTGAATACAAATACCTACAACATAAAATTATTAGTTTGCATAGTCATAGACGGCGCCGAATCTGGTAAGGGGATTTGCGATTATAAAATGATAATTGGAAGTCAATAACCAAAAGAATCGTTTTCTAATATGTTTTTTTATATTCTAGAAATCATATATTATCGTCTAAGGCCTTCACTTATGTATACATGTACTCAATCTTTGGTTACTCATACTATCTATCCAATAACCATTTTTTACATCATGTTGTTCGTGGGTAAATATTGATACCCATGTTCCCTTCATAATACATATAGTGGCATCTTGTGTCTTTTCTATATAACCGTCGTTTATTATCTACCTTCGATCAGCCATCGTTTTTCCATATTTCCTTCTTTTCTTGAATCGTATTATTTTGTCGATCAAATTATGACTGAGGACTTCCGTTCGGTTGTCTTTTATTTATTAAGTCATATTTCATTGTTTTTTTTTACAGAGCACGTTCATTTTGCATGCTCGCATGGTTGTTTGTTCACCCTTTGTATGCTTAGTCATCATCTTGTCATTTACCGAGCTTAACGCATCGTGTGTGAGGGGTATATCCTAATCGAGAAGGTATAGACTTATCAGACACTCCGCTTATTAATATAATACCATCAAGAAATAGTACACCAGTAGTCCTATATGTTTTCATAACAACAAGGGAGCCTTGAAAAACCCCAAATCTGTCGTTTCCACACCTTTAGAAGTAAAATTATATTTAACTTTGATCATATACCTTACGTTATTCATTACTCTCTCAAGTCCCGTGGACAACTTGAGTTGTACCGTTGTAATCCCTTTCCACCATAAAGAATTCACAGATCTTAAAACTAATGCTTATTGGAAACCATGCGGAATGACAAACCTAAACCCAGAACCTATTTATTATTATACATTTACGAACAAGAAGTTATTAACCCAACAGCATACTCACAATTATCATATATTATTGCAACATCTCGATATTTAGTCTTCTCATAATTGTTTCTATTTTGCTTTTTGGGGAAGTCCCTATTGATATGTCAGTTGTTCTTGCATACCCAAAAAATTACCTTTAAACCCGTCCCATCTTATTTGGCCTTTAATCAAGAGTTTCCTCTGTTTAAACTTGAATAAGTCTTCTCTCGCCTACCCCTCATATTCAGTCTTTGCCTTCCGAGTCACATTTCAGAACACTCTTCTTCTGAAGATCTTTATAACTCAAGCCGCTCTTGACTTCGAATATCATAATTGAGTGTTTTCTGTAAAGCATGGTGTACACAAAGTGTTCATACTCCTTCATTAGATAACTTAAAAGATGATTGTTTGGTCCTTCTCATCCACCTTCAGACCAACTGAATTCAAGTCTAGTACGGTATGGTTGTAATCATTCAGGTGCCTTAGGTATCCGTGCTACTATCCATCGACAACGTGTAAAGTTGTATCTTCGGCTTCAATATGTTTGCTAATGATTTCTTCATGTAAATTTCCTCCAATCAATTCTGTATCATTAACATTGTAGGCTCTTCTAATACCTATTGTAGCACTTAATCTCCTAAACTCAAAAGAAAAGAGTTATGAGCTTTTTAGAGTACTATAATATTAACCTATGTAGATTTATCGTCAATAGTAGCATCCCATTCCTTCTTTACTTGGTAAACCTTAACATTAATTTTTCAAAGATTGAAATAAGTAGACTGGTCGAATATTTCTAGTGATACAGAGTAAACGCAGAGAAGCTAATATCGGGGAAACCCTAATTTTCTTCATCAAAATTCAACTCCATTACATTGTAAAAGTTTGTTTAAATAAGAGTTCGAATAAAAACCTTAATACGAAAATACTAAAAATTCCCTAAAGTAATAAAAATTCGAAATAAATAGTAAACGACTCTGAATTCCCAAAAAATGCCATATGTCACGAGCAATACTCGTGATTTATAATCGTGGTGTCGTTCCCTTCGAAATAAGGTGTCGTGGGTCAAAATCGGACACCGGGAGCTCCGAAATTGTCAATTCGCTGCATTCTTCGGGTGATCGCCTGCCTTCATAAATTCTAACGCTAATCTATCTGCATCATCCCCTCCGGGGTAGAGAATGTTCGCCCTCGAATCAGAACCAGTCTCCTCGTCAGAAGAGTCACCTGCATAAGGAATCAGGTGCTTTACATTAAAGACATCAGACGTACGGACATGGCTAGGCAAGCGCAGCCAATAAGCATTCGTGTTGATCCTCTCCATAATCTCCATAGGGCCAATCTTCCGGGCGGCTAGTTTGTTGTACTCACTGGCAGGATACTGAGCCTTGGTTAGAACTGCCCACACATAGTCACTAACTTCGAACTTTACAGGACGACGATGATGATCCGCCTGAGACTTATACTTGGCGATGCTCAAGACAAGCTGATCGTATGTCTTCTGGTGGGTGTGGCGAATCTGCGAGACAAGCTCCTCAGCAGTTGTGTGAACACAAATTTTACTGGGCAGGACGAGCAAGTCGATAGGACCCCGGGGCACAACACCATACATCACCTGGAAATGAAACACATCTGCAAACTCCTACAAAAGAGACTGAACTGTAGGGCTAGAAACATGAAACACATCTGCAAACTCCTGCAAAAGAGACTGAACTGCAGGGCTAGCAACAGGAAACACATCTGTAAACTCCTGCAAAAGAGACTGAACTGTAGGGCTAGCAACAGGAAACACATCTGCAAAATCATGCAAAAGAGACTGAACTGCAGGGCTAGCAACAAGAAACACATCTGCAAACTCCTGCAAAAGAGACTCAACTGTAGGGCTAGCAACAGGAAACACATCTGCAAACTTGTGCAAAAGAGACTGAACTGCAGGGCTAGCAACAGAAAACACATCTGCAAACACATCAGTCACAACTGGATCACAAAACAACAAGAATACCACACCAGCTTCTTCCATGGCCGCCTGAAAAGGAGCACGGGACAGCAAGGTCGTTGTGGAAGGACCAAAGCCAATGCTAAGGGACCGAAGCTTTGGCGATACTAGAACAAACTTCTTACCCCAAAAAAAGAATGAATAAGTATTCGCACGACCATCATGCACAACAGACAAATCATACTGCCAAGGGCAGCCAAGAAATAAGTGACAAGCGTCCATAGGCATTATATCACAAAACACCTCATCCCTGTATGTCTGCCCTACAGAAAAATGATACAACCACACGTTGAGACACAGTGATATCAGTACCTTTACACAGCCAGGCCAGCTTATATGGTTTGGGGCAAGACTCTGATTTCAGCCCAAGCTCCGAAACCGCTGTCTCGGAAATTACATTCTCACAGCTACCAGCATTAATAATGAAGGTGCACATCTTACCGCCAATCATATAAGTGGACTGAAACACATTATTCCGTAGCCAGTCACTCTGAGCAGGAACACGAGGGGAAAGAAAAGTGCGTCGTACCATCAGAACTGCACCAACATCACCAGTCACAACCTCCTTCGCGACCTCAGTCACATCATCATCATATGTATCTAACTTCAAAAGACCATCAGGAATAATGAGGGCCGGTTCAAATGCCTCGTGAGAGAAAAGACCGCTAGCACCCGCTGCATTCGGACATTCTACTTGACGATTCCTTAACTCACCACAGCCAAAGCAACGTAACTTACCAGCAGAACGGTTGGTCTACCAATGGGAACAATGGGAACGGTTGGACGTGGAACTGGTGCGGGCGCTGAGGTCCGTGTAGGAGCACCAGTTCGTATGCCAATCTGGGTCCGTCATGCCAACTGTTATCCTTCTTGGAGGGCACGCCGATGTGCTTGAGAAACAGACAACGGGTCGAACATGTTCAACACATCCTGGAGTTGAGGGCGCAACCCCCCAATATAGCGGGATACCCGCAGATGTGTTGACTCGTTCACATCTGTACGAGCAATCAACTGAAAGAAGCCCTCCGTATACTCGTCCACAGAGTGTGGCCCCTGACGAAGATTCTGGAAACGCTGGAACAATTCTCGCTCGAAATTGTAAGGCAAGAATGCATTACGGATTTTCTTCTTGAACTTCTCCCAACTACGTCCTTACTCTTTTCCTTCACGCGCACGGATCTTTTTCACCTGCTGCCACCAAGCTTGTGCCCTCCTGCGCAGGTGTATGGTAATCAAAGCTACCCGTCTCTCCTCAGGAACTTCCTTGAAGTCCAGCACCTCCTCAACCTGGGATAACCAATCGATAAACTCCTCCACCCGAAGGCCACCATCAAATTCAGAAATATTGACCTTAAATCCAAGCTCCCAGTGGCGGTCCGGATAAGCATTCCGTTCTGGCCTTTCTCCAAAAGGGTTATCGGGACCTTCAGCCTCTACACCGGTTTTCCTGGCAGTAAGTTCAGCCATCTGACGGGCAAGATACTCGACCTGACGGTGCAGGTCAGTATTCTCGCGATCTCTGAAATCACTTGCATCTCCTTCCACAGCAACGCCGCCGCGACCTCTGGTTCTTCCTCGCACCATCTCGCAAGACTGCCTGTGTCTGATACCAATATGATACAAAGTAAACGCAGCGAAGCCAATATAGGTGAAACCCTAATTTTCTTTATCAAAATTCAACTCCATTACATTGTAAACAAAGTCTGTTTAAATAAGAGTTCGAATAAAAACCCTAATACCAAAATACTAAAAATGCCCTAAAGTAATAAAAATTCGAAATAAAATAGTAAACGACTCCGAATGCCCAAAAACGCCATATGCCACGAGCGAAACTGGTGATTTTTAATCGTGGCGTCGTTCCGTTCGAAATAAGGTGCTGTGGGTCAAAATCGGACACTGGGAGCTCCGAAACTGTCAATTCGTTGCATTCTTCGGGTGATCGCCTGTCTTCATAAATTATAACTCTAATATATCTTCATCATCTAGGCTACGCCTTATGGATCTCATCTTTCGTTTCTTTTCGGTTTCTACCATAATCTACTTCTTTAACCTACAGATCTGAAATTGATATAATATTTCTAGAGTTGCTACACGCTCACCTCACCACTTTATGGGGAAACCAGTACAGCGTTATGCCGAGGCAAGGACCGATATACGATTTAACAAACCTATAGAAGAACGATCTAGTTTACCATGTCCAAGCAAACAAGAAAGTATTTAACATGCTTCAAATTGTGAATAATTCCTACATCCACGGGCAACAAACACTCATTTTATAAACAAGTAGGTTATTAGAAGACTCTCAAACCCAAATGACTAAATCACTATTTGTAACAAATAAATGACATGAATTACGAAATCTCATTTTCATTATTTATCTCTCATCTCACGTATCTGTCAGAAAACCTATAAATATTTTATCTTTCTTAGAAAATCACATCACACATTGCATAACAATATCTTATTCTACGTATAGGTTTAGAGAAAAATTTGATTCTTCATCAGACACTCCAGATTAAACTAATTAATCAACGATTGAAATAACTTATACTCCATTAATATGGAAACCCCTATAAATTACAAATCTTGAACAATATAAAAGATCCAATTAATATAAAGAGTCTAATTAATATATGAATACTAAAATATGAGACTCAATTAATATATGAGACTAAACAAATCGAATACTCCACCTCAGCTCAGGTATAATGGTATAATCCAATACGTTTCTGATTATACTAGTTTCAGATCAGCTTATTTTGGACCATCCTGCTTTGGCTCAACACATATCATTTTATAACATATATTTATTGATGAGTTATTCAAATCAAAATCTAAAAACGATTAATTCTTTTTTTAATATAACCTTAACAAAAACAAATATTAACTAATGCACATAATATTTTTTTTCACCATATAAACTAAAATAACATTAAAATTTCATATTTCGACTTTCACCCCCTAGTCCCGAGGTACAAAATCGAAAAACATCATTGATATCGCATCATATCATTTAATATTGAAAAACTATAAATATAAATAAAATATTCCAATCATTAAAAGTAATTTTACACAAATCGAACTGAACTATATATATATATATATATATATATATATATAGTTATCTAAATTTATTCCCATGTAAGTCTAACTACCAAAATATATTCTTGGTGTAAGAATCCAATCTCCCAAGTTTCTCTTTTTCCAATTGATACTATGAAGTGGGGTTTCTCTATTTGAATAATTTTGTTATTTTCTTATGTAAGCCATAGAAATGGATAAAACACAATTATTGGTCTAAATATCATTATGAGCTTGAAAACTTTTTATTCATTGTTTTGAACAAAAACGTTTTAATACATTTTATTTTATTTTTAAAGTAAAACCCATAAAATCGATATACCCAGATATCTAATAAATCATCGACGTATTCCTATGAATATTCACAAACACTCCGATGAACCCAAACACACATTTGAGGTTAGATTTTTCGTCCGGAAATAATGAATTGAGTTAAAATCTATATTTGGACCTCCATTGGAAGCAATAGACTGTACAACTCTAAAGTTACAGGTAAGAACTAAATATCACTGATACGATTTTTTATTGATTTAGTTAACTAAGTATGGCAATATTGAATTAACATGAAATAGGTTCTTAGTTAAAATCCGGGTAAACATAAAGTATCGTTCATCAAAACTCACGTTTGTATTTAAATTTTGGGTAAACTGAGGGGTTCAGAGTATGGAAACTTACAGTATTTGCAAATGATGTTCCATATTTTAGTAAGTATGTTGTAATATATTGTCTATTGTCTCATTTTTTTATATTTCCACGTTCCATTTTCGTTTTCTTTTAATGTGAAAGTGAAAATGAACTATGTCTCAAATGTTCTTTATCTCTCCTATATAGGAATCGCATAGTTTCACTTATGCTTGTGAATTCACGTTTATTTGTCAAACTCCTCGCATGTTACGAAAATCTAATATGTTTGGTCTGACAAGGTTATTCTATCTAAGTCTGTAATGTGGCTTGTTTCATCAACCCGTGTCGCGTGGTGTTTTTGTAGGAAAATATATCTCTTAAGTTTTATTTTACGGAAATTTAGCATAACGAACTTGATAAAAGAGAATGATCAAATTATTACAAATGAACACATAAAAGTTGTATTTGAAACGAATTTCTATACAATATTAAGGGCTTCTTATGAGTTCTGCAATGAGATGCTATTGATGAAAAGGAATTATCAGATTATAACCGATATCATAAAGACATACTTGGTGGAAGAAAACGTTTTCAGAATTAGGTCCAAATTGGTCAAACTAACGACCAATGACTTGATGACTATTTTTTGGTTCAAAATTGGAGACCAGAAAGTGCCTTTAAACTCAGTTAGACGATTCAAACTTTGCTACACCAATGATGATGAAATAGATTCGAGGATTACATGTTTGAGGACATGCATTTAGTTTTGTCAGAATGATTACATAGTAAATATGTACTTGACTTGCATGAATTTTTACCACTAGGATCACATGTTGTATTGCACCATGGCATATGGTTTGTTTGATCTAAAATTGCATGTAGTTTTTTCAACATGATCGTATGTTTGGATGCACAAGGATCGCATGGTTAATCTGAACTGAACTTATATGTAGTTTTCCACCATAATCGCATATTTACATACACAAAGAGTTCATAGTTAATATGTATTGGACTTGCATGTAGGTTTTCACTAGGATCGCATGTTCAAATGCACATATATCGCATGGTTAATCTGCACTGGACTTGCATGTAGTTTTGTTACCAGAAGTGCATAATTTTTTGCAGTAGGATTGCATGTAGTTTTGTTACCAGAAGTGTATAATTTATTACAACAGGATTGCATGGTTTGTCTGATTAATAGGATCGCAAGTTATGATTATGTTGTGTTTTACATGAAGTAATAGACAAAACTATTAGTGTGAAGGGAATCATAGTGTGAATGATATAGTTATTTTATTGTTCATATTTTATGCTCTACCATGTTCTATTCAGTATTAGGAGATATATCGGGTACAACATCGGTCTTTCATGTTGAAGACCTTCAAAATATAAACATCTATGATTGGAAACCAATAAAGGATAAGATATTTTGGTCAATTACAAATTGTGTCTCCAACAAACCTAATAAAACTATAGGAGGTGTTGTACTTAAAACAGGTATTCATATATCTACATACTGAATAAAGTTTAAAAAAGATGTAATGGTGTTGATAAATTGTTTAATGTAGCCATTCATGATAGAGAATACAACCGTTATGCAAGCAGAAGCGAGGGACATCATGATCCCAATGTGCTACAAATAGTGGGGATTGTAGTTAAAATCCACAACCTGGTATATAATTAAAAATATAAACCACCTCATATATGATGAGGTATCAAATATTTAAGTCTCAAACATTATTTTTTTGATAGAAACGCATGGTTAATCATTCGTATCGCATAGTGTTTATTTAACTATAATCGTATGGTTAGAAGCACTAGAATTCGCGAGGTCTGTAAAGCTAGAATCGCATGATTAATAACACTATTATTGCATGGTCAGTAGGACTAAAATCGCATGGGCAGTAAAAATCTCATGGTTATTAATAGTAGACTCACATAATCATCAACACTATGATCGCATGGTCAATAGCAATAGAATTACATGGTTAGTAGCAATCACATAATGAGTACCAGAAGACTTGCATGGTCAGCAATACTAGAATCGTATGGTCAGTATCCATTGAATTGCATGGTCAGTAGCACTAGAATCATATGGTTTGCAGTAACGTCACATGTATATTAATCTCATATATTAAATTGAACTAGTGACAGATGTTTTACTAAATTGCTTATCATTTCATAGGTTTTGAAGGGTAAGTTAGCACTAATGGCGGATAAAGGAAGAGAATTTGGTGGGGATAGAACGAACCTGAATCCTATATCAGATCAAAGGCTAAGAATATGACTAAGTTAGTATGAACAAAACCAAGCAAAAGACCATCACACCCTAGACAGACATCAACCACCACAGCTCGAACTCACGAACCCATACCCAGCAATAAAACACCAATCTACAAATAATCAACTTATACTTTAGGGTTCAAAGATTACTTTGGTGATGGTTTCACCCTTAGTGAATACATCCATCAACAAAGGAAGACACCAATACCTTACAAGAAGACTTATACCCTTTTAAAGAGCAATGCTACCACCTCTAAGAACAATACAACAATATCAAGCGCTTGAACCAACTCTAAAATAAATAATACAACCACCTTCAATAGAAGTTGTCTTTTACAATAGATAATGCAACATAAAAAAAGACAAAAAATACATACAAGTGGTTTCTTGATTTCTACTGTATGGAGCGTTCACTTGAAAAATAAAAGAAAAAGTAAGTATATGTCTCTCATATGGTCTGAGTTGTTATATATTTTTTTGTTACAGTCTCACATGTTTTATAAAAATATATATAATATTATTGTCTTAGGTTGAAGAGCAAGTAAAAGTGATAGCCAAGTTACGTCAATAACTAGAGCTTCGAGATCTTGACATAACACTTTCTCTACCTATTTGTGATCTAAAACCAACTGAGTCAGTACCACCACTACCATCTGTCAATGAAGAAGTCTCACTAGTACCATAAAAACAAAAAATAAGCCTAACAATCCGACAACTAGTGGTACCATGTGATGTTTTCATGGATGATACCGCTAACATGGCTGTAAATGAGACATAGACAACATCAGAGGTACAAGTTCGTGAAGATGTAACTGGATCTTAAGTAGATTAAGATTCAAATTTGAGTATATATTTTCATATACTGTAGGTCTCCAAATTTATATATTATATGGTTATCAAAGAATAGATTTTGTGTTATATATAACACGTCTCGCCTATTTATTATACTTAGAATTATGTGTTTATTTTACTTGGGGTGATGTTTTATTATACTTGCATGTGATGGTATTATACTTCGAATTACATGTTTATTATACTTGGAATCGCATGTTTAATATACTTGGAGTCGCACATTGGATATACTTGGAATCGTACGTTTAATATACTTGGAGTCGCACATTGGATATACTTGGAATCGTACGTTTAATATACCAGGAATTATATGTTTATTATACTTACAATCACATGTTTATTAATGGTACGTGTCGATGTGTTACGTGGTGAGTACGTGACCCTAAAAGTCCAAAAGTCAACCAAGAAGACCTACTAAACCACCCGACACCACTGGTAAGTATTATGTATAAGTCTCACATCGTTATTTTGCCATCCATATGTTCTTATATACCTCTCGCGTTATAAAATAAATTAGAATCGCATAATTCATCATTTATATGTGCTTATATGGCTCTCTTATTGTAAATTGTCTAGTCCGGCATATATTTATTGTTTGTTTGTTTTAACTTTGTTTACTTAAATAAAGTTGAAAAATAAATATTCCATCAACCCCAAGACGGGCAACAACAACAATAGGAAGTTTGCCCACAAGAAAAAGACGTCCAACTGAATCAACTAGAAGCAACATTTGTCGGCTCACATTAAGCAGACGAAGCACAACTCGGCAACCCAAACGGGAAAAAATGCATCATCATCAACCCCAACCCCAAGACAGACAAGAAGAAGAAGAATAATCTTGCCAACAAGAAGAAGAAGCTCAAGTAAATCAACTAAACCAACATAAGTCGTTCCACATGCAACAAAATCCCAACACAGATAACCTGAACAACTAACACCATGAAAGCGCAAAAGAAAAAAATCACCATTAGTCTTAGTTAATACGTCTGACAAAACAGTATGTATAGAAGTAGAAGATAATAATTATTTTTTGGCAGAGCCTACACAAACCTGTTATGATGAGATAAATCAGCTGGAGGGTAATGTTGTCGTGCAACGAAATTGGGATGCTATCATGGAGGATATATATGCTGATGTTTTCATGGATGCTACAACTAATAAAGTTGTATATGAAAGAGACAACATCATAGGTACAAGTTAGTGAAGATGTAAGTGGATCTTAAGTAGATTAAAATTTAACTTTCAATACATATTGCCATACACTGTAAGAATCACATGTTTATTATACTTGGAATCACATGTTGGGAATCACATGTTTATAATACTTGGAATCACACGTTTATTATTATACTTATAATAACATATTTAGTTATACCTGGAATGACGTAGTTTTTTACACCATATCTTCTATCTTTCAGAAAACCAAAGAATCAGAGCAAGAGGGCAATGAATGGCCTAGATGAGCATTATTTGAACAAACGCAAAGTAAGATACAAGATGAGCAAGTAACTTTCATTGTTTAGAAAATAATAAAAAACAAAAAAAATTGAGTTTTATCTGTGAATACCACATATTGTGTAAGATACAAAGCACAGAAAAATATGAAGATACAAAAGTATGGTATTTACTATTATCACACGGATCATATACAATGAATGAATGTGTAAATGAACAGATGTCGCTACTTAATGAACGCGACTGGGAATTTAAGGTAAAGTATACAAGTGTTGCATTATAACAGTAGACTTTAAGGTAAAACCGCATGTTTAGTTGTATTAAACTTGCATATTTAATTACAATAAAATCGCATATTTATTTACATTAGAATTGTATGTTTGGTTACCGTTAAAACACATGGTCAATAATAGTAGAATTGCATGATGTTTATTTTACAGTAAATTCGCGTGTTCAGTTCTATTAATCTACCATGATTAATTACATATCCCCCACTTGACACTTTATAGATTATTGACGCTTGGATTTATAAGACGTTTAAAAAACAATGGCCAAGTACTAGTCCAAGCTTAGGATGGTACTTACAATTATACATTTAACACGATACAAATTTATGCTCATACAACGGTATGCATAACTAAAATTAGGTATCAATTGTTAGAAAAATACTATTTATCTTAATGCAAACAACAATTAGCATGAAAAAAGATCTAACAAAAGTCATTGACAGAGTATTCTTCATTATGCCAAAGCACACGTATTATGTGTTGGTTCCTTTATACACCATATTGAAAAATAAGAGAGATCCCACGAGAAAAACCACGAAGCTTCGATTGCGGTGTTTTTGTTTGCGAATACACCAAGTAGTTATCCAAAAAAGTATTGTTCCAAACAGAACAGCGAAGACATGTGTCATATATGAGAGCTCAAATCTTTTATTATTTCCTTAATGATGAAAACACAAACGTTCATTGGTAGCTTATCTTGATAGATAATTTTCTATTGTTACATATTTTGTAACTTAAAAAATTAGTTTTCATGTAAACTACTGCTAGAATTGCATGGTGAGTAACACTAGAATCGTATGTTTAGTTACCCTAGAATCACATGGTGAGTAACACTAAAATCACATGTTTAGTTAGCCTATAATTGAATGGTGAGTAACCCTAGAATTGCATATTTTGTTACACTGGAGTCACGTGTTTAGTTACTCTAGAGTCGCATCTTTAGTTAAACTGGAGTCGCATATTTAGTAACACTAGAGTCACGTGTTTTTTAGTCACTCCATGAATTTCATGTTTGAATAATGAAATCTTACATATTATTCATCCAGCCTTTCCCATTTTTAAAATGAAAAATGTAGTGGTATCGATGGTAGGTAATATAATCACCATATTTTAACCAATTTAGTCATATCAATATTTAAGCTTGTGAATCATTTCCTACGGTAGTATACCATGTTTAGTTGAAATAGAAACGCATGTAAGGTTTAAGTAAAAACGCGTGTTTGGTTTAAGTAGAATCGCATGAAGTAAAATTGTATGTTTGGTCTGAGTAAGAAGAATCGAATGTATAACTTAACTAGAATCGCATATTAGGTTTAAGTATAATATAATTTTAGTTTTCAGCGAAATCGCATGTTGCGATAAGTAGACAAATAATACTTTGTAACATGAAAATTTGCAGTATACCATATATTTCAAACATTTAAACAAGTTTCTCACAACTCATTTGATTTTGGCCTAACTTCAATCAATGACCACACTTCAATTTCATGGTTGGTATTTCTTCTCTAGACGAAATACCCTTCGTCTTAAGCCTTTTAAGTTGTCTTTTCAGGTTGAGAGGCAGAATTTCTGACAATCGATTAGAGCTTCATCCTTCACAGAATTGATTAAAGACTGTATATTAAAATTTAAGTTTGCTTTGTAATTACTAACAAAGAATAATGTCTATACTAATATTATAGGATCTTGCTGAGTTGAATGTATTGCAGCAAAAGCATAAGAACATGGAAAATATTTTTTTCCAAGCACTACAAGAACATTTGAAACCCAATAAATTAATAACCATTAAATATTTAGAAAAAAAATCAATTATGGTTGCCGAAGACTTACGAATGAGCCACGTATGACCTACTAGAACATTGACCTTTAATGTCTTTTCATACTTAGAGTATAATTTACTACTCCAACTTAGTCATTCTGAATAACATCATGAAATTTGAGTCAAGGTAAGACTTGAATTTTGTCAATTAATTAAAGAATGGGTAAACGACACAAAACTTTAATTGAATGGTTAAAACATTCGTTCGCGAAAGATGTCATAGCATCATATCATTTCCCATGAGCAAATGATTGAGCATATTTGTATAACTCTTTGACCTCCTTCACTAATAAACGCTTCAAGTCATTCATAAAAAATGTCTATAGTTGGAGCATAATCACATAGTATAAACCTAGAAATCATCGGTCTTTTAAACTTTCCATTAGAATGACTAAGAACTTACCTCAAATTTTGAACAAGATGGAAAATAAAGTGACCATGATATCAGTTTGATATCTAAAAGATGGTTCAAAATAATTGTGGTTTGACGTTCCACCAAAAGAGGTTTCAAAATCTCTAGAAACCATAGCCAATTATTAGTTACTTTACAACCAACAATACCAAATACAACATAAAATATACCTGAAAAACGAATTCAATGGTATTATTTGTATATATAGACTCGTAATATTCATTTCATAGGTCTCACAAACCATCTGGTCAAGACTCTCATGTAATTTATATCAAATCTCGCACAATGGTAGGTAAGGCTATTGCATATATGTTTCGCATAACCATATGGTCACGAATCACATGTCACATGTATAAAATAAAAAATAAAAGGTATGAAACTTATGATTATTACCATATTTTGACATGGAATTGAGTAATACTCTATTATGCTTAACCGTAAAAAAATGTTCTATCGACAAATAAAAGCGGCCTACAAGATTGAAAATCTTGAAGACAAGAACTAAAAGCTATGAAACACCGCTTGAAGTTATTTCTCAGAGTATATTCCAAATCAAAGTCGACCGTAACATGTATGTAAACCACAGTCTTATTTAACAAACGATTTTACATTTTTCGCTGTCATAAAACTACATGACCTGATAGAATCATAAATTATAATAGCAATCAACTAGAATGTCAAATGTTTACGATGTTGTTTAGAAAAACTAGGGTTGCAAGTATGAGGGTGAACCAACCTCTTAATGATCATGAATCTGGTGGAGGAATCAAATGATGCATAAAGTCTCAATTTACATCGACTTAAGACTTTATTTTCACAATAAGCAGTTATAATATATCTTGTATTATGCATGTATAGCATATCGACATAAAGATAACCTTATAACTGCAACACCTTGATAACAAACTTGACCAACACCGGTAATTGCACCAATCCAATTAGTAGCAGAAAGTTGTTGTGTTTTATGAAAAAAAACTTAAATCACTATTACGCTCGCCACTAATTAATTGATTATTTGAGGCTTCAAACAAACTTATTCAAAACTATATATGCAATATTTCAGCAACCTTATCTATGACATACTCTTTTATAAAATAACTACACTTTTGAATCACTCAACGTGAAATATTACTAACAAAACCAGAAAATCTATCATTATAAATCACTCACGTCTCATACCACATATATCATTCTAAAGCTTACCCTTTTTGCAAATGCAAGAAAGTTAACATCGATCCTTATGAGGATATAAATAAATAAATAATAAAAACAATTATTTTACACTAGGTAAAAGAATAAATAATATAATATAATTGTGGAATTTTTAGTAAAGTACTAGATGTGTAATGTGTAAGTAGTATGTTTATATTAAGTACGAAAGTGGGTTGAGATGTCCATGTAATAATAATCTTTTGTTTGTAACAAACCACCTATAAATAAAGTGTACTTTTCTTAGAAAAATAATAATACTTGATGATTTGACACTTGACTACTCTCTCTATCTAAAATATTTTTAGACCGTTTTTTCAGTGGGGAAAATATCTAGAGCGATAAGTGGTGATCATAGTGGGAGGTACGCTTGGTGCCCATATTTAAGATCTAAAACCAATAAATTAAATGTTTGAAGTAAGGTAGTGTCATGGTCCCCAAAGTCCAAATTAATCTAGAGGTTTTTATTGAAGGGAATGTAGTAGAGTCGGGTATGAGTCGTGAAGAAGCTCAGGATGATCAGCAAACGAATTATTAACATGATCAATTTAATCTAAAGGTCAGGGGAATCATCTACTTGAAAAAATAGTTGAGTTTGATGACCAGCTAGGATAGATGGCCACTTAGTTAAATCGAGTAGGGTACAATCCGAGGTGTAGCAAGTGAATGAAAAAAATATATACATGAGATCATTTTGACGAGACTCATTAGGTTCATCGAGCAAAGGGAAGTCGTCTGGAAGTACAATTTCAATTAGATCCTTAATGTTACTTTTATAGAAAGGAGAAACAAGATAAACATCGATTATATTCATTTAGACAATAGAGAATCCACTTGGTCTAATTCCAATGGGCATTTTCAAAATCTTGGAAAAAGGGATACCTAAAGAAATAAAATACTATCGTTATTCAAAGAGACATAATAGTCGGCGTAAGGAATATCGGTTTACCAATCTTTCGGATCAAGGGCGGTATACACTCATGGGTAATGATGTACGAGGTGGCCAATATAGGCAAGGGGTGGATTAGATGATTTCTCCATTATCAGTTTATATAAGATCAATAACGCTTGCAGGATTGAATATCCCAATGACAACATAGAGTAATTTAAAAATTACATGATAAATTTTTATTATGATGACGATAAGTTATTATGTATGGTGTTTTAACAGCCTTTCAAAGGCACAACTTTGAATTTGTATAATAGGATTTTGATGAGATCAATAACTAGTTCTGCGATGTTCTACACAACTTTTCAAAGACAGTTTGTAGGGAGTAAAATAACGTGCGTAAATGTGGGCACCATAACTTAATGTGACAAGGAAATTGAGGAAAAGTTGAAAGATTATACTAAACGGTTTATGTTCACCAATACTGATATGATGACTATGATGAACAGGTGACATGCACTTCTTTTAGACACGGGTTTCTCCCTATAAATTTAGCGAACATAACTAAAAAGAGAAGGGAACTTACTTTTGGGGCTCTAATAGCTCAAGTATATGAGCATATTAAGGTGGAAGAATCAACACAAGTCTTAAAAAGACCTAGTATAAGGAAGCATTCTCGTCAATCAAGGTAACATTTGGAATTATCAACGATATCTTTAACTTAAAGTATCAGCAAGTTTACCTCCTTGATATGGACCGTCTCAAGTGTTGGATTTTAATTACCATCATCCTAAATCTAGGTTGAATCGATGAGTGGGACCATATTATGTTGCAGATTTACTCGAAAATGTAGCAGCGGTATCCGAGTGAGCGACAACGATTTCCATTTTTGAAAACCTCCATCTAGAACTAGACTCAGGGAAGAACGAAGAAATAAATTTTACAATTACCACGATTATACTAGGCATGACATGGTGGATTGCATATCTCTAATCCGCAGGCGCGGTAGACTGCATTTTTATCTTCGAAGCAAGAAAATTCATTTCTAATAGCTGGACCTATGGAAGGAATCGATGTGTCGATGGAATATCTAGACCATGATCCGGATTAGAGGATGTTGTTAGTAGTTAAAAAACTAATGATACACGGAAGAGTGTAAAGATTACGTGATTATTTTGAGTCGTTTGTAATATTTACAGGAGACATTATGGTTGGGAACACAAATAGTTCTCAAAAAATACATATGGTGAGTTTAACTACTCAATTGGAAGGAAGAATATCAACTTATCTCTATGTAAATATTGTTATTCTTTATATATTTCGTGATAAATATGATTTAAAGGGTGTAGCTGGTCTTTATGATTACGCAATGGTAATTGGAGGTGCGATAGCAAACAATAAGATTCGAAGGATACTCATTGATGCTGGAGTGCGGTCAATATATTATTTTTGAAGACGTATGAAAAGATGCATAATATTTCTGTAATTCTCCAATCTGAGCAAACAATAGTTGGATTTACTCGGGTAACAACGCAGTTTAGTGGAGAATTCAAAGTTGAGGTTTTGTTAGGTTGTGATCCATTTAAGAAAAAAGCGTGAGTGTTGTTTATGGTAGTAGATTCTCTAACGAGCTACAAAGCCATCTTGTGAAGATTTTGGCTATCAAAAATGCATTCCATAGCTTCTATAGTTTATTAACGTTTGAAGTATATGACTGGGGATCGTGTATGGGTAGTTTGAAGTAGTCAACAAATGGCTCAGGTGTGTTATACAACAGATTTTCATGCTAAGCAAGTCGTGAATGTTGATAGAATGACGGGATAACACTTAGAGGGAAATTCCTCAAGTGTGGAACGAGTGGATGATCCAAGGGAGACCCATGGTTCATTGGTTACCGTGAAAATGTAGAACTATATGTTTATTTCTGATGGAAATAATTTGAGAATATGAACGTTGTTATCACCATCAATACCTTATCAGATACTAAGATACTTGAACAAATATTTGGAGATGTTTTCTTGGAAAATTGAGGATGTCGTAGGGGTTCCTTCCGATATGATTTGCCATATCTTAGCAGTTAACCCAAAAGTCAGACCGATTATTCAAAAAATAACTTTTTCGGTAGAGAAATATAAGGTAATAGTGCCAGAGGTGCATCAACTATCTAAACTAGGTCATATTGGAAAGGCTCAATACCCGATGTGGACTGCAAATCATGTGCTTGTGAAAACGAAGAATTAGAAAATCGAGGATGTGTGTCGATTTTACTTATCTAAATCTTGTATGCCCAAATGATCTATTTCATGTCCTAAGGATAAACCTGGTTGTTGATTTAACGTCTGGAAATAAACTTTTTCCATTTCTAGACTATTTTGCTGGGTATAATCAGATCCAAATGAATCTAAGTGATCAAGAAACACTATGTTTATTACGGACAGAGGGTTACATTATTAACGAGTTATGACTTTTGGTCTTAAGAATGCTGAAGCTACTTACCAAAGATTATTTAACAAACCTTTGGCCAATCCAATTGGAAGAATTATGGAGGTATACATAAAGTACTAAGTGCTATTCTATTATACTTTTTCTTCTTTAAAACTGGAGCGATTAGTCGTGAGTGTTGTTTAGGTTTTATAACCCTACAACGATTAATATTAATAAATATAATATAATAAGATACATAATTGGGGTCACCTTAACTCACTTGACTTTTTATGTCATATTTACTTTTGTATTCGAAAAATTCAAATATTCATTAGATTATCTATAAATCTTGATGGAAAAAACTTGATAAACGAACAATCTGTGGTTTTGACCGACATAAATTTGGTGTTGATGAATGATCTCAAAATAGTTAACTAAAATACTGCACTTATTATCACACTAGTCTCTTATTAAAAACATTTTTGCTAACACAAAAAGGTACATAAAGTAAAAAACATTATCGCTTTATGGGCTATCAATTGATATCATATATTCAAAGACAAATTAAAAATTGAGAAGTAATAGAACCTCGAGTTTCAAGATTATCCTTTAGCAATTGAATACGCGAAGATTATTCGTTATTTTTTACATTGATTAATGTATAACATGAAAACTAATAAATTTATACATTTCAAAATATGAAGACGAATTATTAAATTTATCTTACCCAAAAATTTATATTAATTATGTTAAATCGTATAATGGATAACTCCTATTTTTCGGATGGAAAATGTTAATTCAACATTAAATTGTATTGTTGCTACTAGTATCTTTAATCTTCAGTTATTCAGGCAATGTGTATTGTTTGTTCGAAATGCAATATTTAGAAATAAATAAGTCATTGAATAAATGTTACTAATAGTCCAACACCAAATGATCCCATGTTGTTCCACAAAATAAAATGTAACGTCTCAATCATATACGTAAATCGTATATTTTTCATTAAAATATTGTAAGACTTTACTTATGATTTGCCTTATTAAATTCTTTCTAATTGGTATAAACCCATTTAAACATACTTAAATCCATATTGATCCATTAGGATCATTAATTTTGAACTCATCGTTTTAGTTATCGTATCAAATTAGATCATCAATTAATGCCAACAACATTGACCTAGTGAGTGGTGAAGAATCAACCACTTGGGCACATATTTTTAATCTGTTATAACTACAAAATAGTTGTAGTATATTAAATTATTAATAATAAGGTTTAAATGTATTCGCAGTGAAGCATCTCCTATCGATCTAGTTTTAGAAGCGGATTAACTAAGATAGGTAAAGCATCTCCACACCAAACAACTCATATCGATCTAGTTTTAAAGCGAATTAACAAAGATATGTAAGACATCTCTGCACCAAATCGTACAACAAGGCGATTTACACCACTTATTGATACGTGGGAATGAAATTAAAATATTGCAATTAATTTTTAAATATTAATTACAAAAAAGATTGAATTCTTTATAAATACAGATTTACTTCATCAATAAAAAAACTAAAATATTATTTTTATCTAAATTTTCGTATTTATATAATTAATTTTACCATGTGTTATCTGTTTTATAAACAAAACTTGTAACTTAATATATAAACGAGTTTATTTTTTTTTAATTCGTCACATTCTCCTACATACAAAAGGTATTAGAGTACATATCCATATGTGTATTTTCATTCATACAAAATATACTAAAATAAATACCTATCTAGGCATTCCTACGATCCAAGTCGTAACATAAAAACATCAACAATACAAGAGAATACGTGGTAGAAAAATCAGGGTAAGAGTTCCTGAGATGTGGTGAAATAAGATGCGTCATCAACCATAATATAGCTTCTGAAAAATATTTTTCGAGACATAACAAACATAACCCATACAAAAATAATAACACCATTAGTATTAGTTAAACTATCTCATAAATAAGAAATCACCGATAGAAGATAAGAAATTTTTGTGAATATTCCCGTGTTCTTCTCCTCCTAAATAAGAATATTATGACGTATAAACTAGAGCGCCAAAGATGGTCATGAATCGAACGCGTAGGGGTCTAGGAGCTGGTGGTTTATAGCAAAGAGGATAAATGGTGGTAAGGAGAGAGAACCTAATCTTAGCACTTGAGGCCTACCAGATAAGACGAGAGAAAGGGCACTCCACTAAGAGGTGATTATTAGATTTGATGGACTTATTGAATAAGGGCTAGTTTGGGACTGTGTTTTAACCCCATAAAATTAACTTATCTTTAATAATGAGTTTCCCTTGAATGGTCAGTCATAAAATAAAAGAATGTCAAATCATATTGAACTTGTTCCAAATAAGGTTTTTCAAATGACACGGGGGGTTGAAAATTGTATAACATGATAAGTGTTCTTTAATAGTGACGAACTAACTTTCATGGTTGAATGAGAGAGAAGTTGACTAATAGTGTTACCAATTTCTTGAAATATATCATTGGTGAAATATATTATTAGAGCGAATATGGAAAGAGGTAGAGAATATACAGGGATCATACCAGAGGGAGATGAAATTGACATTCCTAATTTCATATTTATATAAGTGAATGACGTTTCAAAATTTTATCTTTTTTTATCTTTTTAGATTTAATCTAATTGTACCACATTAAAGATTTTTTGTCACACAATATAGACCAAATATTTTTTGTCACATCTAACAACTACTTGGATTTGAATTTTACCGAAAATCACATGCAACATAAAGTGTTCCAAACAATACCGTTTTAAAAACATATACCTACAACCTTCAATAATCAGTTGTTTTTAACTTTTAAAATATCATATTTTTCAAACCTTAACTCTAAACAAATCGAAAATACATATTTTCAAAGGCCAAGATCGCAACCAAATTGTTCATAATTTTGCAACTAAGATACAGTTTTTTTTATACAACCAAATTAGACCTAATTCCGCAACTGAATAACAGTTTCTTTTTTAGACAACCAAATTGTTCATAATTGTGCAATTAAGATACAGTTTATTTAATGCAACCAAATTAGAACTAATTTTGAAATTGAATAACGGGTTCTTTTTTCAGATTTATTTCACAACCAAATCATACGTAATTCTACAACTTATTTTTATAGAAAATCACCATAAAATGCGGATATTTTTACAACTACAGACTAATTAGTTGTTTCACATTCAATTAACACTTATTTCTCATAAAACAATCTCACTTATTTAGTCACGTAAATCCTTTTTTCATAACTATTTTATGCTTATTCTCGTGTCACATTTGCACGTAGTTCTAAACCTAAACAATAATTTTTTTTATAATTTTGTAACTAAAGAATAATTGTTTTTTCACAACCAAATTACATTAATTTTGCAGTTAAACAACAATTATTTTTCTGCAATCAATTTATACTTGATTTTGTAACTAACAATATCAATTTTTTTTTATAGATCTAGTTTTGTTTGTTTTAAAAAAACTAATTGTATTTTCATATACTTTTTTTGAAGTATAGTTGAAAGATATATCACTTAAAAA
The DNA here is from genome assembly GCA_036936605.1 of Limnanthes douglasii subsp. nivea. Lineage (NCBI taxonomy): Eukaryota > Viridiplantae > Streptophyta > Magnoliopsida > Brassicales > Limnanthaceae > Limnanthes > Limnanthes douglasii. The sequence continues at coordinate 341,428,468 of JAUPFV010000002.1, forward strand.
CAAAAACAAAATAGAAAGATAAAAACGGTTATAGATATTTCGGACTACAATGCGGTTATCTGTAAATAATAATTTATCACGAGGTGATTACTCTATTTTATCCCATTTTGAGTTGTTATTGGTAAATAAGTTTGATGTTGGATGATTTTTGGTGAATTACTCATATATATTTATATTTATTTATGCTTGATATATATTTTAAAAATACTAAATAAATGGTCATAATAGTTAAATAAAGGGCAAGACTATACTGAGACCCCTTTTGGCTATAATATGACCCCAAAATCACACCTTTTTTCTCTTTGTGTGAAATGACCAATATACCTTTCATGTATAAAACCAAATTTTGAACAAAAAAATAAAAAAATTCTTCTTCTTCTCCCTATAGCTTTCTCTCTCTAACTAACCTAACAACCTAAAAACACTTAAATCCATGGATTCGAATGATTTGAATGATGATTTTAGTAGTAATATTGATGATTTTGCGTCGGAGGAGGAACCTTTGATGGACCATCTCGAAACCCAAGCTAAGGTATTTTTTGAGATCTTTCTACTTTCCGTGTGATTCACGAACTCATTACACCATAAAACTAACGAACTGCAAACCCAAAATTCGCAAAATTACATGTTTTTTTTGTTAAAATCGCGAAACAGGTCCTCTTGATTTTGACGTGATCTAAACACATTCTTCACGATTTTGTTAAACTCATGAGGACATATTTCGCGATTTTGACAAGTCACTTTTAGCCAACCTTTTTTATTAGGTGTAAATTGGGTGTCCGGTTTAATTTAAATTAAGGATGCTTTTATATAATTAGCAAATACCATTTGTAGGGATCAAACCAACTTCTATGTTCTATGGCCGATTACACGATTTTTTTTACTACAGATACCTTGTACGCCAAACCCGATTTGGTCTTATGGGTCGAATCTGAAAGAAAAAAACTAAGATTCATTGTGTTACGTAGTAAAAACGATGATGGTAGCAAAAATAGGAAAACTCCTAGGATGTTTTTCAAGTGCGAGAGGCACGGGGTTTACAAACCTAACCCAAAACCGGGGTATGTTAAGAAGCGTCGATAATGTTTGTCGAAACAATACGGGTGTCCATTCTATTTAAAGGGAAAACCGGTCTTAGAGCTACCTGGCTACCGAAAGTTGATAGTAGTAAACGGGAAACACAACCACGAACTGTTTTTGCACATGGATGGTTAATCACGAGCCGCTAGACTAAGAGTAGAAGAAGAGGCGTTTGTTCGTAGTCAAACGGAAGTCGGTTCTCGACCAAGAGAGATATATTGCGGTTTGAAGCTTAAAGACTCGAAAAATGTATCTAGCATGCGCACAATCGACAACATGCGTCAAAAATACGATTTGGTCTATAAAGCGGGCAAGACCCAAAGGAAATACTTCTTTTGTAAGTTAAAACAACACGAGTACTATGTTTGGGACCGAACTTGCGAAGAAATGGATGAGATTCTCGAGTTGTCTTTTAACATCCTAAAAGCTTCAATTTATTTCGCACTTTTCCTCAAGTTCTTATAATGGATAGCACGTATAAGACTACAAGGTATAAGATGCCTATTCTATCAATAGTTGTCCAAACTTTGACGAAAAAGACGTTTTGTCTCGCTTTTGTTTTTTTAGCTCCGAGAAATAAGAGAACTACACTTGAGGATTGAGTGTTCTAGAACTTGTTTACGACTAACATGTGTGCATTGTCTAATATTATCATCACCGATAGCGAGGTGGCTTTAATGAACGCTATCGATGATACATTTCTGGATGCCACTCATATGCTATGCTACGCTAGGAAAGTTTTGTCAAATTTAGATATGGCCGATGAGTTCCTCAAATTTTATCAAAGGGTTGCATATTCTGCCACACTCGAAGATTATAACAAAAACCTTATTGAGTTACACCACAGGTACGCATTTTTTCCAATGGTTGTCGATTACGTGATGAAGCAATGGATAGACAATCATGGACACAAATTTCTCAATATCCACACAAACAAGTTTAAACATTTGGGAAACCATACTAACAATCGGTGAGTTATAGTGTAGGTTCCACGTACCTTTAAATGGATACCTCGCCTCGCTATAATGAGACCCGATATCAACTCCCACCAAAAATCAACTACCGCCAAATGTGACTCCCACCAAAATAAAAACTCACGTCTAAATTGGCTCCCGTCTATAAAAGAATATGAAATATAGTCCAACAAGACATCCACCAAATATTTACAAACCAAAAAAACACAAACACTTTTATAGATGGAATTCAATGTCGATGAACACTACTAGTTTCTTCAAGCGATGAAGGTTTCCCGCCGAGAGATGTCCGAAGATACGAGCAATGCGTTTATTAGGAGGGTCCTATGTATGGTGTATTTCAATTATGGTCGAGCATGAATAAGAGGTCTCGTTGTGTGCATTCGTGACGAAATCAGACGCATTTACCTTTTGTCAAACCGCTCCAGTGTTTGTTGTTCTTGTCATTTAAAATTAAGCTAGAAGCAGCTTCAATCTAGAACATGACGGTGGTAGACTGCATCACTAGGGATATGGTAGTGTATCTTGAGGATAGGATTATATAAAGGGATGACGAGGATGATTCTGAAGACAACATGGGATACAACTTTGATGAATTAGCATTTTGATTTCTTCGATTCTGTTTCGAGTTTTCATGTTTCAATAAGTTGTTGTTTGATTTTTTGATTTTCTTACATGTTGTTTTAGTTTTTATGTTTTTCTAAGTTATTGTTTGGGTCTTATATTGTTTGCGTTCAACTATACTACTGTGTACGCACCTATTTAAAGTCAACATTTAGTTTGCGTTCAACTATCATACAAGTCACTCAATCACTCTTGCGGTACTGGCGCGCCACAAGCGAACACCCCTCCATCGGCTGACGCGTCTCCTCCATACTCATCGCGTGCGATCTCAAATATCCATTAATAACTGGATCAGCCAAGTCATATAACTGTGTCTGGTAAGTCATCACTCTCGGGGTCTCTGGAATATATAAACCAGATGACTCGCACTCGGGATCAAGCAGGGTGTACGATAGGTGATCCTGGACCCATACACCGTATAGAGAGGTCATACTCGATCGACATATAACATATGTGTCACCATGAATCCTAGGATCAACGATGTGCGACCGTCATGCTCTCCATGTAGCCTCCTCCTACAAATAGTGCGTGTTACACGCCTTCTCCTGCATTATGGTAAAAATGGTCGCAGTAATGGTGGTATATCCTAAATATACCCAAACTATCGAGCGACCCGTAGTGGATAATAAACTTTTACTATCTCTGATGCCTTCAGCGTATGGTCTATACAGGTCACATTGCAAAATATGAAATGCTCGCGGATATGCTCGTATGGCATAAACCAGACCTACAACATAATGAAAGAATGATTGATCAACACTGAGTAATAATAAATGAATGATTCTACAAAAAGCATTTCATCGATGTGAGTTCGTACCTTTCGTTTGAGTCTGGTTCTGGTGGTGGATTCTGGCCACAGGAGCACCGTCTCCGTTCCGGCCTCTCTGGCGAAGGCGTACTTGGAGAGAGCTTCACCATGGTGTTGAATCGGTACCAGATCTGAAGAAGTTGAAGACATCTTTTATTCCGTGGTGTTCTTTTTCTTGTTCAAGCTCTGGATTCTGGTGGAGCTGAGTTTTGTGGGTGGTGCTCATCTCTTCTTCCCTCAGGTGCACCGATCCCTTTTCCGGCCTCTCAGGCGACAGGTGTACTGGGGGAGAGCATCACTAAGTTTGAATTGATTGAGCACAGATCTAGGGTTGGATTTGGTTGTGAATGGTTGGATTCTGTGTTTCAATGGGAAGGAGGATTCAGAGGGAGATTTGTGTTTCGAGTTGGAGTTCCAATTTAGGGTTTCGTGTTGGAGCTCTGATTTAGGGATTAGATTGGAGGCAGAAGGAGTTGGGTGCTTGTGTGAAGTCGATGGAAAGGATTAGTCTAGGGTTTTATTAATTGGGCCTTTTCTGTTGGGCTTTACTTTGGCCCTTCAGTTTTTATTAATCTTTCAAATTTTTTGTAAACTCTCTATTTTGTTATTAATGAAGCTCGGTTTAGATTAAAAAAAATAATAATAAATGAATGAATGATCAACAAATAAAAATAAAGACATGATAACTTATATTATGCTCCCTCAATGAAGACAATGTATGGCGCGTATTGATATGAGTCTCGTTATCCACGCGAAAAGGTAGAAGTGTGTACGTGCACATAGTAGGCGTAGAAGGCTCCTAGAGATTGTTAACCATAGTAAAAAAGGGGGATAAGTGATCATATATTGACGTCTCTAACAGAGAAACAAAACTAGTAAACCCTAATTTGGTGTGTATGAACGATTTGCCTACATGGTGATACCGCTGAGCTAATAAATGTTGGCCCCAGTTATATCTAACCGATGTCCTATAGTGCTCTATAAACTTTAAGTAATCTAAAGATATATTGTACCCTGTCTTGTTGGTCATAGCACAACAACCTAGAATTTGGAGCAAATAACCCCTCGTGACACACACCACCATAGCATCAGAAATAGGCTCATCCAACAAAAAATTCTGGAAGTACACCTCACGCAGAAACCGTAGCCTAACCGATCTAGAACTACCAGCCTTGTTTTTCTCTAACTCCGTTTTAAGAACATCGACGGGTGTACCTAGTGAACTAGCATACCAAGCTAAACGTTGTCCATCGATAGAAAAAGTCTGAAGGTAGAAACCATCAGTTGTAACCGGAAGACCATTGATATCATGGACGTCGTCTAACGTAACCGTCATCTCACCGAATGAGAAGTAGAAGCTGTTAGTCTCCGAATCCCACCTCTCGATAAACACATCAACCAGGTGCACGTTGGTTGACCAACACTTTATGCAATCAATGAGGAGAGAAAAACAAGATATCATAACCTGCTCTCTCAACTTTCTCAAACTGGTAAGATCCCATGTACGATGGGTACCGTACATCGCGTAGCACCGCGTGGGTTGACGAACCTACACAATATTTAAGTAAGCTAAACAATATATAAAAAATCATTTACTACACATTAAACCAATCTTAACTTAGCTCGTCCTTAAATACGTTATATGCCTCGTGAAGTCTATAATCTGGATAAATATCAGGTACGATGGGATTCACTCTTCAGAATTTCTAATCCAGATTCCCATGTGTAAGGGAAACTATATACGCAAGAGTGTCGGTGCGACGCCGGTGTCTAACTGACCATGAAGTGGGCTCACGCTGCACGGTATCCGTGCCATCAGAGTCTGATCCGGATTGATGACGAAGAGTATGTTGTCTATGAGGCATGCTGAAAATAAAAACAACACATTATTATATACCAAACAAACCCAAAAAAATTACCAAACACCCTTCTATATATTTAGATGCAAGACATAAACTTACGCAATGAATATGCAAGTCAATTTGGGGTCTAACATGCTGAATTTATTAAAACAGGTTCAATATCGAACACAATGTGCCTAGTATTGGTAAAATTGCAAACGAATTATTCATAATTTCAGGGCACGATATCGGGCATATTTGCGAGCACAGTGTGCCCAGTCTTGGTCAAATCACAAAGACTGTATTCAAAATTTGCCCAAGACTGGGCACACTGTGTTCGCAAATCCGCTCGACATGGAAACTCCAGATCTCCAAAACCCACGAACCCTAATCCTTCAAAACTAAACCATAATCACTAAAAAAAATATACTAAAACGTCGGCAATGACTTAACTAACATATATCTACAAGTAACTTTCCAAACAAAACCAGCAACAATGATATGAAAATTCATGTTTTCGGGCAGACACTATAACTGTAAATATCACTAAAAATACCTAACTAAATTGCAAAATAATTACACCAATAGGTATAGAATTAACACCTTAAAGTGTTTGCAAGTTTGGAATTCAGAAATCTCGCGTATATCGTTTGAATATTTTTAGAGGTTTTAGGTTAGATTAGAGATAAAAGACAGAATTTCAGCGGAAATAGATATTTTATATCACAAGTATTTCAATCAATTCCAGGGTCTCATTATAGCTAAAGGACGTCTCATTACAACTGGTTCTCTATATAGCCAAAAGGGGTCTTAATATAGCATTGGCTTTAAATAAATGATTCAGCAATATTATTAGAATAAGGGTTAGGCTAAACTACGCCCCTCAAAACTTTAAATTGTTCCAAATTAAGTTCACCCAAAAAAATATATAAATCACCCCAAATTATTTAAAAAAACATCAGTCAAAACTCTAAGTTTACCCAAATAAACATTTAAGTCACCCCAAATTTAAACTTCATTTTTTACCTCTCAGACAACTTTTTCATTTCTAAAGAACACATAAACTACATTTCTAAGTCAAAATCTTTCATTTCTTCTCCAAACAACAAACCTGCATCTTCTTTAATCAATAGGAAATAGATTAAAGAAATTGTTCTCGTATTTAATTGTTTAATTTTGTTTTTTTAGCTTTATGCTGGTTGTTGCTGGATTTTCATTTAGGTTGTAAAATGAGTTAGTTATAGTATTATAATCGAGTTTGTATACAATATTAGTGCTCTTGTGCTAAATTTGTATTACAACATTGGTATATATTCTGATTTGTAGTTTTATAGGATTTGTTGAAAAATAGAATTCTAGGTTCACTCTTGTTCTTTGACACTTTCGGTGTAATGCAGCTATACTGACAACGTAACTACATTGTACTGCAGCGTTTTAAGATGACAAAAAAGTAGCGCCATTAGTGTTTTAGTTTTGGTGAAAAATCACTTTAACTAGTCATTGTCAGCACATATAACACTGGCAACACTACGTCAATACTATCATAAAGCGCTGGGAGTGTAATGCAGTTATGGTGCCAGCATAACTACATTACACCGACCATATAGAAAGTTTTCTGTTATATATTTTATTATTTTGTGAAACCTCCTTTTTTTAGATATTTCTTAAATAACTTCGATACTTTTGGTTCCATGAAATATATTGATAGAATATAAACACGATCGAAAGGCTGACATGATGATGCTCAGGAAAAAAAGGCGGGAAAAAATCTTCCTAAACAGGTGCGTAACAATGAAATAGAAACCAGATCATCTTCTACCAAAACCCACCGTTCAAAGCACACGAAGCGGTCCGCGCAACACTGTTAGTATAAAACGTTTATATGAAAAATGGTGGTTCGTGCTATCGAGGATCATACTCCTGGTGAAGGTTCATCTTCATTGGATGATGCTACAACTTCTTATACTAATGAATTGCATCTGATTCTAACATAAACGCCTCTAATTCCTAATAAAACATCGGATAGCAAAATAGTGTTATACTATTTTCTGACTACCAACAGCACGAGACATACAACACATTTACCAGGAATGTGAATTTCTACACCTTATACTGCTAAGTATTTATTTAATTTGGTTTCTACCACTTTATAACAAGATTATAACAATCCAATTGTTTACGTATTTTCAATCACGGTCGGGTATTAACAGTCAGTCCAAGTACGGCTTGTTAGATCAGTGAGACCTTAACAGGCCAATGGTTGTACAAACTATCTTTCAACCAACTTTGTTATGGCCTCTTATCAGACACTTGAGCAAGTTCAGCTCAAACCCTCAATTTAGTGAAACCCATCTTAAACGTTAGCATTAGGAGACCAACACTTTTTAGTTCTACTTTTGAGATATGGCCATCATGTTAGAAGACATGTTCATTATTACTAGCCTTTTGGTAGTTGAAAAATAGTTGAAATCAAGCAGAGCAAAACATTTGGTGAACAGTACATGCATTATGCTATGTTGCTCGAAGTTACAAAAATAAAGATCAAAGATGAGTTAGAGAAGCGTGTTGAGATTTGTTTTGGTATGGTTTCAAGAATATATTTTTAGCCCCTCAGTATTGTGATTCAAATTCAGAACTTACTGTTCAGATAGTTTTACACGTCCCACGTACGTACATCATGTATATGTTATGATGCACCATTTTCACCAACACCAACTAGAAGAACGTACAAGTAGATTTTATCGCTTCATTGCAACACATGGATCGACTCGCTAGTATAGCATGGGGCACTTGCATGTTGCCAGTGATATAAAAGGGGATGGGAGGAGTGTCGAAGTCATCACTGAAAAGTATAACTGAATTTGAAACCTTGTTAGATTGTTGAATATATGACCATTTTCTTTGTTCACACTTTCAAGTTAACAGTGGATATAAGTCACAAAATTCGATTAAAGATTTTTAAATGGATGTTTGTTTAAAATTGATGGGTGTTTGTTTAAGTTTTCTAGATGTTGTCAATAGATGTTGGCTTAAGTTGAATGAGAATTATGTTGTATTTTAGAAAGGATATGTTCCACATTGTCGATGGAATTTCCAACCGTCGGTGTATAAACTACACAATAGCAACGTACTATGAAGCTGGTTGTATGTAAATTATACACCACCAATGTAATAAACCACCGACATTGTAGAATTTAAACACCAACAATGTAGTAGTACTGTTGACTTTAAAGACACGTTTATGATGACGGATAATTTCATTCACGTTCGAACCATTTTTCGAACGGATATTCCTCATCTATGCTAGTTCTATTAGAAATTTTGTAAGCGTTTTGACGCGGTTGACTTTTGCATCTATTTTATCTTTAAGTTCTTGCACCAAATGATCCAATATATCTGTTGTAATAACGCTTTGAAATCTCATACTGAAACCATCGTAGGTTTCATATTCAAATTGATATGGGAGTGACGTGATAAGTATACTCATAATCGTTTTCAAATAATCTAAACCTAATGACCACTTCATCATGTCGCGTGCTTGGGGCATCATACAAGCAGAACACGTTATTTCCCTAACGTGTATGAAGTATATTCTGCATAAAACTACGTTGATAAAACCAGGAGTTTCTTTCCACGTCGTGTATTTCAAGCAATCAATGTTTTTTAGCAGATGCACATCTTTGTGTATATTCCAATTCACATCACCCATGTCTATAAGTTTTCAATTTTAATTCCTTACAAATTCAAGCGTCTATTTAATGAGCTTTTGGGAAAGGATAGTGTTATCCATATATACCTATAAAAATTGCACAAATGTAAGTTGTGGATAGTGTAATTCCCTTAACAAATCTTCTTAGGACATCTATCGGATAAGAGTAACGCATATCCCGGAGTATGTCAGGATAAACCCATGTGATGAGTTTCATTTAAATTAGAAGTGTTCAGATCAAACATATAGGGGTTCAGATAAAGCATTGTCCTAAATTTTACTTGATAAGCTAATCGTAATATACCTATGAATATTTGAAATAATATGGTAATCGTAACAAAAAGATTAGAATAATGTTATAGTTTTGGATTGGCATTTCTTATATTTTCATAAAATTTAAGTTTTATCTGTGAAAACAGTACATAGATTACAATAAGAAATAGTTGAATGAAATAGTCTATATAAATTAACTGAAATCGGCTAGATCAATTTCTCTACGTTTTTAAAATTCTACATATCTCTTGCAACAAGGAATAATAGTAATTCCCAATTCCAAGATTTATAATCTCCTTTTCCCAATTTCGTAGAAGAGTGGTGTATCTTATTACACAGGCTTTAAGGAACAATCAAAGTTGCATAAAAAAATTATAATGTAAATATCTCAAAATTATTGTCAGTTGAACCAAATATTTTAGTTGAAATTAAACACTTACATTAACAAATTGATTGTCATTCACCTAACCCAATCCAATTTTCTTACTCTCTAACATCGGATGGGGTGATCCCCGTAAATGTAAATAAGTGTAACTAACATCATTCATCCCTGACTGCGCTACAAAGTTGTGGATGCAATTAAGATTTGATATGATTGTGATTCATTTTGGGAATTATCATCCAATAATCAAAAGTATTGATACTGTTGTCACACTATACACATTCCATAATCTTAGATCACTTCTCAATACTTTCACATATCCTTGTTTAATGGATCGGATAATCCATAAGCATATGATAGAGGGGATTCATAATTGAATTCCATCCATGTTGTTACTCATACAAGGAAAACACAATCGATTGATACCCGCAATGCACGTCTGATTTAACGTCGTTGATGGAAGTTATGAAACGTTTATAGAAGAGAGTGATTTTTTAAGTAATCATTCATATGAGAAACCCATTACACCTTAGAAGGTATTGTACCGCTTGACCTAAAAAGAACCATTCCACTTGATGTTAATGTATCGTACGAGTTCCAAATGATAGTTCAACTTTAAACGGTTTATCTAGAGGAGTAATATGACCACTTGATTATGTAGGAACTGTGTGCTCTTTCCGTAATTTGATTAGCAAAGTTTTGTTCCCTCGCATAATGGCCGACAGAACATTGAAAGTTTGATGTAATGATGGTCTACTTGCTTTCTCTGTATCTAGCATATGTGGGTAATATGCTTTGTCTCATTTAGTGGAAAATTCGATGCACAAATATATATTTTATGTTTCATAGTTGGACGATCATGGGCTTTTAGTTTATCTGCAGATTCTAAAATAGAAGATGTTCCCAGCTAGACTATGCCAAACCATTTATTGTACACATATTTTATGCTTCGTCTTTGTTTTGCATGATAACATTAACTAGTTATTTTCCAGTTTCTATTTTAATATTATTATTATTTCGTTAGATTAGTATGGGAAACTATACCTGACCTCTTCAAATGACCATGGATAGAGTGTAAAGGTATCGTTATGCCTTTACATACAAAATCGACGATGTCATGCGAACAAGGTATATTGTGCATGGTTCGTATCGAACACGAATTTGAACCAGCATTATCTTTCATATTTTGGAAAGATTCTAGAAAATAATTGTAAAGCTTCGTAAGACACGTTACTTCATAGTTCTTTGTACACTTTATGAAAAACATTATGTAGGGTTAAAACTCGACTATTCTCAAATGAGCCTCTAATTACTCCATGTTGCAAACTGAGCAAAGTATGCATCTTTAACTAAAACGACTTAAACTTACATTTTTTCGTACCAATTGTACTCTTTAGGGTGGAATGAGCACTCTCAATGCGGTTAGTATTTTGGTTACCGAAATGTAAGAACTTGTTAGTTTCCACGTCAAAAACTTATAATTGGAAGGCTCTGACTAACTATCATTGTATTCGGTTGCTTTTAGATAAAAAAAATTAGTCGTAGATCATTTCAGCCCGATACTTATTGAACAAGAAAATTGTGTCCGAAATCATCATGTTATTCCACAACTTCAAAAATGCACGGAGTCTTTTTTCTAGTTTATGATTTTTGTTTAGATGTTAATGTGTCGCCAACATAAACGTGGGTTGCTTTAGGAAACACTTGATCGATAGCCTTAACCAATCCTAAGTTTATATCCATCAAAATAATGGACGGTTGCTCGATGAAGTGAGTTACCATCAACGATTGCAAGTATTCTAATACATGTAGTTATCAATTTTCTCTCCGGGCATAAACACGAATATGAAGTCGAAAATCTTATCGATATCGTGTACTTTGTTGTCTTGTAAGTATTATCCATTATTAGTTCATTTGGAAATATTTATAGCAACTCTAAACTAATCGGGTATGCGAATAAAAGTATCTTTTAAGATACCACTCCCTTTTGCGACTGGTTTATTCCATTCGAAGTACTCTTGCAGTTCCAGATCACCTAAAAAATATTGCATCTGCAAGCGATCGCCTTTCTCGATCTTGTGGTATTTTGGTTAAGCATTGTATATAGTGGTCAAGCAAAGCGAATTCTTAGAGTTCATCTTATTCATTGTATATAGTACAAATCCCACTTTTAGTTCATTGTTAGTCTAAAAATTTATAGCGTAATGTCTTATTGACTGCGTATAAACGTCGGTGTAACTTACACCACCGACGACAAAAACAAATCTCAAATTCTAGTATAAATGTATTACCGCCAATAGAGAGCGTTATATCGCTAGCTACTAAAAAATTATATTTTCTAGCACAACTTAAATGATGTACACGGTGACTATTAATTAACTACTTCATAATATATTATTAAAACATTTGAATTTATTTTTTAAATAAAAAATTTGGTGGTAAATTTTGTGTTGAAATGAATGTCAAACTAGACTTTTCTAATTTTAAAATAAACCATTTATTTTTTGTTTTCGTAAAAAGGTTATAAAAAAAATATTAAACTATTTATATAAAAATCTTATATCGAACAATAGCTAATGGCTAATAGGTTAGTAACAAACTTAAAACAATCTAGATGTTCGACAACCATTCTCCCGAGTTTAGTTTATTCGTATTTTATCAAATTTTATACCATCAAAGGAATGAAATCAAATTTCGTATTCATGTCTAGGCTAGAAGTAGAAAGCAAAATTCAAATTGAAATCATAAATGAAAGAGATGCCTCGTACTCGGTTATTTTATCGGTATTCATACGTGGGCTTAAAAGGAGAAAGCAAAATTCAAATTGATATCACGAGACTTTGTAGTCTTATCTGCCATTTCGAATTTCAAGACCAACCGAGATACCTTTGGGCTTTGGCTGCCGCGTAACAATTTACGTGTATTTATTATTGCCAGCTTAGGAGTACTGCCTTAAATGTTCTGACAGACCGACTGGTCCAACGTCACTAACTTAAATACCTTAAAAAACTATATGAAAAATACACCGGTGCATAAACAAGAACGGTGCAAACGAATTTAAATCTGTGACGTGAAAATAAATATTTATATTTATTAACAGGACACAATATTGTGTTTTCAATTTCTTTTACATGTTAAAAACAAAAATAATAAAGATTTATTTTATGAGAATTTTTATTTAGTAAAGACTAATATTTAAACTTTATATAGATCTAGTTAACTACTCATGAATCACATTTGTATAGAATTTTGTAAAATATTGGTAAAACCAAATTAATAGATTATGAAATAGGTTAATAAAAAAATAGATGTTGAATAAAACTATAACTTTTACAAAAATGTTGATATATGCGCACAATTATTATATTTTATTATTAATTAATAGTAATTTATATGAATGGTGGGAAGTAAATTAAATATTATAATTTTTGTCGATGACTATTCTAAACTTATTATATATACATATTTATAAATCTAAAAGTTGAAGTTTTAAATATTCTAAATTAGTTCGGGAGACGATGTATATTTATTTTTGTAGGAATTCTGTTTTTTAAATTTGGATTGAAGTTTGAATTTTTTTGTTTGTTAGGTGTTTAATATTTGAATATTGAGGGTTTTTTAATTACAGCGATAATCATAGTATTTAAGTTTTTTTTTTGTTTGGTTTGGTGTTAGCACGATCAGCCGATGCTTGGTACATTTTAGATGTACTATTACATAAGAGAGGTATAATATTTATTCGCAAAAAAAAGAGCAAAATAAATTCTCGATTTTAAAACAAGTTGTAGAAGATTTTTTTTAGTGCTTGTCCACTTATTTTTTCCACAAGACAAAATCTCATCCAATAACAAAAGAAATAAGGCTCAAACAAATAGGTCTAGATAATCAAGCTCGTCTAGCTAAGTAGCAAGACAATTCTACGCATCAGTGTTCTAGTATGAATATTCCAGTTATTGGGGATTAGACATGGACTTTGGAGACTGAGTTGTAGGTTTCAGACTCCCTAGCGGTGTTCAATGGGTTTCAGGTTTCGACATCAAATATTATCACATGATAGGCCTCTTCTTGGACCTGCACGCATGAGTAAACATGTCAACTTTGGTAACCACTTCTAAACTTTCTTTTTCCTCTCATATTTCCTATAAAGTAGAGAGGTTATGAGTTTGTCCTTAGTGTTTGTCACCTTTTCGGCGGCTTCCTTTGCTATATTTTGGGTATCGTATCTTTCCTCTGTGTCGTTTGATCCAATGACATCTTTAAACTCGTACATGTATTTTTATTTTCCCATACTAATGAAATTAAATATATAAAAAAGATGTTACATTGAGTGATTGGAGGCTCAGATGATTAATCTTATATAGAGTAGTAGATTGGGGGCTCGAAGTGTTTGAAAGAATAACTCAAGTGTTTAAAACGAATTTTGCTTTAGTATTTATACGGTCGGGTCTTTTTTTTGTATTTTTAACTTCTCACTAAGTATTGTTGAAATATATAAGAAGACCAAGAGGCACAACGTGACAGTTTGCACACGTGATATTCCAAATGTCTACGGTAAAGGAAGTCATTAATGAGATATGACCATCATAAAACAAAGATTAAACATATTGTGTGTAATGTTGTTTTGAAATAATATATAATTAGGCTTGCTCAAGACTTTTAAGATTTGTAAAGAAGATTGGCAGCTAATACCTCTTATAAGTGCGAGGCTCAACCAACAACCCCCCCCCCCCCCAACACATGTCAAGATCAACCATCAGAGACACCTTATATGTATCATGATCAACCATGAGAAACCTCCTTATGTGGCAGGCTCATTCAACAAAGACCTCCAATATTTTGTTTATCATCTAATAAACATAGCATATGTGTTTGGGAATCGGCTAACCAAGGCCCCCAATAAAAATCACTCTTGACTAGTGATACATCTTTTACATCTAATATGTTTTTATTATACCGATACCATTTATACATCACTGAAGCAAGGATATACTCACACTAGCGGTCCGCATCTAAGTTGATATCCCAACTTCTATGCTAATCTCATACACTACATGGTTACACTTTTTTCCTCGGTAAAATAAATTATTTTTCTCAATGGAGATTTTAATTGGTGAGGGTTTCATGAGGCAAGGGGAGATAATATATATATATATATATAAACTTGCATGTAACTCGATATCCACAAAATAGAAGCTATATCAAGAATTCAGCCAATGAGGTATCATCATAGTCGGCTGCGACTCGAGTTTTGACTGGTAAATTAGTTATAAGTAACAAATTGTATAAATAAGGCCCGGTGGAAATCACATCCTCCAAGGCCCGTTTGTATGATATAAAACTAATTATAAACACCTTATCACGCTACCGAATAAGAGATTAATTTTATTCACTAAAGGTTTGCAACTACTTTATCTCTATAGAATTCTTTTACGTGTTAGTAAAAAACTGTCTATTAGTATGGACCTCCTCATATATAAGTTCAAACTACTAACAGATACTCAGCAAATACTTGTTATATCTTGAAAAACAAAATTATATTAGACCATAAACAATGTAGTAATGCAAATAATTTTTATAAAAATTTAATTATAGTTTTTCGATAATATTCAAAAAGACAATTTTAACGAAAAAACTACAAAAATTTATGATCATTTTTTTTACAATAGTCAGTATATATGTTTGAAAATATTCCATACACTTTATTATTAATATATATATTAATCAATGATTAGTGAGTACCTCTAATAATTTATATTTGAAAATATTCTATACCATAAACTTCAAAACATGAATTTAAAATTGTAAGATTTATAACCTTAAATTATTACCATAATCTAATTTTAAATGGACTTCAACTCATTCAAGTTTTTTTGTGGGTAAGGTTTACTAGTTTTTTATTTTCATTCTTATTTTTAGGTTTCTTAATAAGTTGTACCCATCTATCTAACATTTTGTTTTTCTGGCTATAAAATTAAGACCTCTAAAGTTAAGGTGTTTTGATCCATTATCACCTTACTCGTATTTGAGGGCGTCTTTGTGATGCTAGACTTCAAAACTTGGAATCAGATGGTTGTCCTCAAATATATGTGGTCCATTATTAGTAGTAACCAAAACTATATCTAGTTCAATTAAATTAAAACAGAAACAATTAAAAATAAACTTTAAATCTTGGATCCTCTCCCTCCCCGATTTGGAATAAATATTTATGTTTTAAAGCTCTAGCGTGTAAAATATATAGGGTGACGATCAGTATTGACGGGTCTAACTTATTTTGGTATGATACATGGTTTCTCTGAATCTATTTGATAACCCACAATAAATCAATTATTATTTGTGATTCTACGATTGACAACAACCAACCTTAAGGTTTGTGACTTAATTTTGGATGACCATTTGAACTATTCGGCCCAAATAAGGTCTGAGAGTTGCAGAAACCACCACAACCGTTAAGATATCAACAAACTCATTTTCTCACTCCCATCTCCGAGTATTAATTATAATACGGCTACATCTCTAGGTATTAGTTATAATACGGCTAATGTTGTGCATTCAAGAATCAAAATGTTAACTTGATCATCAAGAAAACTTACCATATCATATAGATTTTCACTCCATATGTCGGGTGGACTGAGTTGGTATGATAAAAATAGAATATATATTGTCACTTTTCTATTCTTTGTTTTACATCCTTGACAAGTTGTCTATTTGAGATAAACTCATTAGTTGTGGACTAAATTACAATTATTACCATGCTCTATATAAGTTTTGTGATGAACTCATCAATGATATAACATATGATTACGTATTCACTTATAGAATTTGAAATGGTCGGTTCTGATATGGAAATGAGTTTTTAGGATTTAATTTATAAACAACGTAAATTTAGGGATTTGATTGTAATTAGTATAAGTTTTGACTTTAATTTCTGAGTGATGAAAGTTTTAGGAAGCTATTGTGACTTTACATAATTCGTAAGGACTAAATAGCAATTAACCCGTTTTTGTAATAGATTCAGTTATTTAACTAAGTCTTGGCTCCTCTATATAAAGGACCACACAGATCTAATACAGAGGTTGAACACTTTTTACTTGAAACTCATTTTATACTTGTGTTTTCTCTCTCTAAAAATTCTAAAATACTTTCTCTCTCTAAGATTTCTCTCTACCAATTTACCAAAGCAAATCAAAACCTTATCACCTTCGAAGCTAAAGTTTACGCTTAATGGTCATGATTAGCCTCGATTTATAAATAAGACTACAAACTAGCCTTCATATCAGACCCGTCATTTGACATGTGTGTTTATTTGCGGTAAATTACTACGTTTGACAGAATTTGAACTCAATATAATTTTTGTTCCCTACCCCCCTTGCCTCTATGATTCCACGCCATGTGTTTTCACATCTATTGTTCAGATATTTTGGTACCAAAATTGTCTCACCAAGGTAACTATTTACGTGGTTCTAACTTAATTTTGTTATTTATATTTTTACGATTATCGTTTCTTTCGATTTTATAGTGATTTTTAAATTAGATAAACCTTAGTTATCCTTTTAAATTTTCTCATTCGAATTTGGATTACCTAATTGTCATTTGGATACGATTATTCTTTTGATAACTCATTTAATGCTAAATATTATTATTTATTGATAATTAGTTAGTTATTAGATATATTATTATAATTTAATATAACATAATATGTATTTATTTTATATTTATCATTATTTCAAAACTAATCCAATGATGTTAAAATCACCGTATGTAAAATCCAACTCAATAATACTATAGAATGTAAATATATATATATATATATATATATATATATATATATATATATATATAAATTGTTTATTAAAATGATGCATATTAACTAATAATATGAGAAATGTTAATGAAATTTAATAAAATTATTATTAAATTATGAATAAATAAATACTAATATTATTATGGTATCAAAAACAACCTAAATGAACTCCATAAGGAAAAAGAAAAGACTAGATATAAAAAACAATACAATAAGCTCTATATATTGTTGTTCCAGCAGGTTCCACCAGTGGTGTTGGACGCTTCACTTTCTTTTGTTTTCTCTTTGATTTCCAGTCACACAAACAACACATACATTTTGCAATTGGATCTTTTGTTTCCATGGCAAGTTTAGATCGTATCCGGAAGAGAGAGTATGAATGCTTTAAAGGGCAATAAAACTCAAGGTGGTTTAAGCATTGGATTTGTCTTCTCCATAAAAGCTTAAAGAAATTTTATTTACATGAGAGTATGAATGCTATAAAGGCAATAAAACTCAAGGTGGTTTAAGAATTGGATTTGTCTTCTCCATAAAAGCTTGAAGAAATTTTATTTACATGGGTTAGTGATTACTGTAAGCTATTTTATTTTAATAATTTTCGCAATTAACCTTTTACTGATTTTTTATGTCGGTCTTCCATAACATTTACCAATAGGCACCATAATTAGGAGTATTAGCTTAGATAACATTTGCTGTGTATTTTACTTTTATGATTTCAGTTTTCATTAATTAAAAGTTGATTAATAATTTATAAAACAAAATTACAAGTATAATTTTATTTTCCATATAAGAGTTTATTTTACCTTTCAAGTATATGATGATTATTGTTTTGCTCAGTTCTGAACTAAAAAATCCAAATCCAAATACTAAAGAAAGCACTATATTTGAATTTATTTTTATTTTATCCTTTTTTTGGAATTTCTTTTTAATTTTTGGTTGTTCACTGTATTGACTTTTGATTCAAGTGGATTCCATTTTCTCACATTTTGAAACAAAAAAAATAGAGAATTTATTTCACATATGTTTATATTTCGTTCCTATTGTTTAGGTTCATCCATCCGGCAAGGACCTTCCCTGCCGGGTGAAAAGGTTCACCCCTACCAGACTGCGATAAAAAAAACATTTTAGTAAAAAGTAAATTGGTGGTAAATGAAACGCCACTGTTTAAATTTTCGATCGACTATCCTTTTTTAATATAGTTTAGTCAAAGATTTTTTTAATTTATTATTTTTATTGGTTTGCATTCAACCAAAGTATCCTTTCAAACTTTAAAAAAATAATGAAACAACAAATACAAAATTAATTTAAAGTCATTTGTTTTGAAATATTTTTTTAAAAAAACCTTGAATTATAAGAATTTGTTTTTCATCGAGAATGTATATAATGCTCAACTAAACCACAAAAGATTAAGAAAGGCGGTCACTCACATTTGTAATATTTTTAGGCGAATTCAAAAGGTTAAATTGTTGCAAATGACATAGATTGACCTAAGACCAAAATAATATCCTAATTGAATTTTTTTTTGTACACACAGTTAGTTTAGATTTGTTACAAATGTTTCCACATGTGCCAATAATAGAGGTCGTTGGATCCATTTGTATCGGTATGACTTTCTACATTCAATTTGGGTTAATGTTTAGAGATAAAGTTGATAAATACAAGTGAGATTAAAATATTTGCAATCGTGATGGTAACTAACTTCATCGAAGAACCGTCCGTTGTTTTGACGAATAGATTCCTAGTTTTAGTGAAGGCTCTCAAACAAGTGTCCACTAATGTAACAGGAATGCTATGTTGATGACACATTAACATGAACGTTCTTGTGAAAACAAAGATACTCATTAATGAAAAAAAATAAAACTATGATGGTTTTTTACGTTTGTGGAATCAAATGATGTTTTCGGAGACGAAACTCGAGTTCAATAACAGTCGGTCTGAAATTATTCATGACTTCAAACATTAGATAAAAGCAATCAAATACATCAAAAAAATCTAGTTCCTTAAAGTGATAAGTTTCTCCGATGAATAAAATTACAAGGAGCACCATCTCCGACGTCTTAGATGAATAAAATTAAGTTGGACTTTACTAATATAAACCACTTTGTCAATGTAAATATTGCATGTCTTTGTTGGATTTAATTCAAAATATTGGGTTGATATTTACATTGGATTTTTTTCTTTGCTTTTTATATAGTTTTCCATAGTAAATTATGGTCCCTATGCAAATGGTACATCCTTGTTGTATCAGATCATAACACAAACCATACAAGAATTATCAATTATATCGTATTGCAAAAGATATCAAGAGATTCAAATTCGTAAGAACGTGATTGTCAACCACGAAGTGACCAATTTAGGTCATCTCATTTAATATTATGTGTCTTTTTGAACTATTTGTCATTAGAATGTATTTATGCTAAAAACTAATTTATTTTATGTATTCATTTTATGTTATTCTGCTCACGATTTGAAAATATCATACTTAACTCAATTAAATTAAACTTAAAATTCAAAGACATCAAAATAAAATACATTAAACATAAATAGGCGATACGAATAACATATACGTTGAGAAAAGTTATATCATTGCATATCTAGGTCTAGTAAATACTCATCTAACTCCATTTTATTATAGTTTCTTGTTAACGAGGTCCAACTCAATCTTGTGAATTATATGTTGTTTAATGAAATCAGTAATCCTCAAACCAAACACCTTATGCACCTCTTGTCTATTATTGTACGGGAGGTCATAAAGCCAAATATTTGGAACTGATTCCAAATATTGTATCATCATAGTTACATTTAACATCAATGTAAGAGGATGATAACTTACAAAAATAATGTTTAACATTAATGAAACCTGCAAAACAAAAAATATAATAACTTAATAACATCAAACGAACATAAAGAAACATTAAACATGAGTTGCAACAACACACATACTATTAGTCAAAGTCATTTGCTTTGTCAAATTCATATCCATCAACGAATGTGCATTTCGTTTATGCATATATTTTTTCAACGATTTGCTCATCCACATAACATATCATATATTTTATCATGAAACCAATTTCTTTCAAATTGAACATATTGAACAAAATATTCATGAGTTTTTACGACAGGTCGAACACCCAAAATATTGGTTCTAAATTCAAAATAAGTGCACCTGGTAAAGCTTTCTTCATGGTTGTGTTAAAGCGGAGGTGGAGCTCTTAGGAACCCGTACATGTACCCATAAATTTAGTATTACACACATTGTAATTAAAATACTCATTGGTAGTGTCATCCGACCTTATTATCTTCACATACTTGACGACTTGTAATAGTTGGTTGTTTTCATTAAGAGTACATCATATATTTAAAAAAATAGATGTTTGATTAGTTATACTATTTTGGTAGATGAAGACAAGTGGTATGTTTGAGTAGATTTTTATAGAGAAATGAATCATAAATTTGGCAAGATTTTGTACTAGCCGAACTAAATTGGTGAGAGATTTATATATGAAATTAAAATAAAGTTTGTACTAGTAAAACTAATTTTGTGTACAACCAATCATATACTAAACGAGCGATACTTAATTTTCAAACCGCCGATGTAAGTAATATATGTGCAAGTTATGATGATGTTGATGTCGGGATAGAAGTTGAAAAAGAAAATGTGTTGGACACAAATTGGGAGAGTGTACAGGTGGTACAGATTTTTTGTACCGTGATAATATATTTCATTAACGATAAATAATTTTCATAATACTGGTGCCAGTAATATACCTATGGTATGTGACGATCGTACTGACGGTAAAGTATTGTTAAAAACAAGTCCACTTTAGACAAGAACTGAGAGAGTGTATTAAAAAGTATAATATTATCGTATCGCTAATAATATATTACACTAATAGTACATAATTTTCATACCGCCGATGCCACTGATATACCAGTAGTGTGTAATGATGGTACCACCGATATAGGAGTTGGAAAATAACTATGTTTTTTTTATAAGAACTATAAGAGTATAATGAAAGTACAAACTTTTTATACCATTAGAAAGATACTACACCAAAGGTATTTCATATCACCGATGTGAGTAATATACATGTGGTGTATAATGATAGTACCAACGGTATAGGTTTTGAACAACAACTAAATTTTGGACAAGAACTAGGATAGTGCATATTTTTTGTAACAGTGGTAAAATACTACACCAATAGTATAAAACTTTCCTACCTCAAGCGCCACTAATATACTGGCGGTGTATAATGATTTTACCGTCCATATGTGAGTTGAAAAAACTGACCTTTTTATTCACAACTTCTATACCATCAGAACAAATATTATATCGGTCGCTTGAGGGATTGGTACCACCAATATAGTAGTGCAAAAAGAAACAAATATTTCTAAGTTTTCGTACCATCATAAACAACATCAACAATGCAAGAAAAAAAATATTTTAGTAAATATAAAAAATATAACATAAGAAAGATTCTAATCAACATAGGAAACATCATCCACATCCAAAAATATTCGTGACATCATCATTCGTCTTCGATTAAGAAAACATCAACATCCAAAAGTGCAATCCAAATACAAAAACATCATTCATCCGCGGTTGAGAAAACATACATAAGATAAAATAGTATAGAATAATCAGGACCCACAAAGTAGTGATATTCATAACTAGATTCGCGAAATTCATTTTTTCTTCTTCGTTGTTGGAAATAGATCGAATATCATTGGTCTTTTGAATCGACTCTAGTGCATCATTATCACCAAAAACTTTATGAGTGATGATATAACACCCATACCACTTCACATAGTTATCGTACCAAACTGTCGTGAACTTACAGTTTCCAGAAATGTGAGGTTTTATACGGTCCACTGGAAGTAAACGGTTACGTCATCCATTCTAATTAGACATCATGCAAGGGTATCGGTTATGCTCCCTTTCTTAATATATGGTATAGCTTATTGAGGAGACTTTGTCTTATCCTGGATCATACCAAACTACCGCATCACTCGTTTCGTGATATATCTTTCCACAATCCACATAACCCAAATCAGATTGTTGTAGAGTATGATCTTTTGTACCGAGAACCAAGCCCTCATTTTTGCATATGGCTTGAATATAAGTTGTAAACAAACACATAACTTAACATGTTCTGACCAAACAAACTAACACACTTTGGATTTCATAAAAGTAAAACAAAAAGTGAAATAGATATATCATTCCTCTTGAGACCAATAATAATGTTACGATAACAGATTTTTTGGTCACACATTCGTTCCAATAGCTTTTTTGGCAACCGACTAAGAATATTCGGATTTGACATGTTATACCTATTATTTATGTAGAAGAAAAAACAATGATAATGGTCATAGATCATAAATATGATTGTGTCATCTTTTTATTTTCAAATTTTCGAAATTTTCGCTATAATCCATAATATAATGCAACTTTTACTGACATTTCGGTACAAATCCATTGTACAAACTATCATGGATCAATTTGAACAAACACACTCTTTTATAATCTTAATAAAAAAATATAGATAAGTATGAGTTTGATGTTTGATATAATCAAATTTTATAAATTTTATAGTATATACTTAATTAACTAAAATTAATCTTTTTAAAAATCATATTTTAACAGAATAAAAAAAAATTAGATATTTTAATTATGTTTTAATGTATAAATTTACATATCACTCTCAAAAAATTAGAAGTTATATATTTATCATTTATTTTATAAAATTCGAATTAAAGTTTCAAAAATTAAGTTTCAATCAATAAATTTCTTGGTAATGATGTTTTGCTGTATTGCATTTTAAGGCAAATAAAATTTTAATTTATACTATTTTGAAATATATACTTATATAAGCAAGCTTGAGGACTCCGCCTAATATTCTATCCGAGCATCTGTAATTACATAAGATGACGACAATTCACACAACTCTATAATAGAGTATCCGAGTATATATATATATAGAGGAGAGGACGCAACAAATTCATCAACCACTATGCCTACTTATTACAACTTTATAAAACCAAAGAAAGATAGTTTTCCCTTAAGTTCTAAGTTTTCAAAACTATTATGTATTGAAATGACTTTTAAAAATCAGATACGGAGAACTAAAAGAGTGGTTTTGGTTGATCATGCCGATCGGGTGATTTCTTTTGCAAGATTAGCTTTTGAAAGCACATGCTTTGCTGTAAAGGTGAGATCCTTCTGTTTACACATTTAGGCTTTAATCGTCTACTACATATCATGCTTTTAGATATAACTTGAGCGTTCTAACTGCTGAGCAGTTGTCAGCTTTCCACTGTTGGTGCAAAACATCAAGTCAAGCTCCTGAGTTAAGGGCTAGATACTACAACCCAAGCAACCATGATGGTTATGCGGCAATTGCTGCAGTGCTAAAGAAGAATGGAGCCATTCTAAACTTCAAATTTTGGGTAGTGCACTTTTCAAGGATACTAGCAGATCCTGAGCGGTTAGAGTGGCAGGTTAAATTAATTATATCAAGATTCTTCATATCTGTTTTTAGTCGTTGTGTTTTTTTGTTTTTTTTTTCGGAATCCTGATACTTGATTTGAATTACTTGTTCAATAATTCATCAAATCTCTGTAACAGGTACTAACTGCTTGGGATGTTGACATAGCAATTTGTAGTGAGAATGTGTTTCCCTTTCATGACGGGCTCGGGTATAACAAGATGCTCGATAGTGCAAAGCCTGTGTCTCACCCAAACAGAAAACATGTAACTCTCTCTATACATACATATATACATTTACATATATACATTTATCTAGATTTTCACATATTGATTAGATTATTTGTTGAATCAGTTAATTTTATGTAAGTTCATATCCATTCATATGAACAATGGGTGTGATTTCTGCACAATTTAATGATTCCACATTCTACAGAATATTCAAGGTTTTATGATAAAAACAACGTGGACTGTGGAGCCTGTTGTCACAAATTCCCTTCCTCCTGGAACTGAGTCAAGAACGGTCTCTAGTTTCTTCAACGACCTTGCCTATCTTACATAGTTAGATAGCATGCCGACCTGTTTACATTTACCTTGATTTTTCACTTTCAGGGTTTTGGAAACGTTGGATCCTGGGCTGCGGAGCTGATCCAAGAAAATGGAGGCAAAATTGTAGGGGTGAGTGACGTATCAGGTGCGGTCAAGAACATAAATGGCCTAGACATACCAAGTCTGAAGCGATATGCAACGGAAAACGGAGGTGTCAAAGGGTTTGACAATGCGGACGCGATTGATTCTCAATCGATACTCGTTGAAGACTGTGACGTCCTCATCCCTGCAGCACTCGGTGGTGTCATAAACAGGTTTGATTTTATGATAAGAAATTAGTGATATTTTTATATGCTGCTTCGGATCTTAATATGCAGCTCTTATTATGTTTTGGTTGAAGGGAAAATGCCAGTGATATCAGAGCCAAATTCATAATAGAAGCTGCTAATCACCCTACGGATCCTGAAGCCGACGAGGTTAGACTATCCCTTGTATATTTTTACAGTACACAGAATATTTTGATTTATTTACTACCATAATCAGTTTTCTTAAACATACACAGTCTTACCTTAGCTTTTGATTCAATAAGATTCTGTACTGAAAGGGGTTTGAACTAACAGATACTAAAGAAGAGAGGAGTCGTAGTCCTTCCGGACATATATGCTAACTCAGGAGGAGTTACTGTCAGCTATTTCGAGTGGGCGCAGGTATATCTTTTTCTCTCTATATATATATATATAAAAACGTGAGGATCAAGAAATCAGTTATATTTCATAATTTGTCAATTTTCTAATAGTTTTATGATGTGTTATAAAACATTTCAGAACATTCAAGCCTTCATGTGGGAGGAAGCGGAGGTTAACGAAGAGTTGCAGAAGTACATGAGTAGGGCGTTTATGGATATGAAAGAAATGTGCAGAACGCACAACTGCGATCTTCGTATGGGAGCCTTCACTCTCGGTGTCAACCGAGTAGCACACGCTACTTGTCTCCGGGGATGGGGAGCTTGAAATAGTCCTCACTCCTACCGTTCGCTCTTGGCTTACTATATGTGCTTTTATTGTAAAATTTCATACTCTAGAATATGTTTCGTGCCTCTTGGAAATTGAGATTTCAATCGAATTTGAGCTCCAACATCTGAGTTTTTTCTATTGAAAGGTTACGTGTGGTGGAAGTTAGTAAGTTATTATTTCCACGTGAAATGTTTATATAAATGTAAACACAAAAAGTTAGTCCATACATTTGACTATATAAAACAACCACTTTTAATAAATCTCAGTGTATAACAAACTTATATATGTATATATTAAATTTCAATATACTCGTAATAAATACGAAAATATCATAAATGCCGTGATTCAAAATTCCAATCATATATAAATTATTATTTTAATCTATACGTCATTTTTTTTAATTGAAAAGTACACATGATATATTTTCTTTTGTAAATATTTTATTTATTTATTTTGAATTATTTCAAGCTAAATTTTCTTGACATCATTAATCAATATATATCGGGTTAATATTAATACTAGTCGAGTCGTTTTTATTTAATTTTTATTTTTTGTTTGGTTTATTTCTTTTGTAATATTAATATTTAGTCGAACCGTTTTTATTTTTTGTTTAGTTTATGTTTTTTTGTTTTAGTTTTTTTGTTGATGCAATGTAGGGGTTTTTTTTACTTTTCTTTTCATAAAGAAACGCCAAAACATAATTGATTCAGCTGAATGACAAAAATAAACAACGATAAATGAAACCATATTCCAAGGAAAACATGATAAATAAAACCTTATGTTGAACCCTTTGTAGTGAAAATTATTATTATTCAACAAAAATTGTTTAAAATTAAGGTGTATGAGGTTTTATATACGAGGTGTTCAAAACCTTAATTATAATACAAATAAATAAAATAAATATCTTAAAATAGAATCAAATCAAATATTAAAACAATTAGACTTGATTTGAATAATATAAAATATTTGAATAAAATAAAATAAATTTAAAACGTTTTTGTATGGGTTTTTGAGCTACATCATTGTTTACTTTCAACGTCGCGTGGATGTATCACAACATGAAACGACTTGGTACAACTCTTCTTACAAAATTACTTCTGATCATAAATATTTCAAAGCTCATAGACTATATTACATATTTTGCACATTCATAGAATTGGTTACTCGAAAATTTTTGAAAAATTTACAAGTTGATGAGAATATTCCCTCATCATTACATCCTCACATGGATAATGGTTCAGACATTCTAGAATGAGCTACAGTCTAACAACTAGTTGATAATATATGCAACAAATGAAGGGTCCACCAACAAGAGAACGAATGAAGAAGCATATGAAATAAACTACGGATAACCAATTTTACAAATTTCGTAAGATGTTTCGAAGATTGAAGTTTAATATTTCATTCGATGATCTATTAAAACAAATGCCAAAGTATTAAAAAAAATATTATGACTCAAAAAATAGTTTCAAGATTTCGAGTTGGTGTTGTTGATTGAATAATCTACTACATTGCTTCATAACAAACTACTACCAAAACTCAAAGATCAATCCAGTTTTACTATACCTTGAACACTTGTTATTATTAGTTTAGAAAAATAATTATGTTATTGATGTGTTATTATAAATTTTATATCTTTAATTTATATAAACTTAGAATAATAAGAAATTAAACCTACGATTGTGCCATTGCAACTAGTTGCTAAATCTTCTAAACGTCTGAGGAGAATAATAAAAAATATTCTAATGAAAGTAGATAATTTCATGTTTAAATATACTTCATTATTCTAGATATAGAGGAATATAAAATTTTACCTTTAATTTTAAAATTACCAATTTTAGTACTATTTGGACCATAATAGATGTTGAGGCTCGTAAATTAAGAATTTGTGTAGATGGCGAACAATAGAGTTTAGTGCGTTTGAAGCTATAATCACTTGGATAACAATATTTGTTTCTCAATAAATATAATACATAGATTAATTTAAAAATATACATGAAACCCTTACTTTTTTTGTAAGTTAAATAAAAACATGTATGAATCCTTTCATTTTTCTGAAATTAATTTGAAAATGATCATGAAACTTTTCCTCATTCTGTATTAGAAACTTTATTAATAATTTTTTAAACTAGACGAGAATGATATTTGTTGTAAGATGTAGTTGAGTTTGTAAAATATTTGAATAACCTACCAATTCTAGATCATAACCTTAAGCTTAAAATATTTCTAATTTTAAAAATAGAGTAAAAATCACTCATTTTGGAATTTCATAAATTAATACTAAAATAATTGTCTTCACATTTAAGTTATGTGTATTTAGAAGAGCCTAAATATTTTTTGATTATTAATACTTCCTTATATACAACACATCAAGCGTATATTCTAAGAGTATTAATACCATTTCACAAAATCATTCTGAGTGTATTAAGACAATTCAAGGAAATCATTTGATGGACAATCTCTAATATCATAGGGATTAACCCTTTAATATGGTAACATAAAACTTTGATGGAAGAAATATGCAAACCAATTGTATAACCACAAAGGTTGTTAAATCTAGCCATATAGGAGGTGGTGATAAAATAAGTGGTACAATTATTGGATGTTGGTATTATATACCCAATTTTAGATGGTACTTGGGTGAATCCGATACAAATTGTCTGAAACAGGAATATCGGTGATCACAAACGATATGAATGAAATAATACCAAACCCGAACGGTTGTGGGATGGAGATTATGAATTTATTATAGGAGATTAAATCACAAAACACATAAAAATAATTTCCCTCATTTAATCATTGATCAGATGTTGGAGGGATTAGTTCGTCATGTTTTCAATTGTTTCCTTAATTGATATTTTGGATCTTACCAAATTTCAATTCAACTCGAAAAATTAAAGACGACCACTTTCACATGCACGGATGGTATTTTTGTGTATCAGAATATGTTTTTTGTCTATGAAATTCACAAGCCACTTTTGAGTGTTGAATAATGTCTATTATTTTGGATATGGTTAAAACCTCCATCGAAGTGTTCCTGAATAAATTTTATATATTTGATGATTCATTTGAAATTTGTTATTTTAGAAATTGTTTCTTGTGTTGCACAAATGTGTTGATACTAACATTTTTCTAAATTCGAAAAAGTATATTATATAGTACAAGATGGGAATATTTTAAAACATCGCATCTCATTAAAGTTGGCATGTTGTAAATTCAAAAGCTGAAAAGTACTTTAGAGAATATTTGGAAAAACCAATCATAGCCGTGTGATGGTTTATATAACCTTATTTTTTGCCCAACTTGAGGTGATCATTTGGACAATATGATGAAAATTATTTTGTAGATCCTGTAAACCTATAGTATTTCCACTTGTGCATGGATTCTTTTCAAATTTACTTGTACTTAGAGAAGACGAGCATGTTGTATCATTTATGGGTAATAGTATAGAGTGTACAACGATTTTGATTAATGCATTATTTCAACTTCTTTTTAAAACAAATTATTTGTATTTTTGTGAAGTTAATATTTATTATGATGAATTTTATGAATAATCTCTATAGAATTATCAAATTGGACTTGTCTTACAAAACATTTTTCTTCGAACATCACTCTTTTGTTTTATCTATGTTTGCGTATCCATTATTTTTGTTGTTATTTCGCTTTATTGTTCTATTTTTTTGTTTTATTTTCTATAACTTGTTTGTATAACCATTTATATAATCTTCCATGTTATTTTTCTATTTGTTTTCTTTTTTATATATTTATAGCGATAAAACATATTAGTTTTCAATCCATGCTACATAGATAATAATGATTCTCCCCGCAAATCGGGGTAATATTGTTTATTTATACTTATTTTATATAAAGTATTATTAATGTTGGAGATACTATTCAATGTTAAGTTGGGGTGTGGGATATTAAACCATAGTCTACTAGTGTCACAAATGAAATTACATGATCTCGAATACCAGAAATCGCATACTTTATTATTTTAGGAATCTAATTTAGGTTTAGTGAATTGTTACTTAGTAGAAAAGAAATATTGCATGTTTAGAGTTTTATTTTAAAAAGTTTTTATTATATTTTGTTGTTTGGATAATGTATACTTTTAATTTTTGTATGTGTTAGCACACTTGGATATATATGCCCATTCTCATCACATTTACAATACTTGATTTTACGTTCTCTAGGATTATCCTCACACTCCTAGTTTTTAATTTAGGGCTTGTCTAGGCTTGTGTTTCCCTGTCTTGAGTTGAATATTTTGAGCATCGTGCTAAATTTATTTATTAACAAAAAAATCAAAATTACTTATGTTAGTTAATTATTCAGAGACGTGTTTAGTAACACTCGTGAATGTCATTTTTTACACTTTATTTGAGACATGTTTGTCTCACCCGGATTTGTCTTGGTTATATATTTGGTTTTTTCATTTGTGAACCAGTAATTGGGAGTCACTCATTAACTGTGATGAGAGAATAAATGACAAGAATAAGGAATCTTGGATCTTGGACCTGATATGATTAGAGCTCAAAATGTAGAGAGAGAAAGTAGAAACAGAATATATTAAAGAATTGTCCACCTACCACGAATCAATGGGTTCCCTTTTATAGTGGGGAAGGTGGGACCCATTTATGTCTTTGGTAGTCTTTATTGTTTCACAAACTACTTTATTTACATATTGTCCTCAAGTAAATAAATAAATACAATAATGGGCATATGTCCCTTCTCCTCTTTGCAATTAACTTCTTTTCCAATGGGACTGTCGAATTACTCCCTTATCAGTAGCCCCCCAGTCTTCAAGAGCATCGAGAATGAAGACTTGTAAATAAATAAATTATTTCAAAACGTCTTTGTCCTCCATGCCTCGGTATCGATCGACCACCTTGCCTCGGTATCGGTGCGGCTGAAGAAGACATCCCTGACCGATTGTTTTTCCTTTGTGATGTCCGACCCCCTATATTTAAAGCTTCTGAGACGGCTACGAATCGTCCCCGACGCTAAAAGACTTTATTATGGGCCTACCACTGACCCCAACTAATCGATTCCCCATGGGCCCAAACGGGTAATCAGGCCTTGGAAGAGAAACCGAATATGTGGAGCCCATCTAGTGTACCCATCTGTACTAACCGGTGCAGACCTACGATGCTAGCCTGACAAGACCCTATAACGTGCTCTATTGGAGCTGAATCTACACGTGTCCTCCCCTTACTTGAAGCGTGCTCGTCTGCACATTTCTTCAAAAGGCTCTTCAACTTCCCGTATTTTTTTGTCATTTGGCCTCTCTGATGCGTAAAGCGGTTAAGGCAAGCTGCCTATAAATAATCCACTCACAAAATCAGTCTGAGAATTTCTAGAGAGAGAAAGTTCTGCCCTGATCATTCTAGAGAGAGAAAGCATTGTTTATGAAAGCAAGAACCCGAAGCTGAAATAGAAGTCAAAGAAGCAGAACGAGTCTGTATTTAGGTTTATTGACTGGGCTAGTATTATCGATCGAGCCGAAGAATATCGAGCTGCGGGATTGATCTGGAGTTCTGACACTAAGCCTTTCGCACCTGTGCCTTTACCCCCAGGACCCCGTTCTACCCAATCCCATTCCTGCTGAAACTTTCATCGTGCCTGAACCTGCTGACGCTCAAACCCCCGAGGCTATCGTTATTCCCTCCAGCGGCAGCTCTCCAAACTCCCCGATCGCACAGTCCGACCACCCGACGCCACCGTCGGTAAATTCTCCCACTAGCTCACCCACTTTTCTTCCTAGACGCCAAGGAAGAACTAAGATCCTTTCAATGGGGGATTCCAGCACCTCTACTTCACCTGCGGGGGGTACCTCTCCTGAAATAGTCCAGCTGAATCCCACCATTCAAGTGTACCGGACGGGTATCAATACCGCGTGTACCCGTTTGGGCGTTGTCCGAAGGGATCTCGACCGTCAGAACCTGGAGATTGAGCGTGCTCGCCAACAGCTCAAAACCGAATCAAAGTTCGCCCGCACCGGCAGCAACTCCAGCTTTATAGATCCTTTTTCCCAATTGGTCAATCCTGAAGCTGCTGGCTCCCATATGCCCGATGTTATCCCGGTAGAAGATGCTAATGAGCCAGACGCGGGGAATGGAACGGGGGAAGGTGTTTTCGTTGTTGGTAGGGCTGCTGCTCCTCCCGAAGAACCCCTTCTAGCAGAGATAGAAGCAGTCATAACCACCACTTACCACCGGCTGTTTCCCAGGGACAGCGTTATTTCCCTTTTTGAGGGCAAATATCTCTACTTCTCTGCCGTGGAACAGGCAGAGCTTCTGATCCGATGGGGGATCCCGGAGTGCATCACAGTACGATTCCCCGTTCCTGGTAGGGGTGAGCAAAAACCGAAAAAAACCGAACCGACCGACCAAACCAAACCGAAATTTGTCGGTTTGGTCGGTCTAAAAATAATAATAATCGATTTCGGTTTTAAAATTTCAAACCGAAATAAATTCGGTCGATTTTCGGTTTTTCGGAAAGGGGAACCGAATATAACCGAAACCGACCGAAGTTATATAGAGTTTTATACCCCTTTTATATCAGCTTACTACTTCGTCCTAGTGGTCCTATATTAATATTTAAGGTACTTGTGGCATGGGGGGCGATGTGTTCGAACCCCACAAGTGCCTTTTTAGATTTTCATCAAAACTTTAAGCCGACTTTCATTACTATTTAACTTCTCCGTCATTCTGTTTCCTTTCATTATTATTTAACTTCTCCATCATTCCGTTTCCTTTCATTATTATTTAACTTCTCCTCATTCCGTTTCCTTTTTTTATTTGTATTTCTTTATGTCATATATTTTTTTATTTGTTACACTTAAATAGCAATATTATTATAGTATTTATTATATTAAAATTATAACTATAAATTTAATATTATAAATATAAAAAATTAATAATTAGTTAACATTGTAATTTTTTTTGCAATTTTCTTTTTAAATTCTTCAACTAAAAAATTAATTCGAAAAAAACCGGATGGAACCGCATCGAACCGCACCGAACCGCACCGAACCGCACCGACCGAACGTACCAAACCGCACCTCTGTTAAAACCGAAAAAACTGACCGAAACCGACCGAAACCGAAAAAAAACCGATTTTTTTATTACTAAATCGGTTTAATAATATACAAACCGAATTATTTCGGTTCGGTTTAAAAATTTATAAAAAAACCGACCGAATCTCACCCCTAGTTCCTGGTGAGACGCCTGTGTATGTTCGGTCGCGGGAAATCGTCATCTTCGCAGAGCTCTTCAACTGGGCCTCCAGTTTCCCCTCGACCCTGAGATCGCTTTATACTTCAAGACAATTGGCATTTGCCCCTCACAGCTAATGCCCAATGCGTGGTATACGCTGATGTCATGTATAACGGCCTCTCGCCTATCGGGTCGGGTTATGCCGATGAAGGAGTACATCGCCATGTCCGGACTCTCTAACTCCCCCAAGTCATCCTTTTTCTATTCTTCCTTGGCCAACACTTGGAAGATCGTAAACAATTTTCTCGAGGGCGATAAGGGCTGAAAGAATCGGTTTATCTTCCTTAGTGGTTGCTGGGAAAATGGCCGTCCATATACTAAGGAGAACTCGAGGAGGTTGCTGCGGACGTGGGTTCCCGATGGTAATCACAGAACATATATATATATATTGTTTTTTTGTTTTTACTAAGAAATATCCGACCTTTGTGCAGTGTAAAAAGAGTTTATCCAGGAGCTGAAGATGGACTACTTCAAAGTTGGCAAAGTAACCTTCCAAATTTTGAAGGACTTTGCCAAGAAGAACTGGGTTCGGGCGTTTCACCGCGCCTTCAAGAACACGAATTTGATCATGAGCAACCTCTGGCGTTGTTCTGCTGAACCGCTCACCTTGGAGCAACTGCGCCAACCACCTAGCTTGGTGGATTTGGTTGCCAAGACAGACGCGCCCGACGCACACCTGTTCCATCCCAAACGCAATAAGGCGCCTAGCAAATGCTCCAAGTGAGACGAGGATGCCGAGCTGGCGAATGCTGAGACAACGGAGGCCGACGCTATAGGACAAAGGGTTGGAGTTGTTACTGAGGATGATGAAGCCCCCCGGTCTGAGGAAGTGACCAAGAAAGTGAAGGAGAAGGCTGAGGCTGATGGTGCCCGAGCCAAAAAATCGAAACGCCCAAAGAAGGAGAGTGGTCCTGCTGATACTCCCGCTTCCGTTGATAACACGACCATCCCGACGCTTTTTGAACAATACGAGGAGGTCAAGGGTGGGGAGGTGGCCGCTCCCGCAGCAGTACCGTCTGAGAAAGCTCCGGTTGTGGTGATTCCTAATGATGATGATGTGAGGCGAAAGAACGTTGTTCCCTCAGGGGCAGCGGAAGCTGACTGGGCATCGTCCAGTAGTACTAAGCCCGTGCTGTCAGTTCCTGGGAGCCCGTATACCTTCGCTTTACGGGTAACTGACGGGTTATACTTGTCTTTGTACAATGTGATCGTGCCTTTGTCGATGAAAGAAAGGCATGCAGGAGAGCTAAGCCAGAAGCTTACGGATGCGGAAGGGAAAATTGTCGCGCTTGAAGAGGAGGTAAAAAAAGCTCTTGGAGGACAAGCTGAAAAAGGTTGAAAAAACCTTAGGGCGGGTCAGAAAGGAATGCGACGACCGAGTTGGGCAGTTAGCAGTGACAAAAATTCAGAACCATTTCTTTCGTTACTCTGCAGCGAAGAAAGCGAAAGAGATTGTCGATCTTAAAAATGACAACGCACTATTTGCTGATAAGTGTCAGAAATGGACGGACAAATAGACTGCCGAGGCTAATGCGGCTTATGTGCTGACCTTTCACAACCGCTTCCCCGACCTTCCCCTTGGGTCCATGTGGTTGGATGTTCCCGAGGCAGATCGACCATCCGATGTGGTCTGCGAAGATGAAGAGTCGGAGGACGCAGAGACTGAGCCTGAGGATGAGGACGCTTAAACTCCCCCCCCCCCCTTTTGTATCGAAATTTTGTAACTTTTGGGTCTGTAGATCCCTTTTGACTGTGTTTGTAGATCTCTTTTGACTGTGTCGTTACTGTTCACCTTGAAATGTTTAAATTTTCCCATAATCTCGAAGTTTTCTCCAATCTGCTTCTGTAATTCGATATCTGATCGGGCATGATTGTTTTCATTGCTAATAAATTTTCATAGGGTCGAAAATAATGTTCTGTTGATCGGTGCTTAATTGAAAAAACTCCATAGGGTCGGGAATAATAATGTAGATCACCTATTAAAAATGTAGATCAGGTAAACACTGAAAAACCTATTAAGGTTCTATAGATCAATGTGTACTCGAAAATTTCCCATAGGGTCGAGAATAAAGATGTAGATCAGTTAAATACTGAAAAAACCCATTAAAGTTCTGTCGATTAATATGTAATTGAAACCTTTCCCATAGGGTCAGGAATAAAAATGTAGATCAGTTAGACACTGAAAAACCTATTAAGGTTCCGTAGATCAATGTGTAATTGTAAATTTTCCCATCGGGTCGGGAATAAAAATGTAGATCAGTTAGACACGGAAAAACCCATTAAGGTTCTGTAGATCAATTAAGATCGCCAAAAGTTGTCTATTAGCTCGTCAGCTAATGGACTCTCTTTTAATACTTCCGAATTTTAATAGGCAAAATATTAGATTAAAAAGATCGGTTGCTATGATGCCTCATTAAAACCTTCTCGCGCCACCGAGGTAGGAAAGAGTACATCTCCGACCAAAGGTTTTTACATAGACAATGATTACAAAGAATTTATAAAGATTGATAAAATTACTTCAAATATATCTTTAAATATTCAATGTTCCAAGGGAGCCTTAATAAACGTCTGTGCTTGTCCTGCAATCGATACGTCCCACTCTTAATTCTTTCCACTACTTTATACGGTCCTTCCCAGTTCGGGGCGAGTTTGTCGAGGCTTTTGTCTTTGGTATGCAGAAAAACTCTTCTCAAAACCCTATCCCCAACTTGGAACTCTCGCCGACGTACCTTTGGCGCATACCGACTCCTCATTAAGGTCTGATAATGTAAAGAATTCAGTTGAGCTCGGCTTCTTTTTTCTTCTACCAGGTCTAAATCTAGTCGTTTCTCATCCTCGTTTGTATTCTCATCATAATGCCTGATCCTAAAAGATGGGAATATTGACTCTACTGGGGTGACATCATCCATTCCATAAACCAAGGCATAAGGTGATTCTTTAGTCACCGTTCGAGGCATAGTTCGGTAAGCCCACAATACTTCTTGCAAGTAACCCGGCCATTTACCAGCTTTACCTTCCATGTTCTTTTTTAGCCCGTCCAGGATGGTTCGGTTCGTGATTTCAACTTTCATGTTCGCCTGGGGATGGAAAGGGGCAGAAAAACATTGCCTAATTCTATGGGTCGTACAAAAGGATTTCATCTCGCTGCTGTCAAACTGAGGTACGTTGTCTATGGTGAGCCTTTGAGGTACCCCGAACCTACAGCAGATGTTCGACCAGATAAATTTGATGATATCCTTAGTCCTCGTTCCCGATAATGGTTCGGCTTAGCCCCGCACACCTGCGATAATCTCAGACCGGCCAGGGCAGCTTCATATTCAGCTTCGTTGTTAGAAGTGGCAAAACCAAATTAGATTGCCTAATGCATATTTATGCTCGTAGGGGTGATTATATGTACGCTCGCGCCGCACCCATTGACGTTCGACCCACCATCGGTTCGAATAACCCACTCAACTAGCTCTTCTTTCTCGGGCGACTCTTCTTGGTCTGGTCGGTTGGAATGAAATTCGACTATGAAATCCGCTAGGGCCTGGCCTTTGATGGTTGTTTTTGGCTCAAAATTGATGTCAAAATCGCCTAGCTCAACCGACCATTTAGCCATTCTTTCTAACATGTCCGGTCGCTGAAGAACATACCTGATTGGAAAAGAGGTTCGAACGACAATGGGGTGGGCCTGAAAATATGGTCGCATTTTTCGCGCCGCGGTCACCAAAGCCAAGGCCATTTTGTCCAACTTTAAATACCGCGTCTCCGCATCTAATAGGCTTTTGCTCACGAAGTATACTGCTTTGGGAACTGTTCCCGATTCGCAGATCAGTGCCGCATGTACCACAAAATCTGAAACTGCTATATAAAGAAAAAGAGTCTCCCCTGTCAGGGGCTTCTTTAGAAGGTTCGGGGACGATAAATAAGTTTTGATCCCTAAAAGGCCTTATCACAAGCTGGCATCCAAACAAAAGACTTAGCATTTCGCAAGACCTGAAAAAATGGAGCGCATTTGTCAGATGAACGAGAAATAAATCGATTCAGAGCCGCTAAACGCCCGGTTAATATCTGAACCTCCTTGATATTCCTGGGCGGGGTCATGTTGGTAAGACCTTGTAACTGAATCGGGTCTGCCTCGATTCCTTTTTTGCTAACAAAGAATCCCAAGAACTTTCCCGATCTTACCCCAAAAGAACATTTTTCCGGGTTTAACTTGAGATTTATACTCCTTAGACTGCCAAAAGTCTCCCTCAAATCAGCGAGATGATCTTCATCTGTGCCGCTCTTCACAAGTATGTCGTCGATGTAAACTTCCATATTTCTCCCTATCTGGCTCTCAAAAGTCTTGTTCACCAATCTTTGGTAAGTCGCTCTTGCGCTTTTTAACCCAAATGGCATAACCTTATAACAATATAAGCCTCGGCCCGTCATAAACGTTGTGCTCTCCTGATCTGTTGGGTGCAACTTGATTTGATTATAGCCTGCATAGACATCCATAAAAGAGATTAATCGGTTTCCCGACGTCGAGTCCACCAACTGGTCAATTTTTGGCATCGGGAAGGGGTCTTTTGGGCATGCTCGATTAAGGTCGGTAAAGTCTACGCACATCCTCCACTTGTCATGTTTCTTTTTAACCAGGACGGGATTGGACGTCCAAAGCGGGTAACTTGATTCTTTGATGTGACCGACGCTGAGCATTCTTTTAACCTCTCTCAGAATAATCTCTGCCTTTTCTGGCAAAAAGGCCCGACGCTTTTGTGAGACGGGTCTGACGTTCTTATTGATAGTTAGCTTGTGAATTACATGGTCTTCTGGGACCCCGGTAACATCCTTCGAGCACCATGCGAACAGATTCAAATTCTCCTGTAGTAATAAGATTAACTGTCTCTTGAAGCCTGGTGATAAGTTAGTGCCTATCTGTAAAACTCGTCCCTCGGTAAACTGATGTTTTTCACATTCTTCATCGGTAGTCAAAAAACTAGGAGCCTCCCTGGGATTGTCGACAGGTAGCGACCCCAAGGGAAGTCCTGCTAATTGCTAATCTCGTGATTGCTCCATCTTTTGATCCCTTATTGGTGCTAAAGTCGCGCGGTAGCATTCTCTTGCCGCTTTATGGATGCTTCGCACCACCCTACATTATTCCCGACCACGTATTTCAAACATTGATGAATCATGGACATTACTGCGTGCATTCGTGATAGCCATGACCTGCCAAAAATCGCATTATGGGAGGCTGGAGCATCTACCACGACGAATAAAATGGTGACCTCCTTCTTGAAAGGCTCGCAGCCCAGCCGGACAATGCCTTCGAACTCTCCAATCACTTCTGCAGCCGATCCTGTGAACACTACGATAGTTCGGTCCGAATGTGTAATTAGCGGAGGTGTCCTGAACTTGGCGAATGTTGATGCAAAGATTATGTTTGTCGAGCTTCCAGCGTCTACAAGGATGCGTCGAACTTCTTCCCCCGCAATGGCCGCCCCGATAACAACGGCATCTTCGTGAGGACCGGCTATGTCTCGCATGTCGTCGTCGTCAAAATACAAAATCGGCGAGGGGATGCCTTTCGAGTGGGGATAAGCCCGAGCTTCCAACTGAGTCGCTAGGTTCACAATATGTCTCTTTCGGGAAGAGTGCGTGATCCCTGCCATATAATCACCCCCAAAAATGGTCAATGATTCAAAACATCGACAGAGGTTCCTCACATTTCCTTTACTTTCTGCAGCTTCTTCTTCAATGACCACGATGAGGTTACGGCTGACATCAGGATTAAGATATTCGACGGAGACGTCGAAAAGGTCGGTCACATTGGAGATTGCCATGGTTGTCTCTGGCTTCTGCACCGTCACGATTTCTTTTGACGTTGTGCCCTGCTGCGCTTTCTTTTTCACATACTCGAGTAAATTTCCGTATTCTATCAGCATCTGTATTTCCTTTTTGAGAGCGATACAATCCTTGGTATCGTTTCCCACGTCTTCATGGTATCGGCATTATCGGTTGTTCCTATTTTCCCGAGGCGTTGGTATGGGGAAGAGCCTCTGATATATCCCGCACTTCTTAGTCTTTTCGTAGATCGTAGACACACATTCCGTCAAATCAGCAAAGTAAGCAGGTCGGATTCATTTATTAGATATCGGTCGTGAAACCACCTGGTTAATATGTTTTATCCTTTGGCCCTAGGATGCTAGAGGCTTGATCGGCGTGGACTGGGTCGGTGGTATCGAGCTGATCGGCTGGATTTGCGGGGCATAGCCAGATTGAGTTCCCTGCTTTATAACGACCGATGCTTGCGCACTCTGCTGAATTTGTGCTACCAGCTCGGACGCCTCGGTTTCTTCTATCAATATTTGCTTTTCCACCTGAGCTAGAAGGGCGGAAAAAGTGAAAGCTTGTTTCTTGGTGACTGCTTGCTTCATCGGTCCTTGGATCAGCCCTAAACGATATGCTGTCAAAGCCACGTTCTCTTCGCAATGATCAAGGTCGGTCTTTGCATTGATAAAGTGCCTGGCGTAATCCCTGAGGCTCTCTCCCAGCCTTTGTTTACAGTTAACGATCGTATCACCATTGGCCCGGAAACTTTTGCTTCCCACAAATTGCTGACGGAACATCACCCAGAACATCCCAAAAAAAATTATACAACCCTGAGGTAGCCGGTTGTACCACTTAGACCCCCGATCCTTGAAAGTCATCGAAAAAGCTCGGCATAACAGCTTATCGTCATTATCGAAACTCAACGTAGAATTTTTGAAGGCTTCCAAATGGTTGTCGGGTCTCTTTTACCATCGTACTTCTCCAATTTCGAGATGTCAAACCTCTTCGGGAGATGTTCCCGACAATATTTCGTTTGACAACGGTGAAGCTCTCTAATTCATTTCAAATCTGAACGAACCGTTGTCGAGCCCCTCGGTCTGAACTCCATACAATCCTTCATTTCCCGGATTGATGAATTGGCTACTGATTCTGTACCCCTGGGTCTGGCTATTTGATGGTTGCCACTGAACCTGGGGTAGGACTACCCGCTCCTCTCTGCTGCTTGTTAACATCCCTTCTTTTTCAAGTGAAACTGGCGTTCTTTTCTCGATGCTACCCTTCTTGAACTTGGGTGATTCAGAACGTGGTGCCCTATTACGTCGGGAATTTCTCTTTTGTGCGCATTTGTTCAGTCTTTCCTTGCGTTGGTATTCTCTTCCCGACGAATCATCCGAAGTGTAATTAGCAGAAATACCCTGGTCATCCTTTCGGTATCGCTCAGCTTTTCCATCCCGGTCCCCGTCTGGGTGGGGCTCCCGATAATATCGAACAGGTCGGGCATCGATAAGGTGGTCTATACTCGGATAGCCTTCTCCACGGTTGTCTATAATCGGTTCTTTTCCTTTGCCTTCCCGAATTCTTTTGTCATCTAGAGCCCGCTCTTTTTCTGCGTTCAGCTTTGCGGTGTCTTCCATTAACTGTCTCCTGGTCATGATAAGAGTTGATCACTTATCCCGACCTTGCGCGTAATACTCCTGACCCGGTACTTCCTCGCCCTCAGACAGTGAAATGGCTCGGGCCACCTATCTTCCGACCCTTTCCCCAACTGCTTCGTCATTCATTCTTTAAGATTAAATCGCGATTTTTAAAGAAAAAGTTTTCTTTTTTTTATCACGTGTTCCCACAGACGCCGCCAGTGATGAGAGAATAAATGACAAGAATGAGGAATCTTGGATCTTGGACCTGATGTGACTAGAGCTCAAAATGTAGAAAGAGAAAGTAGAAAGAGAATATATTAAAGAATTGTCCACCTACCAAGAATAAATGGGTTCCTTTTTCTAGTGGGGAAGGTGGGACCCATTTATGTCTTTGGTAGTCTTTATTATTTCACAATTAGTCCTCTACAAACTAATTTATTTACATATTATCCTCAAGTAAATAAATAAATACACTAATTGGCATATTTCCCTTCTCCTCTTTGCAATTAACTCATTTTCCATTGGGATTGGCGAATTACTCCCTTATCAATAATCACTCAGCTCCACTGACCACTTGGTCATTCTACTTGACACATCACTTTCTGAAGAACACTTTTCAAGGGAAAGGATGTTCGAACAACAATAGAATGAGCTTGGAAGTATGGCCTCATCTTTCTTGATGCAATTACCAAGGCCAATGCCAGTTTTTCCGACTTCAAATATCTTATTTCGGCATCCAACAGAATTTTGCTAATGTAATACATCGGACGAGGGTAATTTTCCATTTCTCTTACTAGCACAGCACTTATTGCATACACTGATACAGCTAGATATACGTAGATATTTCCCCTTCGAACAGGTTTGAAGAGAGTCTTAGGTGAAGACAAATGCATCTTGATTTTAATAAAATCCTGATCACACTGTGGAGACCAATTAAAGTCTTTGGCATTCTTCAACACTTGGAAGAATATAGTGCACTTTTCTGATGATCTTAAAATAAACATGTTCAACGTAACCAAACGTCCTGTTAGTCTTTGAACTTCTTTGATATTCCGAGGAGGGTCCATAGCTAGCAAGGCATTAAGTTGATCCAGATCATGTTGAATTCCTTTCTTACTTATTATGTAGCCCAAGAACTTTCCAGATCGGACCCCAAATACACACTTTTCACTGTTCAATTCTAAATTCACAACCTCTAAGTTAGAGAATGTTTCTTGAAGGTCAGATATATGTACATCTTCCTCCAAGCTTTTAACCATCTTATCATCTATGTAAACTTCCATGTTTCTGCCAATCTGATTAGCAAAGGCTTTATTCACTAATCTTTGGTAAGTAGCCCCAATATTTTTTAAACCGAATGGCATCACCTTATAACAATGAAGATCTATGTCTGTGATGAGAGTAGTGTGGTTTTGATCTTTTGGATCTACTTGAATCTGGTTGTACCCTGAAAATGCATCCATGAATGATAACAACCTATTTCCAGATGTCGAATCCACCAACTGATCTATCCGAGGAACGGGATCAAGATCTTTTGGGCATGCCCTATTAATATCAGTAAAATCAATGCACATGTGCCACTTACCATTCTTTTTCTTGACTAGAACGGGGTTGGCAGTCTACAAAGGGTACTGAGGTT
Source organism: Limnanthes douglasii subsp. nivea (assembly GCA_036936605.1). NCBI lineage: Eukaryota > Viridiplantae > Streptophyta > Magnoliopsida > Brassicales > Limnanthaceae > Limnanthes > Limnanthes douglasii. The sequence goes on from JAUPFV010000002.1 coordinate 341,470,355, forward strand.
CTTTAATGTGACCCATCTTGGTCAAACGATCAACTTCCTGAACAATCACATCTGCGTTTTTCTTAGAGATAGACCTTCTCATTTGTATAACTGGCGCAACATCAGTTCGGATTGACAACTTATGAGAAACAATATCAGTTGGCACCCCAGTGACATCACTATTACACCATGCAAAGACATGTTGATTATTTATCAATAGGTATTATAATACTGGGAGCCTCCACGGGATCATCAATTTAATTCTCATCACCGGAGGGCTCCAATAACTGCTAATTTTTTGTTAACCTTGACTGTCTCTAAAGTCTTAGGGGAAAGGGCTGTTGCATAACTTTTCCTGGCTATCTTCTGGCTGCTCCGGACAACACCTACTTGTCCCTGTATAGCATACTTCAAACATTGGTGGACCGTAGAGGCCACATCATGCATTCTGGAGAGCCAAGACCTCCCAAATATTGCAATTTAAGATGTTGGGCAATCCACCACAACAAACAGTACTCTTACCATTTTCTTAAAGGGTATTTTTTCCAACAACACTTCCTCTTCGAACTCCCCAATCACATCTCTAGAATTTCATGTGAAGCCTACGATGGTTATATTTGAACGTTGTATAACTGAAGGGTTTCTCATCTGCTTGTAGGAGCTTAAAAACATGATGTTTTTCGAACTGCATGTGTCAATCAGAATTCACGTATATCGTTTCCTTCTATTGATACCTCATATTACCACAACATTTTTATGAGGCCCTGCAATGTCTCTCAGGTCATCCTCATCGAAAACTATAAAGGGAGATGGGTATTTATACAGGTGGGTGGACATCCCTCCATCCAACTAGGTGGCCAAAGTGTGGACATGCCTCTTCCTTGATGAAGTAGAAGGTTCAGTCACAGTATCCCCTCCGAAAATAGTCAATGACTCAAAAACATTAATCAGACCGGATACCGTTTTGGTTTTGTCTGTTATTACCCCTACCCGATTTTGACTCAGATGTGGATCAAGATACTCAGAGTCTATATAAAACCTTTCAGTAATTATCATTGCACCTTCTTGTGTGGATGTTCCAGGATTGGTCGAAGGCATAGTTCGGGGAGTATTGGCTTATGCATTATCCGGTCTACTTGCCTCTCGTTTTTTGACATATACTCCCAACTTACCCCTTTCAATGAGGTTTTGGACCTCTTGCTTCAAGGCTATACAATCATAAGTATCATGGCCTATGTCATTGTGGTATTGGCAGAAACGGGTGGTTCAGTTTTCTCTGGGGGATTGCAATGTTGCTGGCTTTCTAAAATGCACTTCGTTTTTAGTTTTGTCATAATTTATAGCCACACTTTCCCCCAATTCAGCAAACCATTTAGGTTGAACCCAGAGCCCCCTTTTGTTTCTAACCTGTTGACTCCGATTTTGGTTAGACTTATTTTGCCTTGATCGGTTAGATCCCTGTCCAGTGTCTTTTTGTCTTGTAACCGGACTAATTATCAGTTGTTAGAGTTGTGTTGTAGTAGTGGACCTCACTTGGCGGTGTACTTTGTTTTTATTTTTGTCATAGATTGTAGCCACACTCTCCCCCAATTCAGCAAACCATTTAGGTTGAACCCAAGGCCCTCTTTTGTTTCTGACTTGTTGACTCCGAGTCTGGTTAGACTTATTTTGCCTTGATCGGTTAGATCCCTGTCCAGTCTCTTTTGTCTTGTAACCGGACTAATTAGCAGTTGTTGGAGTTGTTGTTGTAGTAGTGGACCTCACTTGTCGGTGTACTGTAGTTTTTTTTAGTCCCCTCAATGTTGATTTGTTTACCCACTTGATTCAGCAAACCACCCCAAGTCATAGCCTTCTTCTGAATCACTGAATAGGCTAAATTACTTGTATTTAAACCTTGTCTCGGGGAAGAAATTGCAACTTGTTCAAAGCAATATGCTAACACATTCTTTGTATTCACGAACCGGTTGATGTACTCTTTTAATTACTCATTTGGATATCGAGCACAATGGATAATGGTGTCTATATTACCCTTAAGATCTTTGCTTCCAAAAAATTACCTCCGGAAGGCAACCCAAAATATATCAAAATTTTGTATACATCCCTGAGGGAGGATATTGTACCATTTGAGGGCACTTCCTGTGAAAGTTTGAGAGAAGGCCCTACACAGTAGTTTGTCGTCGTCGTCAAAATTCATCATGAAATTCTTAAACTACTCTAGATGGTTGTCCAGATCTCGGATCCCATCATATTTCTCCATCTTGGAGCTATTAAACCTCTTAAGAAGATGTCCAGAGAGTATTCTTGCAGACAAAGGCGATTGCCTCCAATTCTTGTTACGGCTAAAGACAATATCTTCATTTGGAGTAGCAAAAATACATGGTTTGGACTCGAAAGCAAAGGGATCAATCAGCATATGGTCAATATGTTGGTTGGTTGACCCCTTACCCTTGTCATGGTGCTTCTTAAGCCTGTCATGCCTATCCATTTTTCTTAAATTTGTTTTAGTCAGCCTCATTTTCTTTTTTATCGCCCTTTATCGCTGCTTAAAGACATTGATTCTTCAAGCTCTGCCTCATTAGATGAGCTGCAAGAGGACTCAGATGTAGAACTCTCCACGGGTTTAGATCGGTGTATCTTCTTGGAACTGAGATGGGTCTTTAGGGACTGCTCGTTTTCTCCAGGATTGTTAGTGTGGTGAAGTATTGACGCACCGGATTTTTCTTTAACCCCTTTCTTTTCTTGTTTTATTGCTCTCGACGCCTCTATTTCAGCTCTCAACTCGTTGCGCTCCTCGATAGTAGTACTCATTGTTCTCCTTTGCAACTTCCATCTCATGAGGTGGAATATTCTGCCCATTCGAATCCATCCGAACTACTTTGTTTGCTGGTTTTGAATTGTGAAATTCAGGCACCGTCGTGCTCCCAGTGTGGTCGCCAATTTGATGAGGTTTATTTTTGTTTGAGGATAATTTTGTAAAGTGTTTTGAGAATTTAATGTTTAATGTAGAGAGTAGTGGGATAATTAAGTTATGTGCTAGCAGTAAATTATGAATACCTTTTCGACTTGTACACCACTATATTAGTAGTGTATCCAAAACAAAGTTGTACGGATATTCATGTGAGTCCAAAGTGAACAATATCATACTAGTGAGTGAAATGTGATTGTATTTGTATACTTTTAACACATTTTATAGGATTTTTCTTATTAGTTGTAACAAAATAGGTAATATATTATTATTATAAGAACATTATTATAAAAAAAATTATACATGGTCACGATATTATTTAAAATACTTTATCAACTACTTCCGAGATATTGTGGTTTTAATTCATGAAATTTTTCATATTTTATTATCACAAGATAAACTTAAAATGAATTCGAAAAAATTTTAATATAACCAAATTTGATAAAATCTTGAATTAGATCTATTATTCAATTTTATATTTTTTTTATCTGAAAAAAAGTTAAAAATGTATAAACATTGTTTGTGAAATTTTCAAAAAAGAATATTTGTGCAAAATGTGAATCATTTATGTTAAATTATATTTTTAAATTTGTTTTATTTTTTCAAAACAATTCAAAATATATATATATATAATTAATAATCTGATAATATGATATATATATATATATATATATATATATATATATAATTTCTATAATATAATTATATCATGTTAGTTTATTCATTTTAGTTTACTCAGGTTTATTAATTTTAAAGGCATACAAGTAATAAATAATAATAATTTCTAATAATGCAATTTTATTAATAAATTTTATTGAAAATATAATAATGAAAATTGGTAAGTTATCTGTTCTCATATTATGTTTTGAAGACTATATATTCTCCGGCACCCGAACTTCAAGTGTTCGAATTCGGTAATTTATTATTTTGGATGTTTCATTTGTGGTGGTATTTATTTTACTTTTTTTCCATCCGATCCAAAAAATCAACTTTTGATCTATTAAATTTGTATATTCTTCATAAAAAATAAACTATCAAAATAGGCAAGTAATGTTCCACGGTGAAAAAATTATCTCACTTCACTACTAAATTTTTTAAGCAAAACTATTGTGTTTATTTCAAGTCTAACGAAAACAAACTCTTCAGTCTTTATGTAACAAATCGGTTAAAAAAATAAAGTTCATGTAACTCTTTCACGAAATTCCATCGAGAAACCTTTTTTTTCTTCTCCGACATGATGGCTTCGATTTTATGTTAAGCTCTTTCAATTCAAAAGAATTCCATAGTGGTCAAAGGCTATAGTATTTTATTTCTTTACCACGTCGCAATACACGATGAAATAATTAAATTATTGAATTAAAAAAAGGACGTATAATTATATTTTTTATTATAACTATAAAATATAACAGAATAACTCATAGATTAATATTTGAGTGCGAAAGATCATAAAATTGGGAAATCAATAAAAAAAAAGGTTTTATTCAAACTAAAAGCAATAGTTGGACTTAACGTCTAATATGTACAAATTATATCGAGGACAGACTTCAATGTTGAAAATTTTCAAAAGAAATTGTAATATAATTAAATTTAAAGAATATGAGTTTAAATTTGTACGATGACTATTAGTAATTAGAGTCCATCCTAAAATTATTTTGAGCAGGTTCAAATATTATAACCGCAGAAATATATCATTGATTCGCACTGTATACAAAATCTGACCAGTTTATTAAAAAATTTAGTCGATCACATATGTAGTTTTTTTTTCGAATGAAAGTATGAATAAAGCTTCAAATATCATAATATCTCTAACAAAACATATGATGTTGTTACAGATATATTTGTTGTCTATTCTGATAGCATAGATATGTTAAAAATACTTGTATAAATTATAATTATAAATGACAAATATTGTAAGGTTATCCTGAACTTGAAGTGTCTCATAACATGTATGTTCAAAGTATCCAAAGATATTGTCATTAGTCTAATTAAATAAAAGTAATCAATCTTAAGTTATATATATTATACCTATAGATAATAGTAAATATCATGGAGGTATATAGTACAAATATTAGTTGGATTAATCATGGATTTTGAGTGAGTTGTCATTAATCTAACACTTTAATTATTGGGCCATATGAGCCAAATAAAGATTATCATTCCTTGCATTGGCTAGTATATAGCATCGTAAAACTTAAGAATTAAATAAAGCATTAATTTAATAAGAGATGATATTTAAAATGATGAATTAGTAAGATTGAGTTTATTTAGGGATTACTAGTTCACTTAGTCAAATTAATTCATTAAATATAAGTATTTTATACTAATCATAATTCATTATTCTTAATATGTGTGTATATTCTAAACACTTTTAACTATGATTCTTATTCTTTATTTTATCATATTCTTCTTTCGTATCATTCCATAGATTGATACTCGTACGTCCATTCTTAGCTACCATTTGGCGTGATAAGACATGCGTTAAGTTTTTCGTAAATAGGTCAATTATTAACTGTCATTTGGCGTGATAAGACATGCATTAAGTTATTCGTAAATAACAACATTTCATAAGTTCATATTTAGATTGACACATTTGAGTACATGTATATGATCTAAGGTAAAAATCGTAAGTATATCTTGAACTTGGAAAGTATTATTACATCTAAATTTAGAGTATACATGCATCTTGCCATTATCCAATTAAATAAAAGCAATCAATCGTAAGCCATATATAGGATCTACAAATAATAATAGGTATTATGAATGTATATAGTGCAGATACTAGTTAAGGATTTTAAGAGATGATCCATTAGTCCAACACTTTAGTTAATAGACCTTAAAAACTCAATAAAGGTTATGGTCTCTTGCAGTGGCTAGTTTATCGGACTGTACGACTTAAGAATAAATAAAGGTTTGGTTTAATAAAGGATAAGAGTTAAAGTTATCAATTAATATGGTTAAGTTTATTTAGATAATATTATTTAATATGGTGGAATAATATCATTAGAGATAAATAGTTGTCTAATAACCCTAATTCATTATCTTCAATATCCGTATATTTTATAAACACTTTTGTATATGTCTATTTTCTTTTTCTATCATATTTAAATTCTCTCTCGTTCTATAAATTGATTATTGAGTCCTTAATTCATTAAGGATGCTAACTTTATCCTTCAAATATAGCTTTACAAGCACATAGCAAATAGTGGAAGTTAGTGTAACTGTTTTTTCTTTAAGAACCATAATCAATAGTCTTTCGCTGCGTAAACAAGAAGTATCAATAATAGAAGATACAAACAAGTAAGTGTATTCTATTTTACTTGTTCATCTTTAAAAATGATAGATTTTCCTGAGAGTGTTGTTAAGGATTTATAATCGTACAACGATTAATATTCACGAATATAATACCATAAGACTAAAACCTTTGTTTAAATAATCAGGATTACCTTAACTCAATTGACTTTTTATGTCAGATTTACTTATGTATATGACAATTTCAAGCGATTATTAGTTTGTCTACCAAGCATGATGGTAAAAAATATTTATAGACGAATAATGGATCGTTTTGACATAAATAAATTTGGTGTTGATGAATGCTCTCAAAAAAATTAACCAAAAAACGCACATGTTATTCCAGTGTCACATTATTAAGCATGTTTTTGTTAACACAAAGAATTATGTAAATTAAAAAAAATGATCACTTTATGTGTTATCAATTGATATTATACATTCAAAGACAAATTATAAATTTAAGAGTATTCAGGCATAATTGAAGTTCGATTTTAACAATTATCCTCAACTAATTGACTAAATACAATAATATTAGTTATTTTCTTACTATGATTGATTTATTGATGTAAAACTAATAAGTTTATACATTTCAAAAATATGAAAACTAATTGTTAAATTCATCTTACCTAAAAAATTAGATTATTTTAAATCGTAATATGGATAACTTCTATTTTTCAGGGTGGAAAGTTCCCATTCAACATTAAATTGTATTGTTGCTACAAGTAGGTTTATTTTTCAGTTGTTCCGGTAATGTGCATTGTTTGTTCGAAATGCATCATTCATGAATAAATAAATCATTGAAGAAAATTATATTAATAGTGAAACACCAAATGATCTCATGTTGTTCCACAAAATAAAATATAACGTCTTAGCCTTGGTTGTGATATTTTTTATATTTTCTGAAAAGAATTGTAGATCGTGAACTCGATTACACGAGTTATATTTGCGTTCTATAAAATGCACACGGATTGTGATATTGTCACGATAAATCCAAGATTTTACAAAATGACAATATTATGTTATCTTAGATAATGTAAACTATCATTGAAAATATTTGGATATAGTTCCTCGTATGTTACTAAATATGAATTGTTTAAATTAAAATTGGATAAACTTACTAAAATTATGATGGCTTCCAATTAATTATATATATATATATATATATATATTCATTTACAACAATATACACAATAATTATGATAAGTTCGATAAAAATAACCAAAATTACTAGCTACACTCATATATTTATGGTGTGGATAATTATTGTATGAGGGCAGACTGGTAATTTCAGTTGGTGTTTTATGGTGGTGTGTGGGTGTTTAAGTGTTTAGATTAGAGAGTAGAGAGATAATTAAGCAGCTTGGTAGCAGTTAATTCTCATTACCCATAGTTAATGCAGATGGTTGGGTATTTATACCCTGATGTTTGGGCCCTTATGGGATTTCGGGTCATGTTTAATGGACAAGGGTCATGTTTAATGGACCTGGGTCATGTTCAAAGACCCATGAGCTCTAAGTAGGAGAGCAAGTAGCTTAGTCAAGAAGTGTTTAGGTTTTTTAGTACTTTTGTCATAGTTCGAACAGTCCTATGGTCATAGTGTTCAAAATGATCTGTCCGGTTCGTGTGATATGTCCGGTCCGGAGGCCTTGGACCGATCTGTCCTTGTCCGGGGAGCGTGCAGAATTCGGACTCATCAGGAGCCCCTTTTTTAGGTGTTTGTGCAAGTATCCTTGCCAAAGACCTGAAAAACAGTCTGATGTCAGAGGTAGTTTTAATCCGGACAGGTCTATGGGTTTATCCGGACAGATAAAGCTTTACGAATTCAAAACGGTTTTTGCCAGAGTTCGTGGGACACGTGTCGCTCTCTGATTGGTTGCTTCAGCCGTTTTTCACCTTGAATCTCGAACCCACCTTCTTCGAAAAGCAACCTCTTTAATTACAGGTGGTGACATCAGCGCCGTCTTTTAATCATTGCCAAACTTTTCGAATTCTCCTAGGAATCAACTACTTTTTCAGATTTACTATAAATACAAATCCATTTCTACTGTTTTACCATCTCCTTCAAACTTACTTCTGTAAAAAACTCTCAAAGCTTTCTCTCTCTAAAGCAAAAAACTTAGTTCAATAGTTTATGTTTACAGCGAGGAACGCTCTTGTCAAAGGCGGGTGGCTCAACCTTTCTGAGTTAGAGAAGGCTCAAAAAGTCGAAAGAGAGAGACGGATTGCTGCAGGGTTACCTGCTTCACCTGTTGACAGACCTATCACTTCTGCATCTGAGTCAGATCGTGGCTCGTCCTCTTCCAAAGGTACCAAGCCTAGAAAACTATTTCAAACCACCCTCTCCCGCTATAATCTCTGGTTCCTCAGTTCAGGAATCGGTGCCCACTGTCGAGCCAGGAGTCACAGTCACTAGCCTTAGAAAACCTTCTCCCTTTCTTGCAATGGGATCAGACACGGAGCGCTCTCCTGAGAAGCTGGTTGATAAGAGGAAAGGCCGGCTGGTTAAAGGCCAAGGAACCAGAAACACCCCCTCAAGATCGGGGGCAAAAGATAGCAGCACCAGATCAGAGGTGCCAATTAGAGCTCCTAAGGACAGGCTGTCCGGACCGGAGGGCTCCAATCCAAACCTTCAACCAGAAACTTATGCTCCAAACACTTTACCGGAGAGCAGAAGTCAAAGGGGCACTGAGGCCCATCAGTCCGGAGATAAGGCTGAATCAAATTTGAACCCTCCCCCCACTACAGCTGCTGAAATCCCTTCAACTATAATGGAGGAAGTGATAGAGGACTCTGTTGAAGAGGCCCCGTTTGAGTCTGAGCCCTCCGGTCAGACTAGCAAAGAAATAGTTGCCAAGAAGGACAAGGGCAAATAAAAGTTGTACTTGAGGCATCTGGATCTGCCGGAGAGCCTAAAGGGAAAAGTAGGGCCTTGTTTTCACAAGGTTAGCGTTAACTATCTTCTCTCCCTACAAAAAATCAACTATGCGTTCATCCACACTGCTGAGTTGGGCAGGATGCGTTCAAAATTGGGTATTCCAGAAAATGTAAGGATCAGGATCCCTATACATCCGGAGACCCCCATGGATTGCAAGTTAAGTGAGGTGGTTATGTTCACGGAGCTGTTCAACTGGGGGCTCAGGCTCCCACTAGACCCAGAGATTGTCAGATATTTCCATCTGATCAAACTCTGTCCGAGCCAGCTGAGCCCCAACGCTTGGTATACCCTTATGTCATGCATCATGGCATCAAGGCTGTCCGGGATCCCTCTGCCCATGGAGGAGTTTGCTGCAGTGGCTAGCCTGTGTAGAAACCACCACATCCCCTTCTACCACTTTAACATGGGGGATAACTTCAAGGTGGTGGATGATTTGCTGGAAGCATAGAGGAATTGGAGGACCCAGTTCCTGTTCGTCAGTGGTGCCTGGGAAAATGGCAAGAAGATAAAAGCCGGAGAGAACCCAAGCCTCCTCAGAAGCAGGTGGAGGAGTGACCGTAAGCATCTTGCCTTTATATTTTTGTCTCTCTTGTCTTTTCTTTTTGGACTTAGTTTATACTAATTTACCTTACTTTTGTCTTAGCAGAACTGCCCAAGGAGTTTAGTGACCACTTGAAAGCCGGGCAGGTCACTTGTGGCAAAATTAATGCATGGGCTGCTGAGAACAGGGGGAACCGATTCCACGATGCTTTCACTAGTGGAAATTTGGCAAGGTCTCACCTGTGGAACACCACAGGTCGGAGAGACTTGACCTGGGAGGAGCTCACCACCCAACCTTCTCCAGATGTTGTGCTCAAGAGGACCCATGAACCAGAGGGGACACTCGTCCTGCCAGGCCGGGCCAAAGCCCCGAGCAAGATGAAAGGCAAGAAGAAGAAGGGAAAAAGGGTGATGGGCGATGCCAACCCTGCTGATGCTGAGAATGATGCTCCAACAGTCCCGGAGGGGCCAGCCCAGAGCCAAATCGATGCTGCTCTCTTGCAAGTAGTGGAGCAAGAGACTGAGAGGCAGGAAACGAATCTCCCAAAACCTCCAAGGGCTTCCAAGAGAAATCGCAAACAGGGAAGCGAAGGTGCAGACCGGGAGGCGAAGAAGAAAAAGACCTCTAAGGTAAACGAGCTTTCTCTCCGGGATCCGGAGCCTTCTTTCCAAGTTGAGCCTTCTGACCCAACGCATGCCAAAGAGATTCCGGGGGACTTTCACACTGATGAGGTTGAGGGAGGAGACCTCAACATTGATGGAGTGGACATCACCGGTCTTGGTGAGCTTGGTGAATACTTCCTCAACCTCCCTAGACATGACTTTGCAGGGCCTTACATTCCTCCGAGCAGCTCCAACACGGTCAATTTTAACGGTAAGACTTTCATTGTCTCTAGTGAAAAGGATACCATAGCCCATTCCTTGTTAAGCAATGTGCAACCGGTACTTACGTTGGAGAGACAAGTTCGGGGTCAGGCAGACATCATCAAAGACCTTAAGTCTGAGAAGGAAAAGCTGTCTGAAGACCTTCGCACTGCCACCTCCAATGCTGCCATGTTGAAAGAAGAAAACGAGGAATTGAAGAGAAGCCAAAAGACAAGCACCACCAAAGTCACCACTTTAGAGGAAACCATCAAAGACCTCCAGGAGAAGCTGTCCGGTCTGGAGAAAGACCTTGCTACCTCAAAGGGAGAAACCAAGGCAAAGGACAAAGTCATCACCAACTTAACTACTGATAAGCTTTCCCTTGAGAATGCAGTGTCCAAGGCCGCCGAAGAGAAAAATACTTTGCTACAGGATCAGGAGGCCAAGATCCAAGCCAAGATCAATGCTTATGCCAACCAGATGATCAAGAGCGAAAAGTTACTGCTTGAGAAGGTGAGGTCTGACATGGTTCTACTCTTTCATGAAAAATTTCCGCAGAGGAACCTAGGGGACTTATGGCTTTATGTTGAGCCTGAAGACCTCCCATACCACACGATGGCCGAAGGTGACAGGTATGGCTACTCTAGTGGCTCCTCGGATGATGAAGAACATACTGGGGAGAGCCCAGATGACGAGAAAGACGATCCTAAAGGCAAGAAGGTAGATGAAGGGAAAGACGACCCTAAAGGCAAGAAGGTAGACGAAAGTGAGCCATCTTCAAAGGCTCAACCTTAACTTATGATCCACTTTGTTTTATTTTCTATCCAGACTAAAGTCCTTGGAAAGCCAAGGCACTCTTTTTGTAATGGTGTCCGGTATTTGACCGGACAGGTTTTTTGTTGTTCAACTTTGATCATTTAAAAGTCCTTGGAAGGCCAAGGCAATTTCAAGTTATTAATTTCAATGAATATTTCTGTTCTGTACAACTATTATCTTCTTTCATTGCTTGTTCTAATTTTGATAGCCAGAGTTTAAGTAGCCTTTAGCTGTTGCATTGTGAGAATGTTTAAGTTCTCCGGCTAGAGTTTAAATAGCCCTTAGTTATCTCAATCCGGATAGTATGACAAGGGACAAAACTTTAAAAATACTTAGAAATTTTTTAAGAAGGCATCAAATTTTATTTAACAGCCCGGACACCTCATTAAAACCTCTTCGTGCCACCAGGGAGGAAAGAATATGCCCCAAATATTTACATGGATGTTCAAACAAGTAAATATTTACACAAGTGCTATTCCAAGTACATCCGGAGATGCTCGATATTCCAAGGATGAGTTAGAACTCTACCATCTTTGTCTTCCAACCAATAAGTTCCAGGCTTAATTCTTTCAACAACCATATACGGACCTTCCCAAGTTGGGGCCAACTTTCCGAACAGCTTTTCTTTAGTGTGTAAGAAGACCTTCCTTAATACTTTGTCCCCCGGTTGGAAATCTCTTCTTTTAACTTTGGAAGCAAACCTGCTTCTCATCAAGCCTTGATAGTGTGCAACTCGAAGGTGAGCTTTAACTCGTCTTTCTTCTATCAAATCAAGTTGACCTCTGATTGTCACTTTGTTAGCGTGTTCGGAGAAGTTGTGAACACAAAAGGAGGGGAGAGTTACCTCTATGGGAGCTAATGCATCTATCCCATAGACCAAAGCAAAGGGTGACTCTTGTGTTGTAGCCTCAGGTGTTGTCCGGTAGGCCCACAAGACCTCTTGTAGATAACTAGGCCACTTCCCAGCAGCCCCTTCCAAATTCTTCTTTAAACCGGACAATATAGTTCTATTAGCCACTTCAACTTGCCCATTTGCTTGTGGGTGGAAAGGTGAAGAAAAACAATGTTGTATACCCCTTGAGGCACAAAAACTTTCCATTTCCCTATTGTCGAACTATGGCCCATTGTCTGTTGTTATTTTCTGTGGGACACCAAATCTGCAACAGATGTTGGATCGAATGAATTTTATAACACCTTTTGATGTTGTCCCTGCTAGGGGGGCTGCTTCTATCCACTTCGAAAAGTAATCTATGGCCACAATTATAGTTTTGCGTCCTCCGGACGCCACAGGGAGAGGCCCCACTAAATCCAATCCCCATCAAGCACAAGGAATGGGCTCAGAAATTGATTCTAAAGGAATGGCTGGTACATGAATTTCATTGATGTACCTCTGGCATGGGTCACACCTTCTTACCAATTCCTTAGCATCTTTTATAATTGATGGCCAATAGTAACCGGAGAGTAAAACCCTTCTTGTTAAAGCTCTAAAACCACAATGGGTTGATCCCTCACCATCATGCAATTCGGAGAGGACTACTTGTGATTCTTCATCCCCCAAACAGCGCAAGAGGTTTGCTATAGGACTTTTTGTACAACACTTCTCTCAATATGATGAAACCACGAGCCTTATGTTTCAATGTTCTGGCTAGTGACTTATCCGGAGGCACGACATCATCGGAGAGATATTGCATGAGAGGAAACCTCCAGTCTTGAGGTTGTTTCACTTGTACTTCAAAAATTTCCTCTTCTTTACCCTTACTAAGTTGAATGGAGGGGCTTTCGAGCACATGAATCCATGGATATGACTCCGTATATGCTATGGTTGCCAATGAGCCTGCTAGCTCATTTTTGAGGAGGAGTAAATACTTCGCAAGTTGCTCCTTCTTAGCCTCAGATTGGCCTCGGGCATGGTGGATAAGTAGTTGGGAGTCGCTTAGCAGTTTGACCCTCTTAGCCCCACAGATGTAGGCTAACTTTAACCCAGCTATAGTTGCTTCGTATGCGGACTCGTTATTAGATGCCCTGAAAGCAAAACAAATAGCCTGATACATTTTGTCTCCATACGGGGAAGTCAAACACACCCCTGCACCACACCCCATAGTGCTAGATCCACCATCTGTTCGGACGACCCATACCTTTTTATCTTTTATGTCAGTAGTTTGCTCTGAATCCCTGTCGGAGTGGAATTCAACCAAAAATCCTGCCACAGCTTGGGCCTTGACTGCTGTTCGGGGAGCAAAATCTATGTCGAAGTCCCCCAATTCTACTGACCACTTAGTCATCCTGCTCGAAATGTCTGCCTTTTGGAGGACATTCTTCAGAGGGAAAGAAGTGCGGACGATGATGGGATGAGCCTGGAAATAAGGCCTCATCTTCCTGGCAGCTATTACCAAGACCAATGCTAACTTTTCGAGTTTCAAGTAACGCCTTTCTGCATCTACCAAACTTTTACTGATGTAGTATACTGGATGGAGATGACCACCGACCTCTCTTACCAACACAGCACTGATAGCATAACTTGAAACTGCCAAATATACGAAGAGGGTCTCCCCATCAACTGGTTTAAACAAAGTCTTGGGAGAGGACAGGTGCTTCTTGATCTCATTGAAAGCCTCACCACACTGTGGGGTCCAATCGAATCATTTTGCACCCTTCAAAGTTTGAAAGAAAGGTGCACACCTATCCGAAGACCTTGAGATAAATCTGTTTAAGGCAGCTAACCTCCCTGTTAACCGATGTACTTTTTTAATGTTTAGAGGAGGTTCCATTTGGAAAAGAGCATTTAGCTGGTCCAGATCGGGCTGTATTCCATGCTCACTTATGATATAGCCTAGAAACTTCCCGGACTGCACTCCGAACACACACTTTTCTGGGTTTAATTTCAAATTCACTTTTACCAAGTTGGCAAAAGTTTCTTGGAGATCGGACAAGTGCAACTGCTCATCTACACTCTTCACCATCATGTCATCAATGTATACTTCCATATTTCTTCCAATTTGATCAACAAATGCCTTGTTGACTAACCTCTGATAAGTAGCCCCAGCATTTTTCAAACCAAATGGCATTACTTTGTAGCAATGAAGACCTCTGTCAGTGACAAATGTGGTATGCTCTTGATCCTTTGGATCTACTTGAATCTGATTGTATCCGGAGAAAGCATCCATAAAGGAAAGCAGCTTGTTCCCAGAGGTGGAGTCTACTAACTGATCAATCCAGGGAACTGGATACAAATCTTTTGGGCAAGCTCTATTGAGATTTGTGAGGTCGATGCACATGCGCCATTTGCCATTCTTCTTTTTCACCAAGACATGATTGGCAGTCCACAAAGGGTATTGAGACTCCTTGATGTGCTCCATCTTTGTGAGCCTGTCAACCTCTTGCACAATGACATCAGCATTTTCTTTGGAAAAAGCTCTTCTTTTTTGAACCACTGGAGCTACATCTCTCCGGACGGATAGGTGATGTGATATCACGTCTGATGGAACTCCAGTAACATCAGCATTGCACCAAGCAAAAACGTGCCGATGGTTCTTCAAAAACTTCAACATTTCATTTTTCAACACAGGTGGCATTTTAGACCCTATCTTGACACTTTTCCCATCTTCCAAACAATGTGTTTCTACCTCTTCAACTGGTATCAACACTCCGGGGGTCTCTCTGGGGTCATCAATTTCACCCTCTCCCCCAGAAAGGCCCTCAAACTGCTATTGTTCATTAATACGGACTGCCCCCAGCGTTCGAGGAGCCAGGGCAGTGGCATAACATTCTCTTGCAATCTTTTGACTGCTCCGGACGACTCCAACCTGTCCCTGAACAGCATACTTCAAGCATTGGTGGACTGTTGAAGCCACTGCATGCATCCTAGAGAGCCAAGACCTCCCCAGTATAGCATTATAGCAAGTGGGACAATCCACCACAATAAAGAGTATTCTGACCATTTTCTTGAAAGGGCCCTTTCCCAATAACACTTCTTCTTCGAACTCTCCGATCACATCTGCTGAGCTGCCTGTGAAGCCCATGATTGATCTTTCCGAATTCTGAATTACAGCTGGATTTTTCATTTTCTTGTACGTGGTTAGGAAAAGGATATTGGCTGAGCTTCCAGTATCCACCAGGATTCGTCTTATGTCGTTGCCCCCTATAGATGCTATTATGACAACAGCATCCTCATGAGGGCCAGCAATGTTTCTTAAATCATCTTCATCAAACACAATGAAGGGGAATGAGTTTGGTGACTGATAGGATGTCATGCCTCCTTCTAGCTGGGAGTCTAAAGTATGAACATGCCTCTTCCTTGAAGAAGCAGTAGGAGCCGTCATAGTGTCCCACCCGAAAATTGTAAGCGACTCGAAAAACTTAATGAGCCCGGAGACCAATCTAGAACATTCCTCTATAGCACCCACTCTATTTCGAGTTGGATCAGGATCCAAGTACTCAGATTCCACGTCGAACCTTTCAATTATAACCATGGCTCCATCCGGAGCAGCATTACTTGGACCAACCCGGTGAGTGTTATCAGGCCTGTTACCCCCTCTTCTTTTAACGTAAGCTCCCAGCTTTCCCCTCTCAATCAAGTTTTGAACTTCTTGTTTCAATGCTATGCAGTCATCAGTGGTATGACCAATATCATTGTGATATTGGCAAAAAGAGTTATTGCGATGCTCTCTGGGAGACTGCAGTGTTGCCGATCTCCGGTAATGCACCTCATCCTTTGTTTTATCAAAAATAGTGGCCACACTTTCTTTTAACTCTGCGAACCACTCCGGTTGCACCCATGGCCCTCTCTTGTTTCTGGATTGCTGGCTTTGAGCAGGAGCAGCTGGCTGAGACTGAGCTTTTGCCCTACCATGCCCCTGTCCGGTTTCTCTTGCTTTGTTCTCGGACTGATTCTGATCGGGATTTGGTGCCACTGGGGTAGACCTCACCTGGCTGTGCACCCTGGTTTTCTTTGTTTCATCGACGTTTATTTGTTTGCCAACCTGATTCAGCATTCCTCCCCATATCATGGCCTTCTTTCTGGTCACTGAATCAGCTAGATTGCCTGGGTTTAAACCCTGCCTTAGGGACACTATTGCTACCTATTCGAAGCAATCAGCCAACCCATTCTCGGTGTTTACAAAACGGCTTATATACTCTTTCAAGGACTCATTTGGTTCCTGGGCACAATGGATTATTGTCTCTCCATTGCCTTTTAGCTCTTTACTCCCTACGAACTGCCTTCGAAAGGCTACCCAAAAAGTATCGAAATCTTTAATACAACCTTGAGGCAGGTTGTTGTACCACTTTAGAGCACTCCCCGTGAATGACTGGGAGAATGCCATACAGAGCAGTTTGTCATCATCATCAAAGTTCATCATGAAGTTTTTAAATTGCTCCAGATGGTTGTCCGGATCAGTATTGCCATCGTACTTCTCTATTTTGGTGCTGTCAAACCTCTTGGGGAGGTTTCCGGACATAATTTTAGAAGACAACGGAGATTGCCTCCAATTCCTTCCACGATTGAACACAGTACCTTCATTGGGAGTTGCAAAGATACCTGGTTCGTCGTGGAAAGCGAAGGGATCCATCAGCATCTTGTCCACATGCCTCCGGTTATGAGATGACCCATTACCAATATGCCTCTTCATCTTTCATTTTCTATCCATTTTTCTTGAATATTTTTTAATCTGCTTTTGCTTCTTTCTGGTTCGACCCTCATCGCTGCTAGAGGACAAGGATATTTCAACTCCCTCACTGTCCGAAGAGCTATCAGAAGATTCTGAGCTTGAGTCAGAACTCTCCACTGGCTTAGACCGGTGAGACTTTTTGGAACTGGCATGAGTCTTTTTAGTGCTCACATGAGTTTTTGAAGACTCATGCTCTCTGGGGTTATCGGTGTGATGAGCAGCCGATGCTTTGGACTTTTCTTTCACGCCCATCTTGGCTTTTTCAGCCCTCAGAGCTTCTATTTCACCCTTTAGCCTATCACGCTCTTCGATAGTGTATTCATCGTTCTCTCCCACCACTTCGAGCAAAGCTGGTAGTACTTCTGGATTGTCCAGATTCATTCGGACAGATTTTGTTAGTTGGTTTTGAATGCTTGATTCAGGCACCTTCTTCTCCCACTGTGGTCACCAATTTGGTGTGGATAATTATTGCCTAAGGGCAGGCTGGTAATTTCAGTTGGTGTTTTATGGTGGTGTGTGGGTGTTTAAGTGTTTAGAGTAGAGAGTAGAGAGATAATTAAGCAGCTTGGTAGCAGTTAATTCTCATTACCCATAGTTAATGCAGGTGGTTGGGTATTTATACCCTGATGTTTGGGCCCTTATGGGATTTCGGGTCATGTTTAATGGACCCGGGTCATGTTTAATGGACCTGGGTCATGTTCAAAGACCCATGAGCTCTAAGTAGGAGAGCAAGTAGCTTAGTCAAGAAGTGTTTAGGTTTTTTAGTACTTTTGTCATAGTTCGAACAGTCCTATGGTCATAGTGTTCAAAATGATCTGTCCGGTTCGTGTGGTTTGTCCGGTCCGGAGGCCTTGGACCGATCTGTCCTTGTCCGGGGAGCGTGCAGAATTCGGACTCATCAATTTAAACCGTATATTTTTTATTAAAATAAAAAAATAGATTAAAATATGTTAAAACTTTACCTTTGATTTGTCTTAGAAAATTCAGTTGTGGTCGGTAAATAACTATTTAAACATACTTAGAATTCGTTAATTTGGTATTAATCACTTTAATTATCCTGTCTAATTAGATCTCCAATTAATGGCAACCAATCATGACTATGTTAACGGTGATTAAATAACCTTTAGAGCACGTGTTTTTAAACATTTGTTTCAAAATAGTGTTATCATTTAGAAATAATTACGGTATATTGAATTATTACTAATAAAGTTTAAATATGTTCATTGATAATTTAGATGTCCAGATAAATTCAAAATCTAATGGACCAAACTTTATGAGCCAAAAAAACTCAGAAGCTCGTGCAACAATATGATCTACACACCCGTTTCGAATACATGAGAATCAAATTAAATGATTGCATTTATTTTTTAAAAATTAATTGTAAGAGAGATATATTTCTTATCAAAATACATTTTGAGAGCTAAGAAACTAAGATGGTAAAGCATCTCTACCCCAAATTATACAACAAGACGATCTACACCATTTACTAATAAGTGAGAATAAAATTAAATGATTGCATTTAATTTTTAAACGTTAATTTAAAAATTATAAAATTCCTTATAAATCCACATTCACTCCATCAATAAAAAGGTCTAATATATTATTTTTATCTAAACTTTTATATTTATATTATTAATTTATTTACTCTATATTTAATTTTTTGTATAAAAACTGTAACTTAATAAATAAAAAAGGGTTCGTTATATTTAATTCTGAGGATTCCTTTACATACAAAAAGTATTGAAATACATATCCATTTGGGTATTTCTCTACATACAAAATGTACTAAAATATATATTTGTCGAGGTATTCCCTAATATAACAAAGAGTACAAGTTTTACCATAAAAATGTCAACCGCAAAAAGGAATATGTGGTAGAATAATCAGGGTAAAAGTCTATGAGGGGAGGTAAGATAAGACGCACCGTCAACCATAAAAGAGCTTCCACAAAATATTATACTATATGCAATAAACACAACCCTTATAAAAATAATAACATCAGTAGTATAGTTGAACCGACCATGTGATGTTTGAACCATCTATAGCGAAGGATGGAGAGGAAGTGATGAGAAATCACTGATGCAAGGGAAGAAGTGTTTGTGAATATTCTCGTGTTCTTCTCCTCCTAAATGTGAATATCAAGACACATAAACCAGAGCGACAAAGATGGCCATGAACCAAACAAATAGGGATCCAAGAGCTTGTGGTTTATAGTTAAGAGGACCAATCAGTGGTATGGAGAGAGAACCTAAGCTTAGCACTTGAGGTCTACTAGATAAGACGAAAGAAGGGGCACTCCACTAAGAGGTGATTGATCATTTTGCTAGACTTATTTGATATGGCACAATCTGTGACTATATTATAGCTTTATCTCTAGTAATGAGTTTTTCAAGAATGATCAGCCAAAAAATAAAGGAGTGTCAAGAGATATTGAACTTGTTCCAAATGAAGTTGGTCTAAATTACATAAGAGGTCAAAAATCGTAACGATCATACTTTTATGGTTGAGAATCTAGATTTTAACATCTTCTATGTTGAAAGGAACAAGAATTTCATTAATAACATTACCAATTTTTTTAAGATATGATTGGTGAGATCTGCTATTAGAGCAAATATATAAAAATGTATAAAATATACAAGGAACATACCAAATGGAGATGAAACTGTCATTTCCCATTTCAGATTTATATAAGTTAACGAGGTTCTGAAATTTTCTATTTTTTTCCTTTTTCAGAATTAATCCAATTGTATCATATTGAAGATTGTGTCACATAATATAGACAAAAAATATTTAAGGACCGTTTTATAATTTCCAAACTTAAGATTTTATAATCCCAAAGGCACTTTCATTTGTCCTCTTATTATTTCATCTATTTATTTTCTCGTATTACCTCTTCACTAGTCTATTTTGTTTTCTTTTATTCTTTACCAAAATTATCCAAAACATAAAACTTTTTTCAGCCTACTATTCGTGACCTTCATCTAAATCTTTCATTTTTTATTCATTTTTAAGACCTTCATTAGCCCTTTAGCTTTTTCTCCAACCCATAGTTTAACCAAAAGATTATCCAAAATTCTATTACCCATAACCTTATACGCCAAATCCGAAGTTTGAGAAAACAAACTCAACTCATCAAGAGATTCGAAAGTTATAAGGTAGGTTTTTAAATAATTTTTTGTTGTTTCGAAATAATGAGGCAGACATTAAAGGTAAATCAGGCCTATTTACATCCGCTAGTAATATTCATGCTTAATACAAGCCATTTTATGTTTTAATTTGATATGTACATAAATTAAATAGCGTTGATTTAGATAATTTGAATTAGATATTATTTGGGGAGGTAAGATATGTAGTTTAATTATTTAAGAGTATTTGGTTGTCATGTCAGATGGGTCTTGGGTTGACTTTGATGTCCAAATTACACTCACCGGTTTCAACAGTAAGCTTCTTGCAAATTGGCTTTTAATAAATCCTCACAATATTAAACTTGTGATTATATATTTAATATACACACTTTCATTATTTGTATGTTGTGTAGATGATGAATATATATATATATATATATGGTTTTGATTTTGATTTTAGAAACTAGTATGATCACACCAAATGGACGTCTATTGACTTGTTTTCTAGATCTAGTAATTTTGTTTTCTCAAGTTATACAGTATGATCGAGCAGATTATTTAAATACTAATGAATTGTTAGTAGATTTTTCGTCCTTATGACAAGGGTATGTACCTTACAAAAGTTGCATATAATAACCACTTATTTATGATTTATCTGCAACTTTGCCAATAGACAAAAGCGAAAGTGAAACCCGAAAAGAAGTTCGTTGGTTTTGTTATTTGCATATTCAAATCGGGTTAGATGGATAGTGATTTGTGGATTTATAGTAATGTATAGAAAATAAATAAGATAATCATTAGTAATTTTATTATTATGTATATATATATAAGATATGTTTGATTGTAATTCCTACAATTTTTTATCCTAAGTCAATCATTTGGTTGTTCAGCCTTGAGCAACCATCACCACGAAACCTAGTCAACTTGGTCAAGTCTCGTATGGTCCATCAGCGTGCTCCAAAAGGAATGACTACCGGGTCCATATGCTACATCCCAAAACGAGGACATATTTGTCATCGATACGATCATAAGCTAATTAGCACTTAGCCTCCGTCAATATCTCATCCTCTTAACATCGCTGAAATGTACGAAAATCGTGTCTGACAACTTATGAAATTTGTGTCTTATATTATACGATAAAACAACCTCCAATGACGTATCTCTGTTTGATATAACAATTGGAGGGCCATAAAAGGTTTCGCCAAAGAATAGGTAACAACTTCAGACTTCTCCAAATCAAGATCATTATATATCAAGTTAATGTTTCATTTATAAAGTGGGTGAAAGTTAGAGAGAATATTAGCAACAAAAAAAATATAACAACTATAATTTGTTATACAAAAATAATTCAATTGTTATTCATATTATTCTTCAGATTTTTGTTTCTATTTTTTATATTGATTCTCACTTATCAAATTATTCAAGTTTTAGAAGTTTATGTGATTTTTACCTTACCATTTTGTTTCTGTTGCCAAAATTTGAGGCAGCCATATATTTCAACCAATTATCAAGACATTATGAGAAGGACCCTACCATTATACCACCTTATAGTCTCCCATAACACATCATAAGGAGACAGAGATGGCAAAATTCATAGTGTTTGATGCAACACCTCCTCTGAAACTTCATATCGGGTCGTCATGGTTGTTTAACTTCAAAGGAACACTATCGTCTTACCATCAACATATGAACTACATGGTGGGAGACAAAGTGAGGATCGTAAATGGATTCTCATGAATTACATATGAAAGACTCATACAACTTGGCCAGAGAACCACAACTACACACGCTAGCCCGAATAGGAATTCATCAATTATCTAACGATAGAATCCCCCTCATTTTGGACTACCTCCGATTACAACATTTGGAATTCGGTGCAATGGAGAAGTTAGAGGAAGTATGCCTAGAAGAAATGTTCAACCTTGATGACAGAATAAATGACTAGGAATGAAGTTGGATCTTGGACCTGATGTGACTAGAGCACAAATGTAGAAAGAGAATGTAGAAAGAGAATATTATATTCAGAATATCCCACCTACCAAGAATAATGGGTCTCCTTTTATAGTGGAGAAGGGTGGACCCATTAATATCCTTGGTGGGCTTGTTTTATTTCTCTTTTAGTCCTTCATAAAGTACCTTATTTACAAATTTTCCTCTAATAAAAGATAAATACAATTATAGACATATTAGTTTCCTTCTATTTACAATTGACTCCTTAATATCAACACCGGCGGGTTACTCCGTTATCAGTAGCCTCGCAGTCTTCGAGAGCGACGGGAACGAAGACTTGTAAAAGAGTCAGCTCAGAGTGCCTCTGCCTCTTAGCTTGATGGACTGGTTCACCCGGGTATGACCTTTTCCTTCAACCGATGTCCGACCCTTCTTATTTTTATTAACTAGTTGGGCGTGTGTCCTTTCTTTTAACTGATGTTAGACCCCCCTGGTTTTATCAAGCGACCGAGCACGGGTGCCTTCCTTCAACTGATATTCGACTTTTCACGTTTTCATCAAGTGGTCGACCGCGTTTATTCCCGACGCCGTTTATGAATCGTCTTGGGTCGGCTCCCAACGCCTTTATGAATCGTCTAGGGTCGGTTTCCGATCCTTCTTAGTGATTTCTTCATGGGCCTAGTCCAGTAACTAAGTTTCGCAAAGTGAACCGGGTTAACGTGGCTCATCTAACGTCTCTATCTGAGCTAGCTAGTGCAGGCCTAGCGCGCTTGTCTGACTAAGGGTGACGCGCGTTGAACGGCTACTCGAAGCGTGCTTGTGGGCGCAGTGCCTAAAGAGGTCTTTTCGACTTCCCGCTGCTTTTCGTGGCTTGGACTTCCCCATACGCGTAACGGCTATGTAGGGTTGCCTATAAATACCTCACAAATGAAAGTTGCTCTCAGAGGTGTTTTTTAGAGAGAGAAAGTGTTGTTCGGACTTTTCTAGAGAGAGAGAGCTTGTTTTATGAGAAATAGGCATCCGTAGCTGAAACCAAAACCAAAAAAGAAGAAAGAACCAATGTTCGGGTTTGTAGATTGGGCTAGCATCGGTCATCGTGCTGAGGAATATCGACGTGCGGGATTGATTTGGAGTTATGACACCAAGCCTTTCACGCTTGTACCGCTACCACACGACCCCGTTCTTGCTGATCCGATTCCTGCCGAGTCTCTTATCTTACCCGAAGCGTCCGGTGCTCGGACCCTAGAGACTATTGTCATTCCTTCCAGTAGTAGCTCTCCACACTCCCCAACTGCCAAACTCAACCGTCCGATGTCTTCATCGGTCAACTCTTACACGGCTCAACCCCCTTTTTCGCCCCGTCGTAGAGGCAAAGGAAAATTCCTTTCTATGGGAGAAACCAGCTCCCCTACTTCTCCCGCGGGAGGTAATTCTCCTAAGATGGTTCAACTTACTCCCTCCATACGAGGATACTGAACCGGTACTAACACTGTTGTGACTTTTTTAGGTCTCAATAAACGGCCACTGACACCTGCCGAATTGGATCCCGAGCGCGCTTGCCAACAACGACAAGAAGCTCATCTGACTCAAACCGGAAGTGGTTCCGGTCCTGTGGATATTCAGGTTCGACCGTCCGATCCGTCCGCGGCCGCTGACACCTGTGAATTAGAAGTGGATATTTTACCCACGGAAGAAGGTATTGCTGCTGCTGGCAATGCCACTGCTCCTCCCGAAGAGCCACTTCCCGAGGAGATTGAGGCGGTCATGACCACCAACTATCACCGCTGGTTACCCGGGAGTAATGCTATCTCCTTGTTTGAGGGCAAGTATATTTATTTCCCCGTTGCTGAGCAAGAGGAGCTGCTGATCCGGTGGGGTATCCCGGAGTGCATTACCGTTTGGTTCCCTGTTCTTGGGGAGACTCTCGTGCATGTTCGGTCACGGGAGATTGTTGTCTTTACCGAACTGTTTAATTGGGGCCTCAGGTTCCCTCTCGATCCTGAGATTTCTCTGTATTTCAGGACTCTCAACATCTGCCCCTCTCAGCTGACGCCCAATGCGTGGTACACGTTGGTGTCTTGCATAATGGTCTCGCGCCTTTCAGGTCGAGTCATGCCTATAGAGGAGTAATAGCCATGTCTGGGCTGTCAAAGTCTCCCAAGTCCCCCTTCTTCTATTCCCCGTTGGCCTATACGTGGAAGATTGTAAATGACTTCCTCGAGGGAGACAAAGGTTGGAAACACTGCTTCGTCTTCCTTAGTGGCTACTGGGAGAATGGTCGCCCCTATAGTAAAGAGAATCCGAGGCAAGTGCTGCGGACGTGGGTTCCTGATGGTACGTATATATATATATATATATATATATTTTAAAACCCGATCTTTTGTGTAGTATCGAAGGAATTCGTCCAAGGGTTGAAGAAGGATCACTTCAAGCCGGGAAAAGTCACCTTCCAGCTGCTGAAGGACTATGCCAAGAGGCATTGGGGTCGGGCAATGCATCGGGCCTTTAAAAACACCAACCTGATCGCGAGTAACCTCTGGCGTTGCTCGTCAGAACCGCTCACTATTGAGTAGCTGCGTCAACCCCCCGGTATGGAGGACTTGATCGCAAAAACGGATGCGCCTGATGCCCGCCTATTCCTCCCGAAGCGCAACAAGGCGCCCAGCACACGCCCGAAATCAGATGATGATGTTGAGCAGGACAATGCAGGGGCTAAAGAGACGGGTGCAGAGGGGCACTAGGAAGAAGCTTCTGCTGAGGGTGGCGAGGCCAATCAGACCCGGGAGCTGGCAAAGAAGCGGAAAGGGAAGGCCGACGCAGAAGGGGTTCAGGCTAAAAAGCCTAAATGCTCAAAGAAAGAAAGCGGGTATGTCGCGGACGTAACGGGTGCCGATAATGATATCGTGCCAGAGCTGTTTGATCAATACGTTGGGGCTAAGGGTGGTTTGACTGTCGACCCCGTAGTGGTGATCCCTGACGATGCTAGCCCTCCAAAGGCTAAAAATGTTCCGGCGTCGTCGAGTGGCACGAAGCTTCCAGTGCTGTCTGTGCCCGGGAGTCCGCATAATTTTCCGTTGTGGATAACCGACGGACTAGCCCTGTCCTTGTACAACATGCTTGTGCCTTTGGCTCTGAAAGAGCGCCGGGCAGGGGAACTGAGCCAGAAGCTGTCGGGTGCGGAGGCGAAATTTGTCGCTCTAGAAGAAGAGGCGCGGAAGGCTAAAGCGGCCCAAGAACTGGCGGAGGAGCGGCTCAAGGAGATCGAAGAGGCCTTGGACCAAGTCAGGAAGACCGGGGAGGATCGTGCCGCGCGGTTGGTGCATGAGATCACTGACCTGAAGACAGCTAACGCCCTTTTTGCTGAAAAATGCAAGAAGTGGATGGAGAAGGAAACGGACGAAGCTAAGGCCGCGTACGTGCTGTCTTTCCATCATCGCTTTCCTGACCTTCCCCTCGGGTCGATGTGGCTGGACGTTCCGGATGACGACCGCCCTTCCGATGCTGTTTGTGAAGACGACGATTCGGACGACACTGAGTCGGAGGAAAATGATGATTGATTCCCGACGTCGTTTTTTGTTTCTTTTTTGTAGTTTTAAAATTTGTTAGTGCGGGGACTGCAAAGTCCCCTGTAAACCTTCTTTGTGGGTAAAATTTCAAGACAATCAATATATTATTTGTACTTATGCTTTTTACGAATGTTGCATTGCATTCTAGTTTTATAAATCCATGTGAGGGTCGGAAATTTAGGACGTAATCAGTTCGGTCAATAAAAAACCCACGAAGGTTCTGTTGGTCAAATGTAAACTTGAAAAATCCCCGGTAGGGTCGAAAATTTAAGGTGTAGATCAGTGTGAACACTGAAAAACTTGTGAAGGCTCAGTTGATCAATGTAAAATTGAAAATTTTCCCGTAGGGTCGGGAATTTAAGATGTAGATCAATGTGAACACTGAAAAACCTGTGAAGGTTCTGTTGATCAATGTAAAATTGAAAATTTTCCCGTAGGGTCGCGAATTTAAGATGTAGATCAGTGTGAACATTGAAAAACCTGTGAAGGTTCTGTTGATCAATGTAAAATTGAAAATTTTCTCGTAGGGTCGGGAATTTAAGATGTAGATCAATGTGAACACTGAAAAACCTGTGAAGGTTCTGTTGATCAATGTAAAATTGAAAAATTTCCTGTAGGGTCGGGGATTTAAGATGTAGATCAATGTGAACACTGAAAAACCTTTGAAGGTTGTGTAAGGCAGTCAAGATCATTCAAAAGAATCGTTGATCGGCTCGTCAACCGACCGAGTCGTTTGTAACACTTTAAAGATGGAAAGGTAAAAGTTTTTTATTAAAGGGGTCGGTTGCTATCGATGTCTCATTAAAACCTCCTCGCGCCACCGAGGTAGGAAAGAGTGCATCCCTGACCCAAAGATTTTTACACAAATAATGCTCTGAATTTACAAAATGCAAAATTACTCCAAATACAATTTCAGATGTTCAATGTTCCATGGTAGCCTTAATGAACGCCCGAGCTTGTCTTGCAAACGATATGTCCCGTTCTTGACTGTCTCTATCACTTCGTATGGTCCTTTCCAGTTTGGGGCGACCTTACCGAGGCTTTTATCTTTGGTATGTAGAAAAACTCGTCTCAGAACCTTATCACCGACTTTGAATTCCCGCCGTCGTACTTTGGTCGCATACCGACTCCTCATTAGGGTCTGATAATATAAAGAATTTAGCTGAGCACGGTTCCGCTTTTCTTCTATGAGGTCGATGGCCAACTGTCGGTTACCGTCATTTGCGTTTTCGTCATAGGTTCTGATCCTGAAAGATGGAAAAATAGATTCTGCCGGAGTGACTGCGTCTATGCCGTATACCATAGCATAAGGTGATTCTTTAGTCGTCGTTCAAGGTGTAGTTCGGTAAGCCCACAATACTTCCTGCAAATAGTCTGGCCATTTGCCGGCTTTTCCTTCGAGGTTCTTTTTTAGTCCGTCGTGAATCGTCTGGTTGGTGACTTCGACTTACCCGTTCGCTTGAGGGTGGAATGGGGCAGAAAAACATTGCCTAATCCTACAGACGACACCAATGATGAGAGAATAAATGACTAGGAATGAAGTTGGATCTTGGACCTGATGTGACTAGAGCACAAATATAGAGAGAGAATGCAGAGAAAGAATATTATATTCAGAATGTCTCACCTACCAAGAATAATGGGTCTCCTTTTATAGTGGAGAAGGTTGGACCCATTAATGTCCTTGGTGGGCTTGTTTTATTTCTCTTTTAGTCCTTCATAAAGTACCTTATTTACAAATTATCCTCTAATAAAAGATAAATACAATTATAGACATATTAGTTTCCTTCTATTTACAATTGAATCCTTAATATCAACACCGGCGGATTACTCCCTTATCAAACCTCATAGTAACCATCAGGATGAATACGAGTGAAGACATGAAAATATATCTAATGTGTATACTACCTGAGAAGACGAAGAGTCATTAGATTATTTTATTAAAAAAAGTGGTACTAGCTTGCAAAAGAAGGTTCTGTAGACCATGCGTCTAGTTCACATATACAAATATAGAGGGTAGTTAACCTTCGACAAGATTTGCTGCTAACAATGACTGAGTTAGGGGCATACAATGTATGGAATCTAATTGATCATATGGAAGAAGAAAACTTATTCCTCATCTCTGTTAAAGGCTGATTCACCTTCAATATCGTCATCCATTCCGTACAGAAACTCAATCTAAAAAGAAATCATACCCATGAGAAAGAATTTATTAGAGAACTCGGTAGACTCGGGAGATAAACTTGACTTCCCCACTTGAGATTGGAAACCTTCGTCTCCTCATATATACAACATGAATCACTGAAGTAAGCGACAAGCCGACACTATTAGATAAGATTGAAGCACCACTTAAGGAATCCACAGACACACGAAATATGGAAGATTAATGATTGGGTATGCGCGACATATTGAAAGAAAAGGTGTTTCATAACCAATCACATATAATATACTACTTAGTTAAAATCGGAGTAGTCAAGACGGTAAATGACTACGAAACACCTAAGCTAAGTATGGGTTGCACCATCATTGGCCTTGAAATAGTACACATCTTGAAGGAAAGACATGAGAAACTACAAGGGCTTCTTATCATACCACCCGAGGGAAACCCCGATAAACATTAATACAAGCTAGTTCATTCTTCTTCAAAAAGTTTTTTAGAATGTGAATAAAAGCACTAAAGTAGAGCCCCTCACTGTGGCTGTCCTAGTAGCGTGAGCTTATAAATATATCAACCTCAAGGAAGTCGATGCTCAGAATGGGCGTGGAAAAGAAGATGCCCATTGAAAGGCAAAAGCGGTGGCATTTTCCAAAAAAGTCCCAATGCCCAGATTTTTGTAGTAGCACTTTCACTCGGATGATCAGCCATCTCTGATGGCTACCTCTACGACCAAAATAAAAACATATTGAGTTTTTAATTTGGTGCACAAAATAATACAAGTGTTCTTCAAATCATTATTCAAAGTTTGATTCTTATTTATCAAATTTATTCAAGTAATAGAAATTTAGGTTTTTTTATATCACTTTCATTTATAATATTAGTGTATGAGTTAATATTGATTTGAGGAAACAAAGTTGAAAAGAAAAGAGAAATTTAAGAGACCAATGTAGATATATTTGTTCATAAGTTGTAAGTAAGATATCTAAGTAGTTAAGTGAATGTTAAAATATCCAAAGGTCATTCGAGTGAAAGTGTTGCTTAATAAATAGTGTAGGTTTTCTTAATTGTAAACAACTTATTATGTATAGAGTTGAACAATATACTAACTAAATAGCACAACACTAAAAACACAATGTTGAAAAGTGATCCCTCTTTGTTGGCATCATATTATTAGTATTTATGTTTTAAAGATGTTAGTCAGCTATAAGTTTTAAGAAGAGTAATAGATAAAAATTCTGAGATCATATTGAATTATATAAGTTGTGAGTGTCCTGAATTATTAGTATCATCCATGTTTGTTTTCGTAGCATGAGTATCAAGTCACTCAAAATTAATGTATATTAGGATACTTACACACTTCATGCATGTTTGTAAGTGTTTGGTTGAAAATTTAAGTCGTGTTTTTTTTCAAAATACTATTACTTTTTTAGATCGTTTGGTTATTCTTGTGTGATATATACATCATTTCCTTAATGTTTAGATGACCGACACGATAGAGATTTGAACAAAATTATGATAAAACTTTGCATCATTATAGGGTACACGCATA
Organism: Limnanthes douglasii subsp. nivea; assembly: GCA_036936605.1. Lineage (NCBI taxonomy): Eukaryota > Viridiplantae > Streptophyta > Magnoliopsida > Brassicales > Limnanthaceae > Limnanthes > Limnanthes douglasii. The sequence goes on from JAUPFV010000002.1 coordinate 341,499,753, forward strand.
ACAATATGTAAATCATTGATTAAATAAAAACTTTTCTCATCCGATCATAATACTCTACTTCCACTTGCTTTTTCTTGCAAATAAATTTTGAATTCTTTTTAAACCTTGCAAGTTAATGATTATATAATTTTAGCACTGCTTTTATATTCGTCGCACAAAATCGTTCATGTTTTTTTTGTAGATTACTCATCTAATATCGAGCATAATGTGACATAAATATAGTCGTATACATTAACTTTCACTTTTTTATCTTTTTATAAAATTTAATTTACTTGTTTTTCAGGTTAAAGAGTAATAATGGTTACATTGAAAAAAGTCTTTTGTACTAAATTATTTGTTTTGCATTATATGTCACTTTAATCTATTTTTTATTGGTGATACAAGTTCAAATACTCATATGAATGAATAAGAGATGTTGGGGTTTGTGAAGAGGAATGAGACTCAATTTACCTTTGATGATAATGTTTTTTACGTTAATATTTCAAATCTTATTGGTTAATGGAGCATGTTGTTAATCGATTAGGCAGAAATAGAGTTAATATTATGCTCCAAGCTTCTTCAAATATTGGTCTCCCTATTTGTAAACTTGCGAATTTAGTTATAGGGGCCATAATGTTCTCAAGATGTTGCCATGTATATACAATGACCACGTTTTTAGAGTAATTGAATCCTACTTAAATCTCTTATATTTTCAAAAATGGTTGATTTGTTTCTCTCTTAAGATATGATGTTTAATATGTAATCTACTTTTACTAGTATTTTTTGTTGTCACATGTTAGGTTGTTTCTCTTGAGACTATATATTTTGAATCTCGCGGTTTTAACTACAAAAGAGATAACATTTTTTTTTTAGTAGACATCCTATTAAAACGACAATTTTGTGTAGCAATAATGGATGAGATGTTATCCTAATTTATGTGTGCTGTCATTGTACACTCATTTGGATAAACTCTGTGTTTGTGAAGCAAAGTTTACTTTCACAGATTTAAACCTGCTAAATATATATATATATATATATATATATATATATATATATATATATATATATATATATATATATAATGTACAGTTGAAGGTATTCATATAATGGTTGGTGATATGCTTATGAAGACACTACTTTATATAAGTTGAATTTCAAACCAAAATCGTAAGTATTTGTCATTATCATCTTCTTCTAAAATGAATAAAAACTAGTGACTTATTGTGCCAAACTTTTTTATTATAAATACTTGAGGTTTTACTTAGTTTTTTTTTTCATTTGATACTCATATGTAATTTTAAATGTAACAAAATTAATATAATGTTAACCAAATAGAGAAATAGAAATATATTATTCTAACTCAAATATATATAATGTTATATGCCTTATTTTGGAATGATGAAATAAGGCTGCAATAGTATGTAATATTTTTTTATTTAATTTAAAACAGAATACAATGAAAATATTAGGTTGAAATCAAAATTAGCAATGATGTTGCAATGACTTTCATTAAGTTTTCAACGACATTCAACACATTCAATTCACGTGACCTAAACCATACTAGTCTGATATTCGACAACAAATTTATAATACAGTTTGCAACCACATGACCATTTTCATTTGGGTCACATTCCCAAATCGAACCAATTACAGGCGGTTTTCATTAGCGACCACTCAGTTGCAACTAACGGTTTCTATTGCAAACATGTTATAAAAAGCATATTGCAATAAATTAGTGACGAATTATTTTAGAATAAAATTAATTAAGCATAAAATATATTAATTAATTCACTTAAATATTTAATTGGTAAAAAAATTGAATAATATATTATTAAAAGATATTAATTAATTAATTAAGTGAATTAATCAATTAGTTGGTCAAAGATTTGAATAATATATTATTGATATAAGAATATTATTAAATTAGAAATAATATCGTGGTAGCGATTTTATTTTATTTTTATTAAAAAAATATTATGTTAGTTAAAATATATTATTCCTTTATTAATACATAATAATATATTAATATAAATATAAGATATGTACCAAAATAAAACATAGAAAAGAAAAATAAAAAGTTTTTTTTTCTCTCCAATTATCTTTTATTCCCTCAAAATATCATCTTTATCTCCATTAAATTGGTGTCAAAGCATTATTTGATCAAGATAAACAACTCAATTCATCATCTTCTTCTTTTTTCCTCGATTAAAAATATATATAACAAATTGAGTATTCAGATGGAGACCTTATTACGATCTTAAGAAGAATATGAGATCGTTACAAAAATGTATAACAAAGTAAGTGATCATAAAAATCCTTATTTTTTATATTTCAAGGAGTCTAATCATATCAAGCACTTTGGAAAAATAATAATTATGTCACTTCAACAAATTAAGCATGAGAAATTTTGTAGAATAATTCAAAGGCGATGAAAATGTAAAACGAATTTCAATACAAACTCTTAGAGGGGAATTTGAAAGTTTGCAAAATATAGATCCCAAATTTGTTTTTAATTATTGTTTACGGTCTTGTCCTTATTCAACAAATTAAAAATAAATGGGGAAACTTTGGATGATATTCGTGTAATTGAGAAAATTATTTATAGACTATAGTGTGGTTGTTATTAAAGAACTCAAGGATTTAAACACTGTGACCTTTGCTGAGTTAATGGGCCCATTGAAAGCTCATGAAGAAAGATTAAACAACAAGAAAAAAGTGAAGTAATATTGTATCAAACATTGTAGTAAAACTTGTCTCTAAGTGAAAAGAAACAAGATTCCAAAAAAAAATCACGGTCATTATGCAAGAGAATGGAACGAAACAAATAAAAATCAGAATCTTAGAGGCTCACAAAGATAAAGTGGATGTAAAAATAAAATAGGATGATGCTTCAATACTTATTAAATGGGTTATTATGAGAATATATGGAAAAAAACAAACTAAAATCAGAATTTTGAAGGTTCGCAAAAAGGACGTAGACGTGGAAATCAAAGAGGAAACATTATGGGTAATTTTAGTGTTATAAATTTCACAAACCTAATTATATACGAAGTGAGTTTTGGTACAAGGAAGAAGAAAATGACAAAGCTAATATGGTGCAAAATAATATTGAAACTGTATTGCTTATGATTCACACTGGAGAGGCTGGTAATTTCTGTTACTGAGACATTATTGCTAGTAAACACATGACATGTAACGAAACCTATTTCCAAAATTATTTGAAACTAATTGTGGAGAAATAAAAATTGGATATGGAAAAGATTACAAAATTAGTAGTGTTGGTGAATTAGAGTTCAAAACAAAACAAGAAATGTCTGATATTTATTTTGTTCGTGGCCTTAAAAATAATTTACGTAGTGTTAGGAATCTATTGAATAAGGGGTATGATATTCATTTTCTTGATATGACATGTTACAGATCATGGGATAATCGGGTTGTTACTCAAGTTTATGTAGAAAAAAATAATACCTTCTCACTCACTCTTCAAAATTAGAATATGTCTTGTTTGATCGGTATGAGCATTTGAATTATAAAAAATTGGAGATGCTTTCAAGAAACATGATCGACATGTGTTTACTAAAAATTAGTCATCTCGACAATGTATGTGAAGCTTGTCATTTTCGAAAGCACCATATGATTTTGTTTTCTTCTCAATTATCATGGAAAGCAAAAAAATCATTGCAACTTATTCCTTCAGATCTTCGTGGTCCAGTGATAATTCTATCTTTCAAAGGTAATCATTATTATATATCTGTTATTGATGATTACTCACAGAATGTTATGTCAAAGAAAAATCAGAATTATTTCAAAAATAAGAAGATTTTAAAGAAGAAGAAAAAGAAGAAGAGAAATTTAAAGAACTAAAAATCAACACCTTGTCGACAGATCGTGGAGGTGAATATTTTTCAAAAAAATGAGAAATAATGCATAGACAATGTCATTCCTCATGAGATGACATTGCGTTGTACATCTCAGCAAAATGGAGTATCTGAAAGAAAAAACACAACAATAATGAAGATGGCTAAATACATTCTTAAGAATAATAAGTTATGATGAAGTTTTTATGCTTAAGTTGTTTTCTATGCAGTTTATCTTATTAACGGATCACGAACAAAGATCTTGGAGAACTGCACATTGTATAAGATGTGGTACGGTACAAAGCCTTTGGGAGTGTTGCCTACTTTCATATTCCGGATGCAATGAGAAGCAAGTTGTTCGATATTTTTTTTCAGTTTGAACAAATCTAAAGAAGGGTGACCATTGGTGCTGCCTGGTTAACACGCTAGTCCCTGAGTATAATATAAAATTCTAATTTTCTCTTCTAATTATACAATTTTTCATAACAAGTTTTATTCTTTACATTTTAGTCATTGAAAATCTGTTTCCTTATCATACCCTTCTATAAATTTTGTCATCGTCAAACTTAACTAACTTCCTTGTCCTTCGAGGTTTTTCATGACCTACCTCGTCATCCTAGGTCATCATCAATAACAAACTATACAACATGCTTATATTACCTTCATTTCTTTTAATATGTACATTTACTTCATAAATAAATGTGTATCAACACTAGAGGGAATATGACCTTATCAAGGCTTCATCTGATCTTTGAAGTAAAAATATATTTTGTTAAGGACAAATTAATGAGGTAAAATTCATTTTTTAAGTATAATTTAAGTATAATTTATTTTAACTTAATTAACTATCTTTTGTTAAATTATATATTAATTTCTTTATTTGATAACCACAAATTCTTACCTACTTTCCATCACCAGATTCATTTAAAAAAGTTAATGGTTTAATCACATACTATTATCGATTTAAAATCTTGTCTACTCAACTTCTCACCTATAAGAACTTTAGTAGATAACTTACAAACTATTGATCTTATTTTAGATTAAACCGCTTGATAAAGTTCATTTTAAGCATAAATGTATTAATTTATTCTAACTTGATTAACTACCATATAGGGTTCATAAATTATATATTAATTTATTTATTGATACCTGCAAATTCTTACTTAGTTTTCCGTCAATAAATTAATTTAAAAAATATATGGCTTAAAATACCTACTATTATCGATTTGACATTGTGTCCATTCAACTTCTCACATGTAGCAACTTTAGTAGATAACTTAAAACTGTTGATCTTATTTTATATTGAACGGTTGATACTGAAAATAATATTTTTTGAAAAGGAAACTTTGTTGTGGTGAATTTCTACAGTTACTTTATTTGAAAAAATATATCTCAAAAGCATTCTTTTTTCCAATTGTTATTTTTAGAGTAATTCATAAATTGGATCGTCATCTTTTTCTTTTGTCCTCGTATTGCATTCACTTGTCAAACCAATATTTTAAGAAAAGTTCTTCCCTAATACTCTTTCATTTGATTGTTTGAATTCTAATGCATGACTAGTGATAAAGGTCATGAATCACTAGAAACACTTGATGAGTCATAAATATATATATTTCAATCAGACTCCTATAACGACCGTTAAAGTCATTCATTTGGTGATTGTAGTTCTGAAAATATTAGATCATCTAAACACGATTCCACTTCATTTGGGAATCCTAAGAAAAATCTTGTTAAAAGACACAATTCTAGATAAAAAAATTAAATATAGTAAAAATAAACATTCCATGAGTTTTGACGACCAATTAAAATTTAACACGGTCATTCATGTTATTCCACTTCAAACTCAAACAACAAAAACTACATTGAATTTCCACCAACCTAAAATCTAGTGCCTGTCAAATATAGATCTCGACAATATGATAAAGAAAGTAATTTTTTTTAATATTTTTTTTCTTTGATGAATAAACCGGTTATTTATCTTCAACAATCTTTAAAAAAACGAATTATTTTATAATTGAGGCATCCTTATTTTGTTTCCATTTGACTTTTATAATATAGAGAACTTCCATACCAAATGAAATAAGATGAAGTTTGCTTGTTTCACAATCATATGAAACTGGGCTTTAGGTTTTTTTTTATTCCCTAATAACCAAGTTTTTTAATTCATTCGAATTATCTCTTCACAACTTACTCCAAATGAGTTGAAAAAATTGATGTGCTTATCATAAACTAAGGTATTCAAAACATCCTTATACACTGTAAATTTTGGGAAAAACTAATTCATTTTTATTCTATTGACTTTGGTCATTTTGAGCGCATCATCAAACTTCCAAATTAAAACAAATTAGAAGATGAACTTTTTTTTTATTAGTGGTCATTGGAAATTTAAATCAAAACATGGATTTGATCAAGTTGAATTATGTTGGATGAAAACTTGCAAGATGAGGCAATAATTTATTAAACAACTGTACTATTAACCAAGTTCGTCATTTATACATCGATAAAATTATATTATTGTTTCTCTTTTTATGCGGCTACCATCATGATTTCAAATAATTTTTCATCTCTTGATTGTGATAAAATTTATTTAAGAGATTGTCAAGAGCTTCTTACAATCTTTAGAAATACGAATACTGTCTATTTTCTTAGTAAACTTAACTTTATTTTATTTGGATTTTTTCGAAACGTTTGTCATAATGCTGAAGGAAAAGTAGTAGTTGTTTAAATAAGAGTTATAGCCAACGAAGATGATGTCGGTGATGTAGTATTTGCTCAAATATGTGAGGTAACTTAAGTGGATTAGGGTTACAAATTCCAATAAACAAAAAATTTAAAAATTACACACTAAAAATCACGATGCATAATCATAAAAAGATGAAAAATATCATTATTGAAGAAATATAAAACTCACACTAAAACTTCTCAAGGAAACAAATTTTATATCCCTCACATGACAAACATTGTTGTTACCACTTTATTTACAAACCAGATTATCTAAAAAAGAAATCATCTAATAAATAAATAAAAAATATTCATTCTAATGTTACTCATAACAAATTTCCCATACTCCTTTTAGAATGACTTGTTCCTCAAAAGATTTTGTTGGGTCGTCATCTACCCAAGATCGTAATCTTCTGCTACGACATCAACTAACTTTATGCCCTTATGTTATAATTAAACTTTCTAAGTCTGGTTCTAACAATCTTAAAAAACAAGCTGAAATTTGTCTTTAAGTAACTTTTTTTTTGTTCATATTTATACTTTTTTTTATATTTTATCCATATCACTTACATTATATTTTCTTATCACAACTATTATAATTTCATACTTTTTTCTATGTAATTCATGTTATATTATGATATTAACTTGTTTAATACACGATCTTCTTTGTTAAATTATTTTGGTGATACTATATTGTCACTAAAGGAATAAGTTGAGAATCAAGAATATGAGTACATCAAGCTTGAAAAAAATACTATAATAAATTGGTCAAAGATAAACCAACCTTTCAACAACTGTAACAACCAACAACACCAATATCGAAGACTTTAATTCAAAGATTACTAAATTAAAGATAAGTCTTACCAATGTTCATACCATTAGAAGTGAAGCGATTCATATTTCGAAAGAAAATACTTTTAAATATGTCGATATTATCGGTAAAAAAATATCAAAACTAACTCATACTTTTTATTTGTCTAATTATTATCCTTGTTTGAATTTTGCTTGTTAAAATGATATTTGATTTTAAAATATATGTATATATACACAATGATCATGTTTCTTATTTAACATGTCAATGTTATGAATAACTTCATAAAAATATATCTCATAAAAATAATTTTATTATTTTCTTAGTCTTACATACCTTTATATAACAACTCTTTATAATCATAAATACATTATTTACTTCGTCTTCTTAATTTGAATATTGTTAATCTGTAAAGCTGTTAGCATCATTTATTTATATATATATATATATATTCTATTTTAGATTTAACTTAATTCGTAATTTCTTTTATATAAATCTTAATTTTATCATTATAACACATCATAAAAGGATAATTAAAAAGAATATAATATGTTGAAAAATACCCCATCTTCACACTTGTATATTGTTTGTCTTTAAAGTTACTGAATTCGCCATTGCTTATTTGTTATTTAGGTTGTGAATGATCATTATTAATTCATCTTTTGTCATGTAAGTATCCAATTGACCAAAACCTATATATTAATTATGACTTAAATGAAATTATGGGTATTTGATATATAGCCAGCATAAAATATGGCCAATTGCACGGAATCAAAGTTTTGTCGTATATCCATGTTCGTTATTTGAATATAGTTATGACAAACTTGGTCAACTGTATGGTTTTAAGGTTTGGTTTATAGTAATGTACGCTAAATCGACTTATAGTTAAGGCTTTTATTGCCCAACTTTTACAATCTTGATTGTGTAATCTCTTTATCTCAAAATACTGTGGGCTTCACTTAAAACTATATTCACGTTCTAAATTTTCTTGGTTTGTTAGCTTATATGTTTCTCGTTTATTTTTTATTTATAAATCATACGGCGTACACCATTTATGATTAATATACATCATATTTGTAGGTTGTATTTGAAAGTTGTTTGACTTAAAGTCTTGTTGATTATTAGGTTCATCTTTCGTATCACGTCGTCTTATAACTTCACCACATTTTAACTCATATTACTACCATAAAATTGTTTTTACTTATGTTATTGGTTATTTTTTCGTATTATGATTTCAGCACCTTTTAACTCATATCAATATTATCTCGACGAACCGTCATTTCTATTTATATTTATAGTTTTTTTTGTCTTTATTTAGGTTGAAGTTTTTCTTTCTTAACATTTATTGATTGGAGAACAAACCATATATTTTGAGGGTTGTCTTTTTATAGGTCATATTTCTTAATGATAATTTTATTGTTTGTCTTACTCCGTAAAAATTTGTGCCAATTTTTTTATTTAATATAAAAATATATAATTACAAATTGGTCTTATCTATGTCTCGTTAAAAAACTCATTCACGCCATTATAAGGTAAAAAAAAGAAATTGGTCTTCTTTACAAATGAGATTTATACAATTCATATGTTGAATATTCTATGAATACTTCAAAACACTTCCTTCTAAATTAGTTAATTTATATGCTTCATGATGTCCTTTTGATGTCACTTTGAATGTCCAATCCAAATCTGGTGCGAATTTACCTAGACTATTATCATTTCTACCTTAAAAAACCTTGTTCATAATTAAAACCTTTATTAAAAACTTATTGTTTTGCGCTTCACATTATATATATATTTTCCATCAGTGTGCGATAATGCTCAACTTGAATTTTAGTTTGTTCCACGCATTTTTTAATTAAACTAATTACTAATTGTTTATCCTCGTTATTCTATTTTGAAGAATAACATCTAATTATATGAATTTAAACCAAAATTCAGATGAAACCATAGTTTTCATTCCATTAACTAAAGAAAAATAAGTTTCATTTGTAGCCGATATTGGGGTCATCTTGTACGCCCATAACACCTCTTGTAAGAAATCATGTAACTTACATTTAGCCAACTCGAGTTTTCTTTTTATACTACTCAAAATAGTTCAATTAGTAACTTCTACTAGTCCATTAGTATGTGGGTAATACTGGGTAAAAAAGTATTAATATATTCCATATAATCGAATAAAATTATAACTATGTTATTATGAATTTGTCCTTTATTATGAGTCTTCAAAATACTAAGAATATCCGACTGACTCACAATATTCCTTTACAAAAAATCACAAACATATTTAGATCAATTTCTCATCATCGACTTTTGTTTTACCCATCCACATCTACGATTAAAAATTTATTTCATCATGTAGCAATTGGTAACCAATCTTGCCTTGTGTCGGTCAATGGTGCCATCGGATTTATATTTTATATTAAACATCCATCTACACCCGACTGCTTTCTTCCCTTGTGGTAACACACAATTCTCCCATGTACTATTCCTTTTTAGACCTTCCATTTTGGTATTCATTGTCTCATGCCATTCATTCATCTTCTTAGCTTCTTAAGTTATTTTAGGGATTTGTTCAGAGAGAATAGTAGCTGAAAACGACTTTGCAATCTTCGTCATTCCTTTCCTGTCAATTTTTACCGCATATGTAGAAGCACAAGGAACGTGTTCCAGTGAATACCGGTCAGGAGGAACCCCTCTATTTTTTTCTTGGAGGAAGAACCGGAGTTTGAATTTCAACAAATAAACTTCCTAAAATGTCATGGTCAGTAGCATTTTGTGAATTATGACATTGTAAATTGTTTACCTCTTGATGGACATTTTCTTCGGATGATTCGCTGGTAGTATCCATGCCATTTATTTCTTGTTGGATATTGTCTTCGGGATAATCATTGGTGGTAAGAACTGCCTCGTCAGTCTCCTTATGTTGGAAGAGGCGTGTTCGGTGGCGCCATCTACTGACTCTCTGGGCACATCATCAAAGTAACTTTCATACAGCAACCAGTCGAGTGATTCATTTACTTTCTCCCCCTGAGCACGAGATTGGTGGTCAAAAAAATAATCGGATGCTAAGAAGTCTCAGTCCATGGTGACAAAGATTCGACGAGTAACCGGATTGTAACACCGATATCCCATTTGATGAACACCGTACCCAACGAATACACACTTTTCAGCACACAAATTAAGTTTGTTTCGACTAGTTTTAGGGATATGAACAAACACCGAACAACCAAAGACACGAGGTGGTAAGGTCATAACAGATGGAATTATAACTTGGGTGGCAATCACTTGTAATGGAGTTTTATTTCCTAGACATCGGGTTGGTAGAAGATTTGCAAGATACGTAGCTATAGCAAGAGCTTCTGGCCAAAGAGAATGAGGAACTCTAGATTCAATCATAATAGCATGAGTTTTTTCAAGTAAAGTACGATTTTTTCGTTCTGAAGTACCGTTTTGTTGAGGTGTGTTTGGACAAGTCGTTTGATGGATAAGACCATTTGTTTTAAAAAAAATTATGCATTGTTTGGTTGACAAACTCTGTTCCATTATCAGAACGGAGAATCTGTATTTTTTTTTCAAATTGAGTCAAAATCATTTTGTAAAAACAAACAAATATTTATGGTACTTCGGATTTATGTTTCATGAAGTATATCCAAGTCATTCTTAAGAAATCATCCACAAATAAAACAAAGTATCTAATTTGATTGTTAGTGGAATTTGATGTTGGACCCTAAACATCATAATAGATTAGCGAAAAAGCATAATCAACTATAGTATTACTCTAATTAAATGAGAGACCCTACGAATTTTTGCAAGAATGCAGGTTTCACATTTCTCATGAATGGAATTATTAAAAAAAGACTAGGAAACAAACTTTTAAGATAGCTAAAAGAATGATGACCAAGTCGCCGGTTCCATAACCAAAGTTGCCTTTCGGTTATTCCATGAGCAGGCATGACATGTCCATTATGAACTAACTCATCAACTTAATAGAGATCTCTTTGTTCAGTACCACGCCCAATGATCTTCTTCGTACGAATGTCCTGTAAAATGCAAAAAATGGATACATAAGAACCACAAAGTTGAGTTGTTTTGTCACTTGACTAACAGATAATAACTTTAAGGATAGTGAAGGAATATAGAGGCAGATTTTAATTTCCATTTTTTCCAAAAAAATAATTAAACCTCCCCCTTTGACTTCACAAATTTCTCCACTAGCAGTCTCAATATGGGATTTCTTTAGAGATGCCATGTCACCAAAGTCTTTAGGATCATAAGACATGGTGTCCCAATCAAAGATCCAATTCATTGATTTCTCAAACCCTCTACCTCCAAGTTTTTCATAGGAGTTCGCCGCCATTCCTCCAAAACCAATGCCACTTCCTTCCTCATTTTTAGTCGGATCTTCACCGCCACTTGTAGACGAAGCCCATCTGAAACGCTGGTTATTTTTCTACTTATGACCGTCCTCCCACCATTTTGGATAGCCAACCAGCTGGAAACATGTCTCTTTAGTGTGTTTCTTCATCCCACAATGAGTGCAATACAACTTAGATTTATCTTCTTTCCCTTTGGATCAGAATTTAAACCTTTGTACAGAATCTTTAGCAGCCAAACTCATTCCAATTTCAATCGAGTCACTATCAGAAGAACTTGATTTTAGTATATTAAGCCTGGCCACTTCCCTTCGTATTGTAGCATATGTTGTTTCCACGGAAGGAAGATGATTCTTTTTCAGGATATATCTCTTGATTGGTTCCAGCTTATCATTAATCACCATTAGCAATTGATAGAGTCTTTGTTCTTTAGTCTTCTTATTGTAGATCTGAATGTCTTCTGGGTCTTTCATAGGATTCGGATCTCGCCTATCTATAGACATCCAGATATTCTACAGTTTGTTCCACAAGTCTTCTAGTGTATCAGATCCTTGCCTTAATGAATTAGCCCTCTTATGAAGGTAAAAAACCTGTAACAAATCTGTGCCAGAACCGTATGTGGTGGCTAACCCATCCCAGAGGGCTTTTGCAGTGGGATATTGTGAGACATTATTCACCAAGCTGGATTCAAGATTTTGGATAATCCATGTGAAAACACATTGATCATCTTGTTCCCACCTTGTATATGTTTTGTCAGTTTTGGATGGAGGTATCGACTCCCCTGTAATGTGAGAACCTCTCCCCCTTCCCCCAATTGCTTTCTTCATCAGGTTTGCCCATGGGGCATAGTTGTTACCACCGAGTTTAATCCCTAGGGATAAATTCTCGGGGTTAGTTGTTTGTTGTTGTGTTCCAAGACCATTTCTCAGAATGGAAGCAATCTGCATTGTTAATTCATCAGAGATTTGACTGACCACGACTTCATTGCCAGCCATCTTTGTTGAGGATGTTCAAAATTCCCAGAATCACACGTGCTCTGATACCATGTTAAAAAACAAAGAGAGAAGTAGCCGCATAAAGCGGCTAGGGTTTTGTGTTTATTAGAAAATGTTCCTTTTTGTTTTATTGATGCATTAGAGATGTTAACTCAATAGTAAGACTCTCAATATATAGAGAACTTAGAGGCTTATACAAAGAAACTTAATACACTAAATATTCTAACACACTTACAATTTTAAATAATAACATTATATACTTAGTTGTTTTATAACAGTATCTATAATCATAACATGTGTGAATATCTTTAGAATGTCGATAAATGTTAAATATGCAAAAAAAAAATTGATTATTTCCAACCCCTCAGTTTTTGTCTGATGCCAGATGACATAGTTGTTTTCCTTCATTTTACCCAACCAAAACTGCATATGCATCTTACCACATATTTCCAGCGCATGATGTTTCTATATTGTATTATAAATATTAATATGTTGGATATCTTCGAGTGACTCATTCATTAACTCAACTATAACTTTATGTGGACGAGAGTCGTTGACAAATTCGGAACTAATTTTTCTTCCTTTATTTTACAGTATTCCCCAACATCATGATTATGTGTATCACATATAACTTTTACTTACTATAAACCAACTTTACCTTTTATATGATAAACTATTAGTGTAAAAGGATAATCACGTTTTTTGCCCTTCAGAATCTTCTGTTAACATTAGGATTACTAAGAAATTTTATGTAAGGTCCGAATTTCTCGCAAACGAACATTAATCTTGGAGTTCTCATAGTCTTTCTGTCATCATAATAAATTTTACGAATCACGTTTTCAACACTTCTACCTATATGATCTCTTAGTTTTGTAAGATAAAATTTACTAAAATGCATCATATTAGTAAATAAATGTGAAACATCTTTATAATTTTTTTGTTTTACAATGGTAAAATTCTTCTATATAAGTTAACACCGAGAATATAAATTAGTTGTCAACCAATGTCATTTAAAAAAAGGTTGTTTACTGGTTTTTAATTTGAAATAATATAAACTATGGTTAGAGAAATTTGATTATATATTTGTTAGCTTGAGAAAATGATATAAAATATAATTAATTGAACAAGTAAACATAAATAAGTTATTTTAGTGTATGATTCTTTTTTTTTATAAATTATAATTAATAGAATAAATAAAAATAAATAAGTTATTTCAAATAAAGTTAAATTTTACTATTTAAATTTAAAGCTTATTTCTAATAAAAATAAGGATGTTTATAATTTTTAACTTTACTTGTCTTCAAAATAGTTGTATTTTTTTTATCTTGAAAATCTAACTGATTTTGGTACATTCACTCGATAAAAATATTTTTATTTAAAATATTAATTTTTTAGGATAAATTACCAACAACAACTAACAACTTCGAAAAGATTTAAAGTACTAATAACCTCTTGGTTTTCAAGTTTATCGATAAGTGCTATATAAAATATAGCAAGTATACTAATTGAGTATAAAAATAGAGAAACCAATAACTAGCGTCTTCTTCCTCAACTTATAACCTTCTTTTTCTTTCAAATCAAAATTCACAAATCTCTCAAATTAAAAACTTATACAACAAATTTAAGTGAAATCTACATCACTGCAACATTAATCAACTACGAAATCACATTTTCATGAACAAATTACTTTATTGCGTTTTTAATTTTTCAATTGATATGTTTATAGCTATTTTTAACCTTTGCAACTTCATATTTATGAACTTTAAGTAACTTCTTTCTTCTAAAAATACATCTATTCTTATTTTTTAATAACAAACAAAACAAAATTCATAATAATAAATAAAACGGTTAAAAATGTATTGGTTTTAATAAAAAAAAAACAGAATGGTTAACAATAATTAAATTTTAGTTATAGTGTTTTTTCAAACTTTAAATTGCTAAATATAAATAGCTTTTATTTTGGTTATCTTATAAATTAGACTTAATTTTAGAACATAAAATAATAATATCATTTATCATATATACTTGTCCGACGTAAAAGTGAATTTTTGAAACAACAAATCCAAACTCAATGTATTTTTTTTGTCAAAATTGAAATATATACTAATTTCCAAACTTGATTATAACAAAGTTAAGACTATAAGGGCTTAAAAGAAAAGTTCCCAAAAGTATTAATTAAACGAAAAATCAAGTGTCGTTTAACACTTCATCTTCAACCTCTAGACCTTCTGCAAGAACTTAGGAAGAAAACAACCAACTTCGAGACATAAAGTTTTTTAACGGGTCAGCTCCATCACCTTCAAACTTAGGCATATTCTTGAAGTTACTCAACGTATCAGATACCCATACTTTCTAGCAGAATAATTGATAGAAACTCTGGTGGAGCATCCAAATGATTCACCTTAATCTTCTGCTTGCAATTGATCGTCCATTTCGAGAGCCATTCTGCTGCTCTATTTTAAATTCGAGGAACAAATTTTAAAGTCATCTCAGAGAAAATGAGGCTTCTGCAAATTGTTAGCAATGATTTCAGGCAAAGTGGATGTTTCCCTTTTGCGATAAATTCCAATAATCCTTGGCAGTCTGACTCAATGTCGACTTTTTTCCAGTTCTTTTTTCGACAGAGCAGAAGACCTTCCATTAACGCACGAGTTTCAGCAAGAATCAAAGTTAACTTTCCAAACGTCTTTCCCATCTCAGTCACCAGATCACTCTTCGAGTTTATAACAACCAGTCCTCCAGCCGCCTCACCATTCTGACTACAAGCTGCATCAACATTCAGCTTCATCCTATCACCTTTTGGATGACTCCATTTAGCGTAAGTTATCTTCCTGATCTTGTCAAAAGCAGAACTACAACCTAAAGCTATACCAGCATCATAAGCATTTAACCAATGCTTCTTAGTTAACTTGTTTGAAATGTCTAAACCATACAGAATTTTATATACACAGTATATTGCAGATTCAATTAATGGTCTTTTCATTTTGAACTTTTGATCTTTTTTGCTTTTCCACGCAATCCAACATATAATCGGGGGAATCATATGAGTTATATGGACTTTGCACTTAGAAAACCAAAACCATTATTGAATGATATGAGTTAATGTCATATAATTTTCAAGTTTGATGTTAAATAATAGACTAAAGTGCTTCCAAATGCTCCAAGCAAACTTGCATTTAACTAATAAATGGTTTTTGGCTTCACAATTTTCACAAAACATGCACTTGGATGCAAGACTGACATGCATATCTTGCATAATTGAATCAATTGGAATGTAATTTCTAATTAATCTCTATAAAAAGAAAGAGTACTTCCCCTGGAGTAAGCTGATTCCAGATTTTCTTGAACAATGTTGATTTGTTGTAGTACCTCCTAGTGTTCCCAAGTATGTCTTGTATTCAAGTCCATATTGGGAGAGTAAGACCAAATTATGAGGTCATCCTTAAAAGGTTTAACCTTGAAGAGATAAATTTGAGTTATTCTTTCATCACTAAGGAAATTGTTGAGAGTTGAATAGTCCCACCTCTCATCTTTTCAGAAAGTGTTAACTTTATGGTCAAGGAACCAAATATTAGCAGAAGGGTCTCTATAGTCTATGATTGAAGCCTGATTATGCCAATTCTCCACCTAAAAATCCACGTCTCCACTTCTAAGTATCCACCTAACATTAGATTCAGCACAATCTTTAATCATTTCCAATCTTTTCCAATCTTTTCCAAGTGTAAGAGCCAGTTTTAAGGGGATGCATAATTTTGTTATAAATGTCATTCATCAAATTAGACCATAGAGAATCATCTTTCCTATATCCAAACCAAAGTTTTTTTGAGAGAGTATTCTGAATATCAAGTAAATTCATGATATTTAGACCTCCCTTATCAAAAGGTCTGCAAATCATTTGCCGGTTAGACCAGTGAATGCATTTAACATCCAACTTAGACATCCAAAGAAATTTATTAAAATTCATCTCTAGCATTTTTATTACAGTTAAAAGAACTAAAGTACTATGCATCAAGTAGTAAGGAATTGCCATTAGAATAGAGGATATATGAGAAAGATTTCCCTCGAAAGAAAGGAATTTGCTATTCCATTCAGCAATCTTTGAGTTGACGTTATAAATCAGCTTGCTAAATATTTTTCCTTTGTTGTTGCACCTTAAGTTAATTCTCAAGTGGCTTATGGGGAGGAGATCAATTTTGAAACCAGTGCTTGCTTCCAACATAGAGATCTTGCTTTGGTGAAGTTTGCTTGAGGTAATTATCTATGTTTTATCCTTGTTTATAAGTTAACCTGAAATCCTTTTATACTTATCTAGAAAACAAAATAACAACCTTATAAATGAGTTTAGACTGTTTGTAAATACTAAAATATCATCAGCAAATGATATGCTAGGAATAACTATAGATGATCTAGAAGCAAATTGCATGATTTTATTTTGAGTGAACAGATTGATTAAGCCACGAATAAGGACTTCTTCACATATTATGAAGAGGCTTGGGGACAAGGGATCACCTTGCCTCAAACTTCTTAAATTAAAAAAACCATAAACCTTCCCATTAATGAAGATAGAGATATTTACATCTTTAATCATGTTATAAATCAGATTAACAAATTGAACCAAAAAAGAGCCACAACCTTCTTCACAAAGACTATTGACATCATGTCAAAAGCTTTCGAAATATCAAGCTTTACCATGATGTTACCGTTAGGTGGTTTTCTGTTTAAATAAAAAACCATCTCTTTAGCAACTAATGGGACGTAATGATCTTGGGCAGAATATTAAATAACCTACCATTTATAAGCTTAGAAAATATCCTATTAATCATAGTACATAAGCTAATGGGACGTAATGATTCCAATAAACAGGGTTTTGAGATTTAGAGATAAGGCACAACCCCGTAGCTAAGATCCCAGAAGGAATATCATGCCCAGATATAAAAGCATTTATGGTATTAATCAAGCCAATCTTAATTATACTCCAACAAGCTTTGAAAAAAGAAAGATTGTACCCATATATACCAGAGGCACTAGCTGTGTTCATTGAGTTTATAGTAGACCATAACTCATTCTCATCAGTAGCTTTCATCAGTGTCTTATTTTCACCTTCAGTGATGATATTAGGAATAGAAGACATCATAGGATCATTCAAGCATTGATTTTCCACCTCAAGATTTTTATATGGTTTCTTAGTGTAGAATGACTTGAAGTACTTCTCTGCAGAAGTGCCAATTTCATCATAATTGAAAATCCAGTTGCTTCCTTCTTTTATGCATTGAATGGTATTCTTCATTCTCTTTCTGGAAACAAATGCATGGAACATTTTAGTGTTTCCATCACCATTAACCAAACAAGAATTGTAAGTTTTTTTTCTTCCAATAATCCTCCTCATTTTTAAGAGCCCGCAAGTATAAACTATTAGCTTTCTTCAAGTTCATTTCAAAGATATTATTGTTAAGATTAACATGAAGCAATTCAGCTTCTTTAACCATCATTCTAGTCTCCTTAACCTTACTAAAAACATTACCAAAACATTCATTATTTCAGGCCTTCAGACAGCCCTTTAGCCTCTTTAACTTAAACCAGAAAATCTCACTTGGCAGGCCTATAATATGTAAGCACCAATTCATTTCAACAAAACCTAAAAAAGAAGGATCATTCAACCACATGTTCATGAATTTAAAGCTTCTGTTCTTTTTATTGAAACTATTTGAATGATTATGCATAGCTTTAATAAGAATCAATGCATGGTCAGAAGTATTGCTGAAAACATTTGTCCAGTTAGCATTGTACATGGCTATATCGAGCCGCTTCCATTTCATGCCTCTGTGTCCATGTAAATTTAGAGCTCAGGAACCCAACATCCTCCAGTTGGCATTCAGTGATAGTATTTACAAAGTCATCAATACTATTCTGATCATACAAATTACAACCCATCTGTTCATCAGAGGATGCAACAACATTAAAGTCACCTATAATGAGCCAAGCTTTATCAGTGTTAGCAATCATCTTCAGTTGATCCCACAGATTTTGTCTATTCAACTTGTTATATTTTGCATATACCACAGTTAAAAGGATAATGTTATTATTAGCATGATTAACTTATAAACTTAGGCACTTATCATGGTCTATCAAAGTACTAATACTCAAATTAGAACTCCAGAAAACCCAAATCTTATTAGGAATATTAAAAGTAAAATTAGGAAAACCCAAAGAAGCAACAATGTCTGTGATTTTGTCAGCCTTCACCAATGGTTCTTGGATTGCCATGATGCTTATCTTGTCAGTAAAAATAATCTCTTTCAGTCTTGTAACCGTTGAAGTGTTATTAATCCCACGCAGGTTCTAATTAATGATCTTTATCATTATCAGATAATGATTTGTGCTTCTTGTTTATCACAGAGTATTTTAGGGATTTTATTATTCTGTTGCTTGGTTTCTTAATCTTTATTCATGACTTAAGCTTTTTCTTTATTATAGTGCTGAAATCCTGAGCCACTGGAGAAGACACATTTCTTATAGGAGAATGTTGCACACTTCCAATGTTTTCTTGGATAAGAGAGTTCAAGCTATTTTCTTCAATCAATTCCTGTTGATCACAGTTGCTGCTCAAAAGTTGGATAGCCTCTATAACTTCTGTGTCAATTTGCGTATTTCATACTATCCTTATAGGATTGTTGTCACTAACATAATTTGTATCTTCTTTCTGTTTGAAAGTATAAATTTCCTCTTTTGATGTATCCTTCTTCTGATCTTTTCTAGCTATTATTGACTTAACATTTGGAACAAAATCATTATTTGAACAAACAACTTCAAGACCTGCCTCGCCAGATTTGTGATCTATTTCATTTGCTACGTTTCTTGTAACCTGTTGTATTTTATTACGTTTAATCTGCCACACCATTTCTTCATCAGATACCTTCTTATTAAAAGAATTTTTCCTGCAATCTTTAACATTATGACCCAAATGAAAGCAAGAACAGCCGTAAGAAGGTAGATTTTATATTTAATAGAGATCCAACATCCATAATTAATACCAAAACCGATCCACATTCTGCTATGAATTTTCATCGAACCGTCTAATTCAATCAGGGCATAAGCTGCATTTTTGCAGACTGTTTTCATCAGGGACTTCAACTTTGTAACCAGTTCCAATTGAAACGACAATTTCCTTAATGAATTCCTTATTGTACAGAAATTCAGGAATGTTTTCAAGTTTCACTCAAACCATAGTTATTGGGCATTCAATTTTAGGTCGAAACTCAGGGGTCCAACGCAGAATCCTCATCATTGAAATTCCAACTTTCCACACGTTCTTGGACCAGAACCTGCATACATATTCTTTCAATTCAAATTCTATAAAAACGTGATGTGAGTCCCAAGTAGCAAACGAGAAAGTCCCTTTAAACTTAAAGGCAATCAAAACACTATTCATAATATCATTTTTTGGCAAGCCGGAAGAAAACTTTCCAATCAGCGTAGTTGTAGAATTGTGTAACAGAGTGTCTATGGTTGAAATTCATTTTCCGGGTGGTTTAGATGCGGTTTTTTTTTATGAAAGCGGCATAGGATTTCTTCTGGACATATTCCTCCGGCATAATACTCTGTTTCCAATTATTGGACAGAGTTGAGGACTCTTCTTCTTCAAATAATTTGTTAATTCCTAATCTCCATGATAGAAATAAACACGAAAGAGAGAGAAAAACGAGATACCGACGAAGACCAAATTAGATATAGTTCATAGAAAAAATTTCCGGCAAAAAAAACAAAGCTCACAAATATGGGTATGGGTTATTGGAACTTTTCAATTTCTAACATTTTCCCCGAACTCAATGTATAAGTAAATGTCATGTACCTTTTCTATTACTATTAGCTCTGCACTAACACTTAAAATTTAAGTACACTTCATAAAAGTTATTTAAGTACACTTCATAAAAGTTACTACAATTTTACTTACACATAGAATCTAATCTCAAAACTTAAAAGTAAAACTCATTTTCTTTGAGATAAAAACAAAATTATTTTTAAATAAATAACAATCATATTAAAAAAAGACAAAAAATGTTGTAAGATCTGAAACCAACAAAACCCAGCCCTTTTGGTTACCAGGCCAGGCCTCTTTTGCATCACCCTCTCCCTCCCTTGTCTCTTTGAGCTCACTGACCTGCGGCTGCTAAAACCCTAAAATCAACCGAGAGTCAAGTGACTGGGAAACCTCTCTCCTGACTCGTACAATTCAGTTCACTAGTCTACAAAACCTGGAACTCAGCTTCGATACTCATTTCCGATCTACCTGCCCATTTTTTCACGGAAATGGAGGATCCACTTGAGTCTCTCATTTCGATTGCAAGTTCAGTTTCGACGGCATCTACTAAGAAACGACTTATGATCTTCTGCAACGAGATTCCTTATCTTCTAAAGGATTCAGGCAAGTCCAATTTTGTTCTGTTAGTTTTTTGCTGGTAATTTCATTTCCGTATTGATTGTCTCATTTGGTTCTTATTGTATTTTGTTGATCATTTTGTGTGAATTTCCTTAGTATGGTTGAGAAGAGTGGGGTTTATAGTCGCTAGCTTCATTCCTGATTATCAGAGGAATTAGTACTGTAGAGAAAGTGTTCTATGCTGAGCTAGTGAAATGGACACTGAACTTATATGCTTTAGTTACCAGTTGGTAATTCGAAAATGATGCAAATTCGTAAAAGGAACCTGATAAAGTGTTGAATAGAATTTGAACAGTTGACTATTTAGAAGTGATGCTGAGGTAGTGACAGTGTTCTAAAATGCGTATATAAACAAAGCATGCTTCTTATGGTAGTGATTATAGTTCTTTTTCTTGGAATGACTCGTAAACTATTTCTTCTAATTGGTTTTGGAGCTGTCTTAGAACGTAGTAGCTAAGCCAGCCCACTGTATCATCTGTTTGTCAAACATTAACGATCATCTTCAGAATGATTTTGGAATCTGTTGTAACATAGTCTAAGAGCTACAATTCCCAATGGTTCATCGCCAACATGAGGTGACCACGATACTATGGTAACTTGACTGGTCAACGAAATAATCTACAAAGTGATTACTTGTCTCCTGGAAATGATCCATCAACTAATGGGTTGACTAAGCCTGCCAACAATCACACTTAACAGATACTCTTAAACCGATCCAAGACACTTTTATATCTCTAAGAGTGAAGCCTAATTTGGAATCTAGCTTTATCATACTATATCACAGTTTACGTTAACTTGTTCTTTGGTTACTCAGATAAGTTTCTTCATGCTCTTCTGATGATGCTGATGCATCTTTTCGGATAATTATGTCCACATCACTGGTTTCGTTTGTTAGTAATGGAAATTATAAAGTTTAAAAGTATTTTGTGATGGCTTTGCTTAAAGTAATTCATTTGTCCAAATTTCTTTGAGGATAACCACTAAGTTTTCCTACCCTGATTTCCGAAATATTATGATTATTATTGTGCAGATATGACTTCTGAGTTTGCAACAATCCTCGTAGACACAGTATTTAAAACATTGTGCATTTATGATGATCGAGGATCAAGAAAAGCTGTTGATGATGTGATTGTGAGGGCTCTAGGGAACGTTACATTTATGAAAAGTTTTGCTGCCACACTTGTTCAGACTATGGATAAGCTGTCAAAGTTTCATTCCCATATAGGTTGTTATAGGCTACTCAGCTGGTCATGTCTTCTTTTAGAGAAGAGTCAGTTTGCAACCCTGTCAAAGAATCCATTGCTTAGAGTTGCCGCATCGCAGGCATCCTTACTTCATATTGTAATGCAACGATCTTTACGCGAGCAAAGAGCTTGCAGGCAAGCTTTTTTTCATTTGTTTTCGCAGGTTTGTCCCAAGAAATATATATTGTTGATTTAAGATGTGATTCTACAGAATATTTATCCTAATGCCGTAAGCATTTTGTATTTTTTGAACAGTCCCCAAATATGTACAAAATGTATATAGATGAAATTAAAGATTCGCGGATATCATACAAAGATACTCCTGAACTAGTAGGGTTGTTGCTGGAATTCTCATGTTCATCACCTACTCTATTTGAACAGTACAAGGTAGGTATCTGTAAACATCAGTGTTTGCCCTTTCTTCTTCCATATTTTATATATGCATATGTAAAATTTTAATACTTTTCACTGGCAGAGATATTTCTTATGTGTTTGGATCCTAGCATTTCTAATCTTATTTCTTAATTTTCATTTGCTTTCTGAAATTTGGAAGTGTGTGTTTCCTGTGCACAGTCAATCTTTCTGGATATATATGTCAGAGATGTCCTGAATTCTAGAGAAAAGCCAGCAAAGCAGCTAAGTGAGTGCTTTCATCCCCTATTTACGCGTTTGTCTTCTGAAGAGTTTCAGACTGTTGTTATACCCGCATCCATGAAAATGTTGAAGCGCAATCCTGAGATAGTCTTAGAGTCAGTTGGAATATTATTGACGTGGGTGAACCTAGATCTGAGTAAGTTTGCACTCGAGATACTCTCTGTGCTACTACCACAGGCTCGCCATGCAGATGAAGGTAGAAGGGTTGTGGCACTATCTGTTGTAAGGTGCTTGGCTGAAAA
This sequence comes from Limnanthes douglasii subsp. nivea, assembly GCA_036936605.1. NCBI lineage: Eukaryota > Viridiplantae > Streptophyta > Magnoliopsida > Brassicales > Limnanthaceae > Limnanthes > Limnanthes douglasii. The sequence goes on from JAUPFV010000002.1 coordinate 341,523,066, forward strand.
ATCTAGTAATCCAGATGCTCAAGAAGCAATGTTTGCAGCAGTTAAGGCAGTGATCGGAGGTGTGTGTTTTATTCCTTTTGTTTATACTTACTTTACTTGGGAAAGGCTAGAAGAGGGGGCGGGAGGGAAATAGAGTCATAAAAAAGGAGGAATGGAAGGGGAAGGTAAAAAATTAGGTTCAGTTTGTTTGGATAAGCAACATAATAATGACGGTTAAGTTTAATTTGGTTTTTAAAGAAATTAAAGATAGTAGAGTTTTTTAGGCTCCATATTTAATTTGGGTTTTTAATACATTAAAGAAAGTAGAGTTTTTCATCTCCTTTACCCACTGAATTGGCTGGGAGATACTGTAACCTTGATTAACCTTCATTACCTATGCCAAATAAGATTAGGACCGTTCCATTCTTTCCCTCCACCACCTTATTCTCAAACAAAGCCTTACCTCTCCCTTCTAATATTTTTGATGAAGTATGTCGTTAAAAAGTTAAGCCATCCTCTTGCATTCCCTAAGCTTCTTGTAACCTTGAATTTAATTTATATATTCAGGTTCAGAAGGGAGACTTGCATTTCCTTATCAGAGAATTGGCATGATGAATGCAGTGCAAGAGTTGTCTAACGCTCCAGAAGGAAAATATATTAATAGCCTGTCACCCGCTATATGTGTCTTTCTCTTATCTTGTTACAAAGATGAAGGTAACTTGGCGGTGCTTTGGGTTTTACATTTTTCATCATCATTCCGGCATTCTCGCTTCAGTTATTATTATTATTATTATTATTTTGTAGTAAATATGTATATATATTATTTTATCTCTTTAGCATTGAACTTGTATTTTATGGTCAAGGTATTCTTGTAATTGCCCGTCAAAACTTAACAATTGTTCTATATCACATATCAAGATGTATTTTCTAGTTCCTTTTTTAGTTACTTACCATTTCAGGCTATATTTCTGTGTGCTGTTTGAAAATATAGGAAATGAGGACGTTAAGCTTGCAGTTTTAATGGCGGTAGCTTATTGGGCTGCACGAGCTGCTAATGCTGTTTCTCCAGATTTAGTTTCTTTTATTGCTTCTGGCTTGAAGGAGAAAGAAACATTACGGAGGGGGCATCTTCGTTGTCTCCGAATTATATGCCAAAACTCTGAAGCTGTATTCCAGGTTTGTTGCTTAAGCTCTCTATGAAGGCTCTACTTGTCCTTTACTTTTCTTGCCTGTTTTCGTGTCTGAAGTGAATAATCTCAACATGTCAGATTTCATCACTGCTGGCTCCACTCATTCAACTTGTAAAAACTGGTTTTACTAAAGCAGTACAGCGTTTAGATGGCTTGTATGCTCTGTTTATTCTTGTCAAGATTGTTGCTTCTGACATTAAAGCAGGTAATTGAACTTGATCGTTTCCAAAGTGTCTATATATTTCACTTTCTTTTTGGTGCTTATTAGCTTTTATCCTGATGTTGCTTGTTTACTCAATCTTTCAGAGGATGCTGTTGCAAAGGAAAAAATCTGGTCTCTGATATCTCAAAATGAGCCTGCACTTGTGCCAATTTCTATGGTATTTATTTGATATGTCTTCATGGTACTACTCATAAAGCCTTTGTCTCGAAAGTGATCATTTACTATATTTTTTTACCCTTGTCAAAGGCCTCAAAGTTATCAAGCGAGGATAGTATAGGGTGTGTTCATCTTCTTGAGGTGCTATTGGTGGAACATTCACACAAGTAATGTTGATTTGTTCTATCGAATAATATATTTCAGCTATTTTATCAAAATTCTAAAGCTTCATTTTACTTGTTCTGCAGAGTTTCAGAAACATTTTCTGTCAAATTATTACTGCAGGTAAAGTAATATGCATTTCTACTTTAGTTTGTATGTCGGTGCATTGTAGATTGATTATTTGCTTTGTTGCAGTTACTAATCTTTTTCATATGCCATCCAAGATGGGATGTGCGTAAAGTGTGCTATGATGCCGTGAGGAAGATTATAACTGCTGTTCCGGAGTTATCTGAAACTCTTCTAATTGAGTATGCAGTTTATCTTTCTGCTATCGGGGAGACAGTTCTTTCTTCTAACAGAAGGTACACATTATATCTGTCAAGTAGGTGGTTCTTTTTCCTCTCAAAGGGAGAGACTAGTGATAAGCTTGCACTGACTCCTGCATATTTCATTTGCTGAACTCTGCAAAGTCTTTTTTCACATTTTTGATCCGGCGGGCAGACTCTAATATGGTGTGTCTTTTAGTGACATAGATAGTTCACAGAATGGTCAAGTTGCCATGGTTCCATCTATCGAGGTTTTAGTGAAGGCTTTGGTTGTGATATCATCTGCAGCTACTGCAGCTGCTCCAAGTAAATCAAGCACTTATGTTATACACTGCTCACATCATCCATGCATTGTCGGCACCGGAAAAAGAAATACAGTTTGGAGGGTAATTCTTCTTCACATTGTTTACAAGATTTATTTAATCAAACTATTTAATCCCGAAGTGTTCACAATTTATTTTTCACTTTCAGAGATTACAGAAATGTCTACAAACAAGACATTTTGATGTCGTTGGCATTTTTTCCTCTGAAATCGAAAATGTGTGCCAGGTAACTTCTTGGTTCCCGGGTCTTGTGCACAGAGTGATAGATGTTTGGAGCTAAATACTAACTAGTGTGTGGTGCATATTTGACATGTATTTGCCATACCTGAGTAAAATTTCTGCTAGTTTGACTGCATATAGTTTGTAAAATTTTGGAACTAGTAGTATTAGTAATACACTATATCTAAATAATCAATCAGCTTATGAATTATACTAGACCTGCTTTTCTAATATCTTCTATTCTCTCCAACTTAACTCCAGTTTTAGTCACTTCTCAATGTATATCAAGGCTGATTAATTCTCTATGCAGTAAAGAATGAGTTCGCTATTTATTTGCTTATCTCTGGTGGTGGTATAATCAACGATTCTAGTTTAGTTTTCATGTACACAAAAGTTCATAGGTTATATGAATGTTTTAACCTGGCAACATTGAAGGCGAATCCATGCTCATTTGAATCAACGTTTTATAATATCACAATAACCTTAATGTTTGCCTGTCTTTTGAGTTTTCTCTGTGGGATTGCTCTTTTGACAGAATTGAATTCTTTAGGGAAAAATATTTCTCCGGAGAAATACCTGGGTAAATAAATCTCATGAAATTAATCCAAATATATTTTTGTATACACTTAAAATATAAATGAATGTAACATTTGACCTTATTCCAAAAAATTAAGTCAATGTAATATGTAATTGTATCGGTAAGCAGGTTTTAGAAGGGGAAGTATTCACGGGAAAGCCATTGAAAATTTCCCGAGTAAAAGATTCATTTCCCTGGTTCTACATGATTCCTTGAAAGACATGGAGATATTAGTAAAATATTTTTTTACTTGATTTTCTAGTCTTCAAATTCATGATAAGAAAAAGGCCTATGTAATTTTCTCTTCAACATTTGATGACTACAAGATTCTCCAAATTAATTTTTAGTGAATAGTGTTGCACTGCTATTCTACTAAAGCTAATAATTGCTTTACTTGCTGCAAATTGCAAGTTTAACATTCTGATTTCATATGAGAGATGATATATATCTGGCCTGATTTTGTGGGTGGCCCCTGTTGTTCTTTTGCAGTATCTACTTGGACCAATGGGTTTGATGAGTCTTAATCCACTAGAGCAGCAGGCAGCAGTAAATTCATTATCAACTTTGATGTCGATAACACCCGAAAACACATATACAGTGTTTGAAAAGGTTTCTATCAATTCCTCTTTACTTGATATTGAAGGCCAATCTTTGTTTGGAGTTTTGTTCCGATTCAGACCTTTTTGTTCTTTTTGCTAGAATTTGAAATCCCTTCCAGATCGTGTTTCACATGATATGCTCTCAGAAAATGACATTCGGGTATGGTTTCTTGCTGTTCTGGATTTGACATATTTATTTTATCTTGACAGTTTTCCTCTTTCATGAGTGTAACATGGAAATAAACAATGATCTGTTTTCTTAGTTACTTGTCTGGCTGTAAAACAATAATCTGGTGTAATCATTGTTTTCTTTTAATGCTGTTTTAGATTTTTCGTACTCCTGAAGGAAAGCTTTCCAATGAGCTTGGTATATATGTTCCAGAGTCTGCAAGTGCAAAGAATACTAAACAAGACATGGTAAGCATTGATGCTTCAGTCTTTCTGACTTTTACTTGCCATGACAACTTATTATGCTGATGTTTATTCTTAGGACCGTTTAAGTAATAATCATTCACTGAGGAGAGAACCAGCTAATAGAGATACCTCTGGTGTGGGAAAGAAAGATGCTGGAAAATTGACAAAGAAAACTGGCATGTTTCTATGGCATTTTCTTTTGTTTCACGTTTGATATAGTTTATATATAGCTGCTTATTGTCATCAACTTTCATCAATCTAGACAAAATCAAGACTTCAAAGGAAGAGGCACGTGAGCTGTTACTTAGGGAAGAGGCTTCTGTTCGTGAACAAGTTCGAGGAATACAGAAAAATCTTTCTTTGATGCTGCGCGCTCTAGGGGAAATCGCCACTGCCAATCCTGTTTACGCGCACAGTAAATTACCGTCCCTGGTATGTTGTGACCTGTACAATGCTAGTTTGCTTATAAATCTGAATAACTTTAGCTTGCAAATATCTTCATTTCGTTGAAGAAATTGCTGTGGTGACCTGGTATGTGGTTTGCTGTAACATTGTAAGATGTTATCTATCTTTACCCTTTATTTTGGTTGTATGCCCTTATGTAGCATTATTTTTTCAGGTTAAGTTCATCGACCCTTTGTTACGGTCGCCGATAGTGAACGATGTGGCATTTGAAACTTTGGTGAAGGTTGCCAGATGCACCGCTGAACCTCTGTGTAACTGGGCCCTTGACATAGCTACTGCCTTACGGATAATTGAGACGGATGACGTTCATCTTTTGTTGACCCTCATTCAACCTGTTGGTGAAGGAAAATCTAATGGAAACCTATCGCCAGGTCTTTTTGAGAGGATCATAAATGGTTTGTGTGTATCATGTAAAACGGGACCACTTCCTGTGGATTCGTTTACTTTTGTCTTCCCGGTATGCTTTCCTACATGTTGTTTACGATGTGATGCTTTTGATGATACTCCTCCTCTGATGTAGTTGTGGTGTGTATTTGTCATCAGATAATAGAACGAATCTTACTATCGCCTAAGAAGACAAAGTTTCATGATGATGTGCTTCGGATTCTTTACATGCACATGGATCCGCTTCTGCCTCTTCCTAGGCTTCGGATGCTATCAGTTCAGTACCTACTTAAGTTCATATATGATATTTTACTTGCTTTTTCTTTCTACTTCAGGATGGATTGTTGTATATTTTTCCATTTACCTAATCTTTGAACTTCTGTCTACAGGCTCTTTATAATGTTCTAAGTGTCGTCCCAACTTGTCAAGCCTCTGTTGCGCCAGCACTAAATGAATTGTGTCTTGGTCTGCAACCGGAAGAAGTTGCAGCTGTATGTGTGCTCAGTTGTCCCTTGATCTTCCTTTTATCATCAGACCTATAATGCTTTTTTTTTTTCCTTCTGATTTCTTCACAGGCTTTGTATGGAGTATATGCAAAAGATGTCCATGTAAGAATGGCTTGCATTAATGCTGTAAAGTGCATTCCAGCTGTTGCTAGCCGTTCTCTCCCTCAGAATGTGGAAGTTGCAACAAACATTTGGATTGCACTACATGATCCAGAAAAGGTTTAGCTTAGAACTGTATTCTCCCATTTAGGTTATTTTGATTTATGCTTTCCTATGTCTCCCATATGTTTTTTTTTTATAATATCTTTATAACAAATACTATAACCCTGTACTTTTAGATCGTCTTCCCGTTGGTGTCCTCTATAATTAGTTTAGTTGATGATTTAAGAAGGAATATTCTATAATACCAAAATGGTTAAATTTTTTGGTGTTTTGTGTATGTTTATTTGCCAAATTGTATGCTTTTGTGAATTTCTATAACATCTATACCTATAATACACTCTGATGGTCATATTTGCAGTCTGTGGCTGAAGCTGCAGAGGATATATGGGACCGCTATGGCCATGAGTTCGGAACTGACTATTCAGGAGTTTTCAAGGCGCTTTCTCATATAAATTATAATGTTAGATTGGCTGCTGCAGAGGCATTAGCTGCTTCTCTGGATGAAGATCCGGATTCTATACAGGTCAGTGTTATATCATATCATATTTTATGTCACTAATAGTCCTGCATCTTAAATCTCTGGTGATGTATTATACAGGAATCATTATCAACACTATTTTCACTCTATATTCGTGATATTGGTTCTGGTGAGGACAGTTTTGATTCTCACTGGTCAGGCAGACAAGGAATAGCCTTGGCATTGCATTCAGCTGCTGATGTTTTAAGAACAAGGGACCTTCCTGTTGTTATGACGTTCTTGATCTCAAGAGCCCTGGTATAATATCTGCATTCTTGTTTAAGTCAAAACTCGTATCATAATGTTCTCAATATGTTCTATATAGTGGAAGTGGCAAAAGCTGTGGTCTCCTGAAGTAATTCTTTGCTATATTTTTTTACCTGAGTTGTATGTCTGTCTTTTTAAACTGGAGCATTGCTACAATTAGTGTCTAAACTTGGTACCTGAGGGCCAACATTTATGTTGTATTCAGCATGATAGACTTTTTCTTACAGTAGTCCCCTTCCTTATTTTTTGATGTAGCTTCTGGCCGCTGAATAAATATTTTCAGTGCAGACGAGGTTGTGGATTGTATAAACGTTTTCTGACAGTATAAGCTGTTTCCTATGCTTAAACTTATCTGTGGTGGCTGTATGAATGGTTCATCTAACTTAACTTTCGGTACAATGTTCATTTAATTTCTAGATGAACAGAAAAAACTCTAGATGCGATTTTGCTATGTGAAATTTGTCCGAGTAGAATCTTTAAATTTCTATGATTTTGATCCACCATGTAGATTGGAAGATATTTCCTTTTGAGTGTAAGATAAAAAGCCAAACATTAAAAATCTTGTCTTTGGTTTGTGAATTTGCTATTGTGCAGGCTGATACTAATGCGGATGTTCGTGGAAGAATGATTGATGCAGGTATCCTGATTATTGACAAGCACGGTGGTGAAAATGTTTCCTTATTATTTCCAATCTTTGAGAATTACTTAAATAAAAAGGTTCGTCTTTCTTGCAGGGTACAAAGATTTTGTAATATATTATTTGTTTAAACTTAAATCCTTTCTTATGGTGCGATACTGTGCTAATCATTTATAGTTTTTCATCTTCCTTAGGCATCAGATGAAGAAAAATATGATCTTGTTCGAGAGGGTGTTGTTATTTTTACTGGAGCTCTAGCAAAACACTTGGCTAAGGACGATCCTAAAGTGCACACAGTAGTGGACAAGCTGTTGGATGTGTTGAATACACCTTCCGAAGCCGTTCAACGTGCAGTCTCGACATGCCTTTCTCCGCTAATGCAATCTAAACAAGTATGTTTTATATAATAATATGCTGGTCAAGTTATAAATAAAAACTTTGTCTTTTGTTGTGGCTATAACTTCTATCAGACAGTCTTAGCTGAGCAGTTTTGAATGATCTTGTTGTGAAAAGCGAACAAAAAAGTTAAAGCTTTGAAGCATCCCTTCCATGTATTTGGTTTGAGATTAGTTTAAAAATTATGTTTTATCTTTTAGGATGATGCCCCAGAGCTTGTTTCTAGACTGTTGAATCATCTCATGAGGAGTGACAAATATGGCGAACGTCGAGGTGCAGCTTACGGACTTGCTGGAGTAGTTAAGGGATTTGGAATCGTGTGCTTGAAGAAGTATGGTATTGTGGCTACTTTACAAGAATCTATGATGGATAGGTATGCCAACATCTGGTATTGTGGTTTGTTTGATCTTCAGATTTGTGTATTCCTTAAGTGTATGATACACTTGTATGATAGTGTGTCTCCTTGTGTCTGCTTAGACATGTATCGGTGCATGTCTCTGTAAGCTTGTATCTATATAGTCCTTTTTCTTCGCCATGTACTGTGTTTCCTGTTCAAATTCTATGCTTATAATGTTGGCCCTTAATGTTATAAGCACAGTGCTCAATCTGTTTCTTCTCTTGTATGGGTATATATTGATTGATATAAATGTGGGATGATGCTGTCTTTAGCTTCCCAATATTAAATTAGCGCCTCTACCTCTTGGTTTTCTCACTTTTCAACACTTTTTGGAGAACAGAAAGTCTGCAAAATGCCGCGAAGGCGCTCTGCTTGCATTTGAATGCCTTTGTGAGAAGCTTGGAAAATTATTTGAACCGTAAGTCGACTTTACCTCCACCAAGTGAGATTATTCTGGTTTATAGGTAACTCTGACAATGGTTATTATTTTGTCTTAGGTATGTTATTCTAATGTTACCGCTACTCTTGGTTTCTTTCTCTGATCAAGTCGTGGCCGTTCGAGAAGCTGCTGAATGTGCTGCACGTGCAATGATGGCTCAGCTTAGTGTGCATGGTGTGAAGCTTGTGCTTCCATCTCTGTTGAAGGTGATTAGTTGGTTTTATCCCGGATTTTTTTTTATATCTATGTTGATGTTTCGTCTAACTGGAGTGCTTGTGCTCTTATTAAAAAGACTCAGTTTGTGCTTATTTTTCTTTTTCTGATGTCCATTTCTTGCTTTTGGTCTTGCTGTTACCATCTTTTGGATACCTAAATTTTGGAAGTAATTGTGGGAGAAGTTCCATTTTTGGGGAAAATAATCTATTTAGGTCGATCGTACTGGTCAAGTGTTTCGAAGTTAAGCAACATATTAGTGACTAAAGAAAAACCGAATAGGTGGTAGCACTCTATTTACCTTTATGTAAATCTTTGGGTCCTAAATGGAGCTTTTATTCTTAAGACTCAAAGATTTTGGATGCTCACTTCTTTTCTCTTCCTATCAGGGCCTTGAAGATAAAGCTTGGAGAACGAAGCAAAGCAGTGTACAGCTACTTGGTGCTATGGCTTATTGTGCCCCTGAACAATTATCGCAATGCCTCCCTAAAATTGTCCCCAAACTCACAGAGGTAAGTTACATATCTACCTTAGCTGCTGATGTAAATCATATTTTAACTAAGCTGAGGTTTCTATTAGACTTAATGTCAACCTATTATTGGCTACTCTTCTTCCAGGTGTTAACAGATACACATCCTAAAGTCCAGTTTGCTGGGCAGACGGCACTTCAACAGGTAATAATACTTCTTCTGGTTTTGCTGCTTTTGGTATGCAATCTTTTGCTATGGCTAACACTTACAGTCTCTCTTAGGTCGGAAGCGTGATAAAGAATCCTGAAATATCTTCACTTGTCCCTACGCTTCTCACGGCCTTATCAGATCCTAATGATTATACAAAATACTGTCTTGATATTCTCCTTCAAGTAAGTTTAATTGATCTAAGCTCTTTTTTTGTAGATAGAGTTTTATTATAACCTCTCATAGGCCTTAGACATGTATGTCGTATTGCACCTCTCATGGGTTCTAAACATGTATGTCTTATTGTAGACAACTTTTATCAATTCAGTGGATGCTCCTTCACTTGCACTGGTTGTTCCGATAGTACATAGAGGCTTGAGAGAAAGGAGTGCTGAAACTAAAAAAAAGGCTGCACAGATTGCTGGTAATATGTGTTCTTTAGTTACAGAGCCAAAGGATATGATTCCCTACATAGGGTTGCTCCTTCCTGAAATAAAAAAGGTAGTTGCTGTGTACCATCTTCTATTTACTTATGCATAAGCTGTCTTATTAATGGTCGAAACAATTGCAGGTTCTCGTGGATCCAATTCCAGAAGTTCGATCTGTTGCAGCAAGGGCTGTGGGGTCCCTTATTGGAGGAATGGGAGAGGACAACTTTCCAGATCTTGTTCCATGGTTGTTCGAAACTCTTAAATCCGATAATAGTAATGTGGAACGCTCTGGAGCTGCTCAAGGGTTGAGTGAGGTTAGGTTTCATAAAGGCACAGTTTCCTTTTATTTACATATTTTGGTGAATATTTTGGAATTTTCGGTAATCTGCAGCTCCATTGTATGTGTTTATAGTATCTTATTGTATTCAGTGTCAGGGATACATATACGTTTTGAGTATGGTTAAATCTCAGCTATGTAGCATCGAGCTTAAACATGCTACTCCCAAATCATATATGCAATACATGTTTGTTTGTTGTGTCGGGATTGATTACATATCCTCTTTGTAGCTGTCTCTTTGGATTTGCTGATATGCTTATTTTTGGATCTCTAATGTTATTTCTTTGAGTAAGGATTTTCTGTAGGATTAATTTTTATCCTTCTTATTTCAGACTTCGGTCATGTGATAGTTTGTTAAAAGGTTTCTTACTTTACTGATGGCCGCAAACATTTATTTATCATCAAACTTCTCTTTTTGTTGTTCTTCAGGTTCTAGCTTCTCTTGGGATAGAGGCGTTTGAGAATGTACTTCCTGATATTGTCCGGAACTGTTCTCATTCTAAAGCATCTGTACGAGATGGATATCTGACTCTGTTTAAGGTGCGCATATGCTGTTGTCCCAATTTCAGATTACTTAAGGAATTTATTTTTCCCATCCTGATTTGGTATTTATTTTTCTGCAGTATTTTCCAAGGTCCTTGGGTGCTCAGTTTCAGAACTATTTGCAGCAGGTGCTACCTGCTATCTTGGACGGTTAGTCTATCTACATTTAGTGCAACTATATACCTTAAGTTGTATGCTTCAAGTTAACTTTGAAGGAATGGTGTTACTCTCAATAGCTAATTGTTGGTTATCATACTGTAGGGCTTGCCGATGAGAATGAATCTGTGCGCGAAGCAGCACTTGGTGCTGGTCGTGTCCTGGTTGAGCACTATGCAATAACGTATGAAATGTTTCAGTTTTTCCTGTTTATTTGTGTGCTGGCTGCTGCTTTAATTGACAGATCAGTCACTTTCCGTTCTAGGAGTCTCAGTTTTCATATCGTAGTTAGTGTCTTGAAAAAGGCTAAGGACGTAAGACAAGTTTGTTTTTGTCAAAATAGTCGAATATACATTCTGAAATTTCAGTAATTTTTGCTTGATTGTTTGTGAAAATTCCTTTTACAATTTTATGTCTATGAAATATGTTATACTATTTATCTTTACCAATAACAAACTAGTGTGCTCTAGGTCCTAACTACCTATTGCTACAACATTAAGGTTGTGATACATATACTTATGATATTTTTTGTTGCAGATCATTACCGCTTCTCCTTCCAGCTGTGGAGGATGGTATTTTTAACGATAGTTGGAGAATCCGTCAAAGTTCTGTTGAGTTGTTAGGAGATCTCTTGTTTAAGGTTAAATTTGCTATCCACTTTCTATGTTAAACCAATTGTCTGCTTCATTTAAAAATAGATACTATGCCAAATGGTTGTGAAATTGACCTGGATTACATGATTTAGAGTTTAATTTTCATTCATATATGTATACATAAAAGTTAAAACACTAAGTGATTCTATTTTAGTGAGTTTTGTTACCTACACATAATACAGGTAGAAATTCATAACTGGGAAAAGTATGTATATGAAATTTTAGCTATATATGTTATCCACTTGCAACTAGGTTGTTGGGACTTCTGGGAAAGCTTTGCTGGAAGGTGGAAGTGACGACGAAGGTGCTAGTACTGAAGCACAGGGTCGGGCAATCGTGGAGGTTTTGGGCATGCCTAAGCGAAACGAAGTTCTTGCTGCCCTATATATGGTCAGAACTGATGTGAGCTTATCAGTTCGTCAGGTAATAATTTGGATTAAATTTTTGGGTTCAATGTTGATTAATGTAACTCCTGTATTAATATTTAACCATTTGTCTATTCAGGCTGCATTGCACGTGTGGAAAACTATAGTAGCAAACACTCCAAAAACTCTCAAGGAAATCATGCCAGTTTTGATGAATACTTTGATCACATCCCTTGCATCGTCATCGTCTGAAAGGCGACAGGTTTTTTCTACTTCAACCCCTCCAATATGAGTTTTTATATATATTATCTTGTAAAAGACTAATAGAAGATATATTTACATAAGGTTGCTGCAAGATCTCTTGGAGAGCTTGTTCGGAAGCTTGGTGAAAGAGTCCTTCCTCTCATCATCCCTATTTTATCAAAGGGCCTGAGGGTTCCTGATGCTAGCAGAAGACAGGTAAAGCTACTTGATAGTTCAATGAATTTATTTTATATTCTCCTATGAAGACTGTGTTAGGCATGTGGAAAATCTAAAGGAAAGAATTATGCCGTGTGAGTTTATTTGGCTTCAAATGTGAAATTGAAGGGGGTTTGCATTGGGCTAAGTGAAGTAATGGGAAGTGCTGCTAAGAGTCAGTTGTTGAGTTTTATGGACCAGCTCATCCCTACCATTCGAACAGCACTTTGCGATAGGTTTGTAGTCCCCTGGCTCTTTTTTTATTTATTTGTTCAAGAATGCTCAAGAAATTACTTCAATTTCCATCTTGCTTTGATGACAGTGCTCTTGAAGTTCGAGAGTCCGCAGGTGTAGCATTCAGCACTCTCTACAAGGTGTTTCTTCTGGAATTCCTACATTTTGTGATCTATCTAATTGAGATAACAAGTCGCTGATATAATTTCTAATATTATACTCATAATTTAGAATGCTGGAATGCAAGCGATTGATGAAATTGTTCCAACTCTTCTGCACGCACTGGAGGATGATCGAACGTCTGATACTGCGCTTGATGGTCTTAAACAAATCATAAGGCATTTAACTTTCATTTGTTGACTATTTGCTTTATGCATATTAGTGTATCCTTCTATGTTTAGTGCTGAAGAGCTACTTTTGTCAATATCAGTGTCAGGACAACGGCTGTTCTTCCTCATATTTTACCCAAGCTGGTCAACCAACCCCTCTCGTAAGCCCTTTTCTCTATGTTTAATCATTCTGTTATAGGAGCCGCTTATTACCTACATCCTTTTTTACTAATTGGATATATATGCAGTGCCTTTAATGCACATGCATTGGGAGCCTTAGCAGAGGTAGCAGGTCCTGGTTTAAACTCTCATCTTGGAACCGTAATGCCTCCTTTGCTTTCAGCTATGGGTGGTGATGATATGGTATGTACTAAAAATCATCTCATCCATTACTGTAGCTTGTTATTTAGTGTAATTCACAAGGAAACTGCCTATGCAAGTGAGTTGTGTTTGGACTTTTGCTCATATATGGATTTTTATTACGTTGCCTACTATAGGAAGTCCAGAATTTAGCAAAGAAGTCTGCCGAAACAGTGGTTGACGTTATTGACGAGGATGGCATGGAGTCTTTATTATCTGAGCTTTTGAAAGGTGTTGCGGATAGTCGGGTAAGTCGCATGGTCTCTACATCAGTGATCAGTCTCCCTCTTTATCTCTCATTCTTTTTTTTTGTCTTTTTTATATCTTTCCAAATTTACTTCATTTTTTATCATTTTTTGGGTGGTTGTTTTAGGCATCGGTGAGAAGAAGTTCGGCATATCTAATAGGATACTTCTTCAAGAACAGCAAGCTTTATTTAGATGATGAAGCTCCTAATATGATTTCGACCTTGATTATTTTGCTCTGTGATTCAGATTCCGCTACTGTTGCGGTAGGTCTACCAGTACTTGTGCGTTCAATTATGTATATAGTCGGTTCTCATATATGTTTTTTTGATAGGTTGCTTGGGAAGCTTTGTCGAGGGTGATTGAATCGATTCCCAAGGAGGTACTTCCTTCATATATAAAACTAGTACGTGATGCTGTATCCACATCCAGGGATAAAATGCGCAGGAAAAGCAAAGTGAGTGGTCGTCGTATATAAAATACTCTATTCCATACTTTTCATATTCTAATAGCTTACTAAGACTTTGGTTAAGGTTGTGCAATAACAATCTTATCTTCTCAGACTAAGCAATTTAAATATTCTATTATATCTTATCTTCAGGGTGGACCAATTCTTATACCTGGATTCTGTCTCCCGAAAGCTCTCAGGCCATTGCTTCCTATATTTCTGCAGGTTCTATTTTTTCTTTGTTAATTGCTTCGAGGTTGATTTATTTTGTTGTTACAAATAGTTATTAGTATGAAGGTGTCCTTTGGTAAATAATACTCCGCCTATATATCTTTCTGCTAATCCGTTCTCTGTAGTAAGATAAAAGAAAAAGAAACACGTGTGAAGAGGTCCTGATATGTAGGCCTAAGAGACCTCTTTTTTCGTATTTTCTCATTTTCTGTGGCGACCGTTGTAGTAGGGATTGAATAGAGCTGAGTTGAGCCGAATATCTAGTGGTCGAGCTCTGCTCGAACCATAAAATTGGATGTTCGAAGTTCGGCCCAAGTTCAAAATTTTATATATGGTTGGGCTGGGCATATGAGACAAAAGGTATTTAGTTTTACTATTACAACACAAAAAAGTTATTACATAGAATTTTGGGCTCGGTTTGGGCGCAGTTCAAGTTTTATATGCATGCATATATATATATATATATATATATATATATATATATATATATATATATATCTATATATTAGAGCCGCTTGCGAGCTGTTTTCAAACAAGGATGCTGGACTCGAGCCCAGCTTAGAATGTGTTTCGAGCCAAGTATTTATGCTCGTGCTGAAAATTTTGAATTCGAGCAGATTTTTTCTGAGCTGAGTTCGAGCAAGCTGCTCGTTAGCCAGACCTACCACGTAGGAAGGTTCCTGTAAACGAAATTGGTTGTAATTAAGATTCATGTAAAAGAAATTGGTTGTAAATATATGTATTTATCTGATACAAAAATCTTACCTCGGTTGTACTTCAATTGAAGGCCCTTCTTTTTTTGGTGTTTGTTTCATCTCTGACGGTGTATTGCACTGCGACAGGGCCTTATAAGTGGGTCTCCTGAGTTACGAGAGCAAGCAGCTGTTGGTCTTGGAGAGCTTATTGAAGTGACAAGTGAACAGTCTTTGAAAGAGTTTGTCATCCCGATAACAGGGTAAGCACGTCAAGGGGGTGTTTATACCTAGTACATGTTAACAATTTGTAGAATATCTTTTGGATCTGTCTCCGCTTAAATATTTATAGAATCCACAGAAGAGAGTTATTATAGTTGTCAATTTTATCACAACCGATCCATACAATATTTTTATTTTAGTTAAGAGTAACTCTGCTCTGTTGCTAATTTTTTCTAACTCAACGGTAACTTATTGTTTTTTCACTTTTTGTTTACTACAGGCCTCTTATCCGAATCATAGGTGACCGGTTCCCTTGGCAAGTCAAGAGTGCAATTTTGTCGACATTATGTATCATGATAAAAAAGGGTGGGATATCTCTGAAGCCTTTTCTTCCTCAACTCCAAACTACTTTTGTAAAGTGTCTACAGGATACTACCAGGTTAGTCGGCTTGATTTACCTGAGACAGTTTTCATTTTCAGAACCTTCTTTTCAACTGTTACCGTTTTATATAGTTTTATTCCGCTTTCTCGTAGCTTACTATGAATTGTAATGTTTTGTATAGAACGTGTTAGGGTTTAGTACCGTCCTTGGTTTATAATCAAATCCATAAATATATATATATATATATCTATATATTCCTGTTTACCTCTCTCCCATAGTAATTTTTTCCTGTGATCAATAAATATAGGACTGTCCGTTCAAGTGCTGCGCTTGCCCTCGGGAAGCTTAGTGCCCTCAGTACCCGGATCGACCCATTAGTTGGTGACCTTCTGTCCAGTTTGCAGGTGATGATTATTATTGTCCGTAGTCACTATTTATAATAAACTTGATCATATTAGCTTTACTGACGCAATCTCATTTAGGCATCGGATTCGGGAGTGCGGGAAGCAATCCTGACTGCATTAAAAGGTGTACTGAAGCATGCTGGGAAGAGTGTCAGTGGTACTGTTAGAACTCGTGTGTATGAAGTTATGACAGATCTGATTCGTCATGATGATGACCAGGTTCGAATATCTGCTTCGAGCATGTTGGGCATTATATCCCAGGTAAATCAGCATTTATACTTCCAGCGTAGTTTGATGTGCATTTCCGACAAGCAATTAGTAAATTGATGTGGATTTTTTGGGCTACTAATGACAGTCTAAGACTTAAAACTAACTTCAGTTCTAACTAACAAAGAGGGTCCTGTTATTTACCTACAATAATGATTGCAGTATATGGAAGATACACAGCTGAGTGATCTACTTCAAGAACTCTTAGACTTGTCCTCGTCCACAAGCTGGGCTGCCAGGCATGGCTCTGTACTCACTATATCATTCTTACTCAAGCACAACCCTTCCCCTGTTTTTATATCTCCAGTGTTCAAGTCTATTATAGACAGTCTTAAAAGCTCAGTGAAGGATGAGAAGGTACAGTTATATGTACAATTTGTATCTAATTTTAAATTTTAAATTGTTTGTTTTAAGGCTAACCGTTTTATTTACTCTCTTGTTCTCCTGACCGCATTGCTTCATTAGTTTCCTTTGCGAGAAACTACGACTAAAGCATTAGGAAGGCTTCTACTACATCAGGTTAACAAGGATTCTTCAAACTCCTCTCTACTTGTGGATATGTACTCTTTGATAGTGTCGGCTTTGCACGACGACTCCAGTGAGGTCAGAAGAAGAGCATTGTCTGCTCTAAAGGCGGTCGCAAAGGTAAGTTTCTCCTGCTGTGTTTTTGGATAAGCTTGATTTCTTTTGAATGAGACTGATATCACTGATTACAACATCAAAATATTTATACAGGCAAGTCCTTCCGCTACAACAGCTTATGTGTCTCTGATTGGACCTTCGGTTGCTGAATGCATGAAGGACCCAAGTACTCCAGTGAGACTTGCTGCTGAGAGATGTGCAGTGCACGTATTCCAGTTGACTAAAGGTATAGATGGGGGTTTTGTTTGCAGTTTCTTGTTTACTTTATTATTACCGCCAATAAATCAGATTCGTTGTAGGACCATAGCAAGGAGTTTTATACACAAAGGAAAGTTTTATAACTTGAAATCACTTGGTCTTTTGCAGGTGCCGAATATGTTCAAGCTGCGCAGAAATATATTACAGGACTAGATGCCAGAAGATTATCAAAATCTTCTGAGATAAGGTAATATCTTTGAACACTACTGCCAAAAACATCGTGGTCTCCACTTCACAAGTATCGTTTGAAATCATAACTTTATATCATACTAATTTACATAGAAGAATATAGTCAATTTAACAACTCAGTAGTATTATCCGCATCTCATCGTGTGGAACTAGTTTTAAAGCCCTACACTTTCAATCTCTATAAAAAATTGTATCTATATTCTATTCAGAAATCATACTTCAACAATCTCGTGTGGTGATAATTGTATTTGTTGGATCTACAAACTAGTGTTAAATCATTTTCAACCACGCATCCGTAATGGTTGGCCTTATTGTAGTATGAGCTTGAGTGTCTATTGCTTTAGCTGATTTAGCTCTTTGCTATCTATAAATTTTGCAGCGACGACAGTGACGACAGTGAGGATGACATCGGTAGTGGTTAAGAATCACTAGTCTTCGCCTCTATTTTCTTCCAATTCAAATGCAAGACTCAATGTGGATAGGTCAGATATAAACCGCGAGTTGGTCAAGATACTCATTTTTCCTAGGGATTTTGTCGTCAATGTCAAGATACTCATTTTTTCTAGGGATTTTGTCGTCAATGTCGAATGTATTCTATCGCTAGCTTACACTCGAAGATCCATTCGTATAGAGAACAGTTATATATGCATACCCTGTTATATGTTTTTTGATCCTGAGGAAAACCATAGACTTCAGCATTTTATGCTACAAGTTCAATAGAGATTTGTATTGCGAACCAATGTATAGCCAAAGCTAATTGATTGGTTTTAGAATTTCTGACTTCAGTTTGATCTTTCTCGGTCCTTTTATCATACTTTTCAGTATTCTACTTTTAATTTTTTTGTTAAAATAAAAATATGTTGTAAATAACTTTTGACACTGAAATTTTTAGAACAGACCAACCATTATTATGTTAACAATTGTCTTAATACATTTTGTTTGTTTTACTTTAATAAATTAAGACATACAACTTTTTGTCTGGTTTCTTGGTGAGTAACCATAAAACTAAACTTTTAAGGCAAGTCCATACCTAACTTCACATTTTCAGTTGGCTCATGTTTCTTTTTATTTATTTTTGTTTGCTTTTTTACCACCTCTTCTCATGCTCTAGTATCTTTATTTTCCTCATAAATTTGCATTTTTTATTCTTTTTATTATTTATAGATCAAGTGAGACATTATAGTTCATATATTTTCCTTACTACTTTATCTTTGTCTGGAATAAAATATTGTGATATAAGTTTATGAAATGATTGGTAGTGAAATGATTATTTTCCATTTGCTATTTTATCTTTACAAAGAAATCAACAATAAAAGCCGTTTAATATTTAATGTTGAGTCAAATACAGTTGAAGATTTAATATACTGACAGACTTTTCATCCATATGTAATTTAATCATAGCATTAAATGGTACTACTCTTTTTTATTCGATTTTATTATTAAAAAAATTATGGACTCATTAACTCTGAATATGTAAACCCACATGGAAAAGAGTGTATTGAAGCATACTTCAAGGGAAGGTTTTGCTTCAAACCCAATAATACTTCAAATAAATACAGCTAGACACCTCTTAGAAGCATCCTAAACACCTTGAAATCTTAAATCAATTACTATATTCTTTGGTTCCATAATAAATCTCCAAAAACCTTAATTCAAACCATCATTTTCAACATTTCATTAATGTGGTAGTATTAGATTTGGAGTTTTGATTATAAATTTCATTAATTATGGATTGTAAATGAAGTATGTAGATATTCATTAATGTGATAAAGTTATGGTAATCAAAATTAAAGGGTACAAAATTTGGAGTTTTGATTATAAATTACATTAATTATGGACTGTAAATGAAGTATGTAGATATTCATTAATGTGATAAAGTTATGGTAATCAAAATTTAAAGGGTACAAAATAATAATGAACCTTAGTATAAAAAAAAAGCAAAATAGTATTTTGAAAAATATTAATGGCAAGCAGATACCAACATTGAAGGAGTGCAATAAAAGGTGGCTTGTTTGGTTGGGTAGGTCTATGTGTTTATAGTGCCTTCAAGTCTTTGCCTTTCTCTATCTCTTTTATTTCATAAGAGCACTAAAAAATTTATTCAAACAATAAGTCTTTTGTCAATGCTGAAAAGTTTAGTATATCTTCAATGTTATATGAAACCAATGCATATAGTATAATGATGATCTTGAATCTTGATGGTGAAAGTGAAAGGCCCTCTAGAGAGTAGTAAAGCTTAATTACCCTTCACCCACCTCTCCTCTCTCCCATTTAAGAGTTAGAGAGAGTAACTAGTTTCATTTTTTCTTTCTTTCTTTCTATCTTCACTTGCTACATACAAATTAGTAAAACCAAGCAAAAAACTTTTGAACTTTTTCATTGCTTTGTTAAATTTGGTAAAAAGGGTTCGTTTGGAATTCTCTAAAGTTTCAATCTTGGCACTTAAAGTTTTTCAATGGGTGGTTCTTCAAGAAACAGAGCATGTCATAAAACTCTTCTTAATTCATTGATATTAGTTTTCTCTCTTTTCATTTCTCTTTCTAGTATTGCTTCAGCTTTAAACTACACTAAATATAGACAAGTTAGTAGCTTGAGACTTGAGAGGATTCAAAATCACCTTGAGAAGATCAACAAATCCCCTGTTCTCACCATACAGGTATATAATAAATTTGATCTTCATTTATTATTTTTGGGTTGATAAATAATGTTTCTTTACTTGTTTTGGTGTTGATTGTTTGATACTTTACAGAGTTCAGATGGAGATATCATAGACTGTGTCCATAAAAGAAATCAACCTGCTTTAGATCACCCCCTCTTAAAGAATCACAAGATTCAGGTTCCTAATTTTTTTAAAAATTCATATTTATCATTATATATTACATAAAATATCTAAATTTATACAAAATATTTAATTTTTTATCTTATAAATTAAAATTTATGGTATTATTTTGCTTAATGAAAACAGAGGGTGCCACCTGAAATGCCAAAAATGAGAAAAAATGAAGAAGATTTGAAAGATACTGATTCAAAAAGAGGCATTGAAGGAAGGGAATGGCAAACGTGGCATGTAAATGGAACACGGTGTCCTAAAGGGACTGTTCCGATACGGCGGAGTTCAGTCCATGATGTTTTAAGAGCTCAATCTTTGTTTGATTTTGGTAAGAAAAAACATCCAACGGCTGCTCAATTCCGGCGAACTAACGCACCGGACGTTGTTAGTGGTAACGGCCATGAGGTATTTTAAATTTTAATTTTTTATTTTATTTTATTTTTGAAATAGTAAATATTTAATAAAAACAAAATATAATGAAATTCAGTATGATTTATTGGTAACTTAAATTTATAATTATATAGAAGTAAGTAATTAAACCGACTCTAAAATCAAGGCCTTGAAGAAATTTACTCATTGTCTGGTCCCGTTAAATATATAAATATTGAATTATTTTTTAATTTAATATGCACACATTGAATAGCATGCGATTGCTTACACCGGAACATCGCAAGAAATCTACGGGGCAAAAGCGACTATAAACGTGTGGGACCCATCGATCGAAGTAGTCAACGAGTTCAGTCTCTCACAGATTTGGATTCTTTCAGGATCATTCGACGGTCCAGATCTCAATAGCATTGAAGCTGGATGGCAGGTTCTATTTTGTTTTTTTATATTTAATTATTATTTTTTAATTATTATATTATAAACCAAATAAAAATATATTTATTTATTTTAATTAGTCATTTAATCTGATGCTATAATTATTTTACTAGTCAGGTCAGTCCGGAGCTTTACGGTGACAATAGACCCCGATTGTTTACATACTGGACTGTGAGTTAAACTTGTTTATATTTCTAAATAAATATAATTATGATATTAAATTAAGTCAACTCCTTTTGATACGTATGGGATATTATAGACATTAATATTGAATTGCATGTGATCAGTATTGATGTGTATTAATTCATTTATTAAATAAATGTATAGTTGAATTACAATATCTAATAATTTTTTTGAAACATAAATAAATACAGAGCGATTCTTACGAAGCTACGGGTTGCTATAACCTTCTATGTTCCGGCTTTGTCCAAACAAATAGTAAGATAGCCATCGGAGCCGCGATATCTCCGGTTTCGACCAACGGACCGAACCAATACGATGTTTCTATCCTCATTTGGAAGGTATATACAATTTTAGTTTTTAAGATACAATGAATATAGTTTTGTTGAAATATTTATAAATATTTTACGGACCATTAGTGTTAAAAGTCAATATAAAATTGAATAACGAGATGTTCAAGTTCAAACGTGAAAAGTAAAGTTTGAGTTTGAACTCAAAATGTTACTTTAGTACTCGGCTTTCAAAAGTTATTGAATACTCAAAATTATCATTTTATTCGTAATTATATATATTGGGTTAAATATGAAAACAATCTATTCAGTATCTAGTTCTTTTTTTATTTAACTCATCGACTTCAAAGTTAGCTGGTAAATTTTTTGGACCGTAAAAAACTATAAAATATTTTAGTCATCCAACTTTACAAATATAAAAACAGTTTATTGAGTATCTCGTTCTTTTTATTTAATTTTTCGATTTCAAAGTTACCTTGTGAATTTTTTGGACCTTCAAAAACTATAAAATGTGAGTTTTTTTTTTATAAATTTAGTTATCAACTTTACAAAATCTATAAATTTAGTTTTTGATTTGAAGAATATATAAACCTAGTCTTTTGATATCGCAAAATTTATAAATTTAGCCACTGGTCTGAAATATCTATATATTTAAATTATTGATTTTGCAAAAATTTTAGATTTAGTCTATAAATCCAAAAACATATCGCTAATGCGATACTAAATTTATTGGTTTTGTCAACTCTATAGATTAAATTTATAAATGCTATATAGATTTTGTATAATGTAAGGATTCTGGTCGATGATTTAGAAGTCGATGACCAATAAAGAAAATAAAATAGTCGATGACTATTTTTTAATTTAAGCTTATATATTTATATAATGTTATTTATTGTACATGATCAGGATCCGAAGCTTGGAAATTGGTGGATGGGATTTGGTGCTAATACCCTAGTAGGTTACTGGCCAGCTGAGTTATTCACACATCTAGCTGACCATGCCACCATGGTGGAATGGGGTGGTGAAGTCGTTAACTCAAGGTCCGACGATCGACACACCTCCACGCAGATGGGTTCTGGTCATTTCGCAGAGGAAGGTTTCGGGAAAGCGAGTTATTTTCGCAATCTTGAGATTGTCGATTCTGATAATAGCTTAAGTTCGGTCCGCGACATAAAAACCTTAGCCGAAAACACTAATTGCTATAACATCCAAAGTTCTTACAACAACGAATGGGGAACTTATTTTTATTACGGTGGACCAGGGAATAATCCACGGTGCACATAATTGATTATAATTATCTTTTGTATTATTATTATTATTATTATTGTCGAATATATATAAGTTGTGAAGAAATTTGGTTTAGTTTCGATATTCATTTATGGTTGTAATTATAGGTTTGAGAAAGCCAGATTTCAGAGGATCATGTTCATGCTATTGCAAGTTTAAAAAACGAATTTGCATTTTGTGTGCTCGACGTAACAATACTGATTTTGATATTTTAACGGAATAAGATGAATTGTTTAGACATATGTTTATAAATTTCAAAATGTCAAATTCATTTCATAAAAGTAAAAGAAGTTATAGGTAAAGAGTTAGGTCGTAGACTAATACCATCATGTTATAAAAAAGTAAAATCTACGTCCCGTTTTTATTTAATGTCTTTTGGATCAACTTTTTTTTTTTTTGCATTTACATTACTTCGGATTATATTTTGTCAACTTACAATTGGAACAGGCTGGATTTCAGCAATTTTTTTAATTGAAATTTTAAAAATAAAAAATAAACTAATTAACCAAGCTATTCACGAGTTTTTTTATTCAATAAATAGAATCTAAAATTTATTATAATCTCTAATTTTTAACACACAGTACAAAAGGACCATGCCAGATCTCAGCACCATTTCAAACTTTTTTTCCTAACTTAAATTTGAAAAATAAAAAACTACCGTAATTAACCTAAGTATTTACAAAATTATTATTCAACCAATTCTTTTTGAAATATACAGTAATTAACCTAACTATTTATAAAATTATTATTCAACCAATTTTTTTTATCTTTTTAAAATTATTAATCCTCAAACACATTATTTAACCTAAACTAACCATTTATCTCAGATTTTATTGACGAAGAGAAATATAAAAGACTAAGAACTTGGGTGTTCATTAGAACATTTTATTGATGAAGAGAAAACTAAAACAATGGATACAATTTTTAATTTTTTTAGTTGTAAAACATAAAAATCACGCGACATGCGTGCGTTGAACCATAAAAGAATCGCACTCGTCGTGCGACTTGCGTTGGTAATATCACACAACGTGTGCGACTAATTGTAGTTTTAGTGAAATAAAGTATGCGGCCGTATGATTTGTTCATGACAAACATGTATGCAAGATGAATTGTTTATGGTTTTGTGTGGTATAGTTTATGTTTTTCGATCATTTGGTACGATTTATTCATTATTGTTTTTATTTAGAGTATGGTTTTGAAAGTTAATCATGTACTCAGAGTGCATACCTAAACCTCCCACCACCAAAAATAAATTCGGACGACCACAAAAATTACTAACGATCGAAAGTGAATTATGTACTCGAAGTGCATCCCAACCTTTATATATCCTTATATAAGTAGCTTGGTAAACATTATTCCAGACGTGAAACAAGAATATCAGACCGTTTTGAGAGCGATATACGGTAAAAAGGATAATTAGAAATTAGTAAAATGCGATTTGATCTCGAAATTAGATAGCAACCGTGTTTTTTGGTTGGAAGTTTGCGATTCGTTCGATGATTTAGATGACATACATGATACGTTAGATTAATAGATTCATTAGGGTAGTCGTTATTGAATGACATTTCCTAACATCGGAATAGAGCTAGCCACTCGATATCATTGTCTTTCATACCATATATCTCTACAAGCTAGTCTAGCGTATCTACCAATATGGGAGCATCCACTTATTTGTTAGAAAACTTTTATAGATATTAGAATTGCTTTGGTTCATGGAAACCACTTCATACATGTAAACATTATGTATTTTAATATATTTTTTATTTTTTATTTTCTCATTAATTCAATAATTTAATTGTACAAATTATTACTTCTCATGATGGACCGTTACTACTATCATACTCTGCATGGATTTAATACTGTAGCGACAAGGATAGCTAATGGTCGATTCCGTACTATGATAGATTCAACATATTTGACCAAATCATACCGGCTACGGCCTTCAGGCGTAATAAAGCACCAATAATTATCGATCTGATCGGGGATGATGTTTGAAGTCGTTACTTTATATTATCATACTTTGTTTCATCGTTATATTTTGTTACTACACTCTCATATTTAATTATGTAATATCATATTAAACACGTTATATCAAAACTTAATTACTTTTAACATTTATATTCAAGTAACTTTAGTTACCCGACAATGCGTAAAATACTGCTTAATATGAATTTCAACCAAGTTAGATTTCTCGCCCCCACCCCCATTATCATTTCTCTTTAAATAGATATTAAAGCATGTCATATTTATTAATCTACCAAATATCCTATTATAGCAATGAACTATCTTAGGTATGGAGTGGACCGTTGATGAAGACAACCACTTGTTGCAAGCCCTCAAGTTTGTTCAGGGTATAAGGTTTGATGAGACTACCGATGATTTTTTGATGAATTTAAGTACAATTAGTACTACATATATGATTGTATATGAGCTCCCTATCCACCACCCATTATAATTTATTTTTAAATAGATATTGAAGCGTGCCATATTTATTAATCTACCAAATATCCTATTATAGAAAACATGAACTATCTTAGGTATGGAATTGATGAAGACAACCACTTACTGCAATTCGTCAAGTTTGTTCAGAGTATAAGATCTCATGAGACTACCGATTCTTTTTTAATGAACTTATGTATAGTTAATACTATATATACGATTCTATATGAGCTCCTTATCCACCACAACGTAGTCTTGTAGAAGTCTCTAATATGTACAATAAATTGAAATATGAACCAATCGTTTGGTTTTTCGATTTAGTGTATAAATTAAGGGAATAGGTCTTTTAATGCATGAAAATTTAAACTTATGTATTTTATCTCAAGAGGTATGATAGCTTACTTTGAGGAGCGCATATTGATCAAGTGTATGCGATAAAAAATTGCTCACATGTTTATTTTAACCTTTGCTATGAGTTTGACTAATATAAGTTGTAATATTTATTGTAATTCCATGTTTAATATTATCTCAATTTATAAGTTAATCTTATCTTGCATTGATTTTTTTTAATATATGTTTATCTTAAGTTTAATGTTATCTCTATTTGTGCTAATGTACGATTGGTTGGTAAAATATTATGAATAATACTTACAAATCGCATGAAATAAGTGATAGGTGGAGAACATGACACAACCTACACGAGACAAGGAAAAATATTTGTCCTGAAAAAAAGCAGAAGATAATATCGTATAGCTTGTGCGACATTTAGTCAAACAATCATGCAAGGTGAGAGATAAAAACTTTTGTTTCTTTTTTCAAATAATTTTTTCCTTCTTTTGCACCGTGTCTGCAATATTTAGTCTATATATTATTTATGAATTTTAGACAATAGAGATTATTTCGCATAAACCATACGATAGTTTAATATTGATCATATATCTTGTGCAATTTACATGACATTCAAAGTAGTTTCATTCGATGTTATTCAATTTATGATGTATCATATCGATATTTATATCGTAGTATTTGGTGGGGATCAGAAATATTTGAGTGTGGTAAACAATGGTAAGGTCAGATTTCTTTGAGAGGGGAAATTTAGACTTAAGATAAATGATATACTTACACTCACAGGCGGAGCCAGGTGGAGTCCTGTGGGGTCCCAGGAACCCACCTAGCTCAATAAATATTGTCTTTAGTACCTTATTTCTACTTCGTCGCTGAGCCTAGTTGGTAAATGCATCGGCCAGGAACCCACAGATCTTGGGTTCGAGATCCAGCCGTGGGTTTTGTTCAATTAATTTTTCTACTTTAAAATTATTTATTATTTATAGTTTTTTTTTATTTATAGTTTTTATTTATTTATTATATATATATATATATATAGATATAAAACAATGTATATAATGTTAATAATATAAATTTATATAAATTTGATTAGCGGACGGGTTGGTTCCTTTGTCGTCGCCCCTAACTACAAGATAAATTTTTTTAAAACAATTGTTCTTTTACTATTAATTAGGAAACTCAAGCTTCAAATACTAAAATATTTATTATGACTCTATGTTATTAATTTTTATAATTCAAGCTTTGCTACATGTCTTATTGCATAGTCAATAGTTACAAAGAATAACATTGATTGATTTATAGTTTTTCTTAAGATAGAAAGCTGTAGATTTCAATTTCGAAACAAATAGACCTGCATAAATCATAATTTTTTTTATTTCGCTTTACAGATCAAACCGTAACAACATAGGCTCTCGAGTTCACTAACAAGTCATAATCAACACATCTATTAGTTTTTGTATACAGCGGAAAAGCTCAAACTAAAACCTGATCAAACGTAACAACATAGCCTCTCGAGTTCACTAGTAATAAATATCCTAATCAATACATCTAGAGTTCACTAGTAATAGATATCCTAATCAATACATCTATTAGTATACTTATATTTTTTTATGTTATAATAGTACTTCAAAGTGTTGACAAAATCAATATGGAAAACTCACTTAAACAACTTTTATATAAATAAAATATGAAGATATATTACAACACCATTTTTACAACTTCCACTACAAAAAAAAATATTTTTTGACAATAACTAGGACACCATAGGGTTTAAATCCTGGCTACGCCACTGCTTACACTATTATTTTACCTTTTGACTCAGTTGTGCATTTTCTATATCATTACTTATTATGAAACATATAAATAAAAATGATGAATGGGCTTTTTTGGTTTATGGGTTTGACCCATATCCATGACCCAACCCGATTGGCCCACTAAACCATGATTAGCCTATAAAAGCTGTGAAGAACAACATTTAAAAGGTTTGAGATTTAATCTCTCTAAACATTAAAAATACCAGCTTAATGATCTATTTACTTTCTACCTTAAATTTAATGTATTACCTAGACAATTACCTAAATAACCTTCGATTCAGTTTGCACCTTACGAGATTGGAGACCATAGTAGAAGTGTAGAAGAATGGATCCGGATATAAATATTCAAAACCTAACATACAAAGTTTACCTTCAGAGTTATTTAGAGTATTGATCATGATATGCAGATAGATCCCTATCGTACAAATGAGGAGGTTAGAGTGAAAGAGAAACATGTACGCACATCTCATGTGAATAACAATACTGAAGAAATTTTTTTCATACAAGAGTAACATGATCAATTACGAGCAAAAATTGAAGCATTGAGAGCCCATAGATAGGATGAGAACGATTTATAGGGAAACAATTGTCAGAGTATCCCAAATATGAAGAGCCAGATAATAATCCTCATCATAATCTGAAGCAAGGTCAGGATGAACAGTCTCCCAAAGCCCATCAATAATCTAAAAAAAATCCCGAGCTAAATATTATTCTAGCACTTCGGAATCTACTAAGGGCTCTACGGCGAAGTCAGAAATCTCCTCCTCTTCGTCAAACAATGATCATTATTGCAAGCAAAAAGAGAGAGAAATTTAATCTAAAAAACAATAGAATAAGACGAGTAAACAAGATTATTCGGGAAAGAAGTCGAAAGGGAAAAGTAAAAAAATGAAAAGTATCACGAAAAGATGAAAGGGTCAGCTGACCATATCATAGATCACTTTTTGAGTGATTAATATGCAATTAAATATGAACCTGGAATTTTGATACTTCTAATGAGATCACATGTTTGGTCAATGACATAATTGGAGGTAGTCTCATAATCTTCAAAAATCCTATTTGGACATCTACCTAGGCATTTTGAAATTTTAAAAATGGAAAAGTATGATGGGAGCCAAGACCTCAAAAACCATCTACAATTCTACGGACCACGATCTACATTTCTCATAATTTTATGGAAAAGTATGACCGCAAGCTACAATTAGCAATCTTCCAAGGGAATCCCGACATGGTTCTCATCGACCAAAACCAAGCTAATCTAATCAAGGACAGTAATTTATGCCAATCGGGAATCAGTGGGTCCGACCTAGTTATTTTGTAGAGTTGAATGAAAATATTGCAACCATTTATGACAGGACCAATAATTTTGTGCAACTCCGAGCGCCTGCACCTATCTAGACTCCAAGGGAAAATCAAAACACACGATTATGCAAGTACCATAATGACGTAGGACACGATAATTGTATCACTTTAAAGCAGAAGATACAATTGCTGATTGAGAATGGGACATTAACCATTTTCGTTAAATCAGTGGGAAATCGACAAGGGAGAAATTGATCACAGCCAAATACAAACAGGGAAATATAGTATTTTCGTTTAATTTTTCAAAAATCTATATGTGGTGTTTTAATAATGACGTAGGACACGATAATTGTATCGCTTTAAAGCAGAAGATACAATTGCTAATTGAGAATGGGACATTAACCATTTTCGTTAAATCGACAAGGGAGAAATTGATCACAGCCAAATACAAACAGGGAAATATAGTATTTTCGTTTAATTTTTCAAAAATCTATACGTAGTGTTTTAATATAGTATTTTTAGTTTATTTTGATATAGATTAGATGGCTATTCATTTCCGTAAAACTATTAACATCCCTAGTTTGAGAAGCTTTAAGGACTGAAAAATATGACATGGCCGATAAAATCGCATTTTCTTACTTGTTAGTTTTTAACGTGAGAGCATTTTTAATCAATTTATGGGAAACAACATTAACTGCAAATTGTTAATAATTTTTACAATTGTTTTGATAAATAAAACAAAACACAAATTTGATAACGATTTAACAAAAAAACAGTAGTACTAAGACATAGAAAAGTAGAAAAAACCTCGAAGCATAAAACCATTTAGAAAATCAACTTGAAAATTATCATAAATAAAATTAACTTGATCATTGATTGATGATTTATGATTGATGATAAACTAAACATAATAGATTTCCCCACTCATTTCAAACTAAATTCCTATAAAAAGAAAGAAATGTAGTGGCATTAGATCTACCATTTATCTAAATAAGAAAGAATTGATATATTAATCTGAGTCTAGATCCAAATTCCATGTATATCAAAGAGGATCCATGATTTCTTCTTCGCCAAACATGTTGTTTATTAAGTACATCATTGGTGCAAGACGACGGTGGCATGGACACATCACTAGATGAAATCGTCGATCCAGAGATCTGGCTGAGCAATGATTTAATTGGTTCTGGCATAATACACACATTAATTTTAGGAAGATCATGAATTCTTATTTGTAGTTTCTGGAATATGTTTATGTTTACAATATTTCTGGGCATGACTACTGATTTGAGTTGGTGTATTGGTTATGATTCTTTGCGATGAGTACCAAGTTACTCCATCCATTTTTAGCCACTCCATTTTTGAAATGCCTAAATAAATCATGATCATAATCATAATCAATAACATATCAAATGATCCATATAATATATATACAAAAATGAATAAAAACAATTTATTTACTCATTGTTGTTCATCCCAACTCCATCGATATGATGTTGTCATCGCCAGCAATTCATCATCAACTGAGATGATATGATCTGCAAATAACAACAATTTCTACAGCCCTTCATTATCAATATCAAGAAGGAGGATCTAATCGTCACTCTGGAGGATTTGATCGTCGTCAAATAGTAATATATGCAGCCATTCAGCATCAAATGTTAAGTTTTCATCATTACTTACTTGATTGGTCATCCATTACAATTTTGAATTATGGTTTCACTCTAGAAGTTTCTCTATCTCTATATCTATTTTTAGAATATTTCTGGCTTGATTTGGCTTTATCAAAGGGTTTTAGAGTTTGTTGCTTAAAAATATTTTAATTTTTGGTTCAAAAAAATAACATAACAATCAATATAAGATATACATATGTTATATTATGTTGGTTTAACCAGAAAATGGTCATCAATATTGGAGTATCAAAATAAGGGTGTGAATAGTGCATTTTCTCTACAATGTATGATAGGAGCCAAGCTACAAAATGTGGGAAATTATAGGAGGAATTTATTTTATATTTTCAAGGTCTTCAGACTTTGTGGACTACGACGGATGACTTCAATCAAGTGAGAAAATAAAAGGATAATAAATACGAGGTTTGCAGGATTAAAAGTATAATAGAAAGATTAAAAAAGAATGGCGCAACAAGTGTGGGTTTATATTGTGTGTTTGGAATTAAAATCGATGAATAATGAGGTGTCGGGATAGAGTGTATGAAAATATGATGTTGCATACTCTATCTCCACATGTCAAAGGTTATTCATTTTAATCTAGCGCATTCTGAACACACTCATAGATTGATAACGCTTACAAGAGTTAGTCCTCCACTTCGAGGTCTTAAACCCTTAAGATTTGAGTCTGCTTGGTGTTTTGACGATAAATTTCAGGATTTTATTCAATAGAAGAAAGAAAAATTTAAATCAGATTGTGGAGAAAGTATATCCTCCATTCAATGTCACATCTGATTATGGAAAGATGAGGTGTTTGGTGATATTCATCGAAAAAAGATATTACTTATTGTAAGATTTTGAGAAATTTAAAATTATGATAATCACTCAAGGGTTTCATGAGACTTTAGAAGATTAAACCGACCGTTATTAAATTTGTTATTACTCATACATTTGTCTGAATGTGTTGTTGTTATGTACTCAATGATCTACATTTTAGAATCATTTAATAATGTAGTCTAGACGACATATGTTGGAACTTGGTAACTTAATTTTTTTTTATTGTATATTTTTTTGTTTCTTATATATATCATGCGAAAGTTAAATTTATATTTGCATGTCTGATATGCTTTAAAAAATTTGTTATGTTCATTTAGAGCATATTTTCATTAGAAGTAATTGTTTTTACTCTAATATGATTTATTAGGAAAATGAAAGATATAAATAATAATAATAATAATAATAAATAAAATGAAAATTCAAATTCATATTGGATACAACATATCTAATCGTAGTCGAAACTAGACTGAAAAAGTAATCCAAAGACTTTTTTATCATTGGTCCAACCACAGTCGGTTGTTTAACTATAGGATTACTAAAATCCTAATTTTCATAAATCTTGGCTCATCATATTCCTTTTTAGATCACACAGTTTTTGGTGGTAAGATTCCCACAGATTATACAAATATCTTTTATTGGACAAACTCAATTTTGTGAGTTTTTTTCTATCATCATCCGACATTTTCTTTTAAGATTTCCTAATTATCATTTGTTTTTGTTCTCGTGCTATGTTAAAAAATCTCTTTCATTTGAAAAACCTTAGTTTCCTAACCCTAGAACATCTCATTTTGGATTATGGATGGTTGAACCAACAGACCCTCGTTCATGTGTGTCACCTTGGAGTTACACACATGAGCGAGGGTAAAACATGATCACCAAATTTTTATTATATCCAAACAAAATAGTAATAAAAATGAATGATACTTTTTATATATTAAAATAAATTACTATTTGTTAATTTGATCTTAGAGGTTAAACATGTTGCTCATCATTTTGATTTTTTTGTTAGGAACTCTAGTTCCGATTGATGAACCAAAAATCAGATCGAATCTTTATTACCAACCACCACATCATCTAAAAAATATCATATGATCGAGGCATTAATCAATAATCCCGCCTCAAAACTGACGACAATATATCCTTTTCTATTGTAAGTATGACCATCGCGGCCGCAAGACGAGTCTATGAGCTAAGTCTAACTTCAAATAGTATAACTAGAAAAGCTTATCTAATATTTTTATGATTTAGAAAATTTATAAATGACCTAGTTAACCTTGGAGCTTCAGTTTGACAATTAGCTCAGTCTTTCCAAACTGAATACAACAATATGACTTAATTATTATTGATTGTATGCTTTAGGATAGAGTTTTTTAGATTATTTATCGCTAAAAAGGTCGTAAAGATCAACCTAATTAGATGATCTAAAAATCAAGCTTGAGATCTGGATTAAAGGTTTTGGATGAAGCAAAAAACCATGAAAACAATATTATACGGAGATGAAAATGGAGTTACTCAAAGTAATCTTTGGAAAAGTGTTTTAACATAAAAAAAACAAAGGTTGATTAGCTAGACCTAGTTTGTGAAATACCTTACTATGTGATAGATTCAAAACGATTAGATATATACTTAATCAAGCATATGAAAATCAAAGCCATATAGAAGTATTTATTTTAATTATAACTAGTATTATCCCAAATTTTATCATTATTAGTAAAACAACTATACAACCAAACAACGTTTGTCTTATAATTTTCTCTTATAAATATATATGTTTTAATTATTTTGTCATATCTTCACCAATTAGAGGGATATAAAATAATATGGCAGTGTCTGGCATTGGCACAAATAAAAACAAAAGCAAAAACATGGTTTATTAAAAGTTAAAAAAAATGTCATTTAAGAAAGTTTGCTATTCAAATTCTTTGTAATTCTTTTAACTTTTCATAAACATAAAATCAAGTTTGAAAACCAATAGTAAAAGCAAAGATATTTTTCGACTAAAATAATACTCCTTCCGTCTCATAATATTAGTCGTTTAAGGTTTCTTCACCAATATTAAGAAAAGTGATAATGATTTTGAAAGAATAAAAGAAAATAAATTTGATTGGTGGAGTTAATAACTTATGCAGAAAGTTAACTATTTTATTGGTTGAAAGTGGAATACATGTAATAATGCTGCATTGGAAAACGAGAACGACATATATTATGAGACAAAAAATCTCTTCTAGAAAGACACATATTATGAGACAGAGGGAGTAGGTTTCAAAATAAAATCCTTTTTGAAAAATGTGATGTGTTTAAAATAAAACCTCATAATATATACAAAATAAATAAGCTTGAAACCAATATCCTCATAACAAATACCAAATTTATATTATTATATGTAGCTAAATCTTATATATATATATATATATATATATATATATATCTTCTTATTGGTATTCTTAATTATTGAAGATTTTTTATTGACTTTAACATAATTTATCTAGATCGTTGAAGATTGATTATTAACTTTTAAAATGTTTGTACATGATTAACATTGACCATAATGTCAATAGCACATGAAGCTTGCAGGCTTCCTAAGACTTTGGTCGAAACAATAACTGATGGTGTTATTATTATTTTTAATGTCAGGTTCCCTTATGTTTAGATTAGTAGTTTCTAAGCCTTATACCAGTTTAATTTTACAAGAATCTATATGTAGTATTTTGATATAGTATTTTTAGTTTATTTTGATACAGATCAGATAGTCATTCATTTAACATAAAACTACTAACATCCCTAGTTTGAGAAGCTTTAGGGACTGAAAAGTATCACTTGACAAATAAAATCTTATATTCTTACTTGTTAGTTTTTAACATGGGAGTAATTTGAATCAATTGATAGGAAAAACATAAACTGCAAATGGTAAATGACTTTTACAATTATTTTGAAAAATAAAACATTACGAAAATATTGATAACGAGTTAACTACAAAAAACAATAGTACTTAAACTCGGAAAAGCATATGAAACCTAAAAGTATAAAACCATTTAGATATTTAGAGGGAAATCAACCTCAAAATTAACAGAAATAAAATTAACTTGACTATTGATTGATTATTGATGATAAACTACACATAATAGACTTCTCTACTTCTTTCAAACTACATTCCTAAAAACAATATAGTGACATTAGATCTACCATTTATCTAAATAAGGAAGGAATTGATATATTAATCTGAGTCTAGGTCCAAATTCTAAGTATACCAAAAAGGATCCATGGATTCTTCTTCACCAAGCATGTTGTCTATTGAGTACATCATTGGTGCAACGGGTGGTGATAGCGGCGTGGACACATCACTAGCTGAAATCACATATCCAAAGATACGGCGACCACTGATTCAATTGGTTCCGAAATAATCAACACATTACTTAGAGAAGGATCATAAATGCTCATTTATTTTTTCTCTGGAGTATGCTGTCGTTTATGGTGTTTCTAGGCATGACTACTGATCTGAGTCGGTGTCTTAGTTGTCACATGATTCTTCGTGATGATTGCCCGGTTACTTCATCCACATTTATCCACTCCCTTTTTGAACCGCCTAAATCAATAATAATCATAAAAAAATATATCAAATGATTAAAAAAATATTTTAAAAATGAATAAAATAATAATTAATTTACTCATTTGTGTTCATCCCGACTCCATCGAAGTGTTGTTAGATTTGTTTTTTAGGTTTTTTATTCTAAAGAAACTGCAGCTGAGATTGAATCTTCAGATATTATTACCACTTTTCGTTCATAATCGTCAACCACCTTGTGTCATTTATAATCGTCGTCAACCGGGAATCCATTTTTAGGATAACGATGTCGTCACCGCCAATGATCTGATCTACAAAGAACAATAATCTTTGCAGCCTTTCATCATTAATATCAATTAGAAAGATATGATTGTCAATCCGGAGGATCTAATCATTCTTAGATAACAATATCCACAACCATTCAACTTCAAATGTAAGTTTTTATCATTACTCGAAGAATCACTTGCTTGGTAATCAATTACTATTTTGAATTTTGGTTTCTCTCTAGAATTCTCTATATATCTATTTCTATCTCTAGAATAATTCTAGTTTGATTTGGATTTATCTAAGGGTTTTAGAGTTTATTAATGGATTTGGTGTTATCAAAGGATTTTAGATTTTGTTGCTTAAAAGTATTTTAATTTTTGGTTTAAAAAACAACTTAACGGTCGATCCAAGATGTTATATTGGTTTAACTAAAAAATTTCTCTTTCAAAACATTTATGTCGCTGCTTTTACAAAGATATAATTTTTAAAAGAGAGCATGTGAATCTTTCTTAATGAAAAAAAATCAGACGGATCTCTCTAAACAACGTTTTCTCTACATTGAATAAAGATCCGCTCGATTTTGGAATCACACCTACCCAAACCATCATAGCAAACTTCAGAAAACGGCAACACACATCCTTACACGACATCGTTTCGAACGATAAAAAACATGACACAAAGATTTGGGAAACCCTAAACATCAAATTTTGTCAAGTCTAGTCGGTTTTAGACAGATCAGAGTCTTGATCCAGAAAGTTGACCATAATTACCAATCTAAATTAAAAATAAAACATGATTGAAAGCGTGGGTTTGATTCAAGAAATCAATGCAAACCTAATAAAAAATTGAAGCTGTGTGAGTTTTAAACTACTTATAATGTCATATATGGTAGTTAGTTCTTGATTCTTAACCAAATGAATAAATAGAACTCTTTGATTTCTAATGGTCAAGAGATCTTACTTTTTCTTTAGTATTCGGTCTGTAAAGACGGTCTTTGAGGTAAAAAACACTGAGTTTTGACTCATTATTAGTTTTTTTAAAAGCGATATAAAGTTGTTAAAATATGTATCTAAATTTCTTGCAAAACTTTAAACAATCAACTGGTCAGCCTGAAACAACATAAAATTACCTCAAATTAGGAACACTGGGTCTGTATATATGATTGGGTGAGAAGTGGCATATTAGCGAAGTTTTTCTGGTTGGGTTACAAAAGACTCATATCAGGTTATGTACAATATGGCTCTGCATGTGATTCAGTTCTTATGAATCATAATGTGAAGGTTTATCTAGATCATTGAAGACTACTTATTGACTTTAGATATGTATTGAATTTAGATACGATTTAATTTGGAAAATAGTTAGTTACAACCCACTAACTAAGATGAGTAAGAGAGAAAACAAGGAGAGATTAATTGTGAGATTGATTTGGATAATCCATTGGTTCTGAAAATCCATATTGGAAGGGACACATATAATGTAGATTATAAAATATTGCACTTGATTTGTTTTGAGTGTGGTCAATTTTGTTATCAAAAATCAAATTGGCTCTTGAATGGACCTCATCAAGATAATACTACTATAAAGGTGGATATGTATAATCGTGTAGTGCACCGGAGTGAATATATAGATTATTGATGATGGAATATGAGTTTCCCTTTGGCGATTGGATGGTAGTTAAACATAATATGACTTATCTTCTCTGTGTTATTTTCAAACAAAGTTATTTTGATTGGTGGTCAAAATGGGACATTAAGAGAGAAGGGCTCACAGTTTGGAACGTTACATATCGACAAGCCTACTAACAGAGAATATGGGTTCATGATGAGTACTAGTATTGGTAAGTGTTCAAATGGGAAACGTAATAGATCTAATGGGGAAAAACTCACTAAAACAAATGAGAGAAAACTCGGGTCATAAGATCATCATAGTGGTTGTATATGAAAATCAAAGATTTTAACAACGGAATCCCATGTGGTCATAGTTGTTGGAGTGAATGATTTACAAAATTTGAACGCAAAAATGAATAAAGGAAAATCTGAGAAAGGTTTGATTCAGATTAATACGAAAATGAGAGTTGATTGCATTAGGGAAACTTTATGTATGTTAGAGGGCAGAAATAAGTAATTTTGAAAGAATACGTTCAATATAATAGATATAAGAAATAGAGTTAGCTGTAGAATATGGTCCCGGTGGGTCTATATGGATTAATAAAAAAACAAATGCTTTGTTTAATAGCAACAATAAAGTTGTGAATGAATTAAATTGGTCAATAAGTTTTGTCGATTCGTTGGAGTGATCATACCTCTGGAGGAGTCTAATATGAGCCATGTAATTACGCGATTCAAAATGGGGGATGAGTTTTTGGTTATTTGTTTTATAAAATTAGATGAATTAGACCCGGGACCCGGGATTAAATCTGTTAGAGGTTTAGCGTATTTGGAGAATGTTCACGTTCCAGAGGCTAATCTGATGGCGAGTATGAGCAAAGCGATGGAGAAGAGTCACGAGCAAGTTATCACCAATGATGCTTCAAATATGGTATTGGAAATGTAACGAGCATATCTTTGTGTTTTGTAAGTCATACTTTTATTATTTATACACTCAAGAAAATTATCGTTTATCGGGATTCAACCACTTACTCGTTAAATGTATTAGTTTGAAATCTCCATGGGGCAGCGACATGTAATTTTTAACACATAGTTTGAGAGATAATACAGGTACATCTTGTGTGGTTAACTTTTATATTTGAGCTAAGGGTAAATGATAGCAAGGTTAGTGAGATCATCCGTAATTTGGGTAGGGCACAACAAAGGTAGATGCAAAAACGTTTAAAGGTGCAATTTGGCTTTTTTGGATAACTCACACATTGATATCGAGATCTTATTTACGGGTTACTAATTCATCAATATTGAAGTGTCAAAACAAGAGCGTGAATCATGGATTTTATCTATAGTGTATACTTGGACCTAAGCCAAAAAATATGGGGAATTTTGGGAGACACTTAAGGTCTCTTTTCAAGGTCTTTAGACTCCATGGACTACAATTGATGACTTCACTCAAGTAGGAAAAGAAGAGGATAAGAAATTAGAGGTTTATGGGATTACGAGTAGAATATAAATATTCAAAGAATGGTACCAAGAGTGTGGGTTTATATGGTGGTGTTTCTTGGAAATGAAATCAACGAATAATTAGGTGTCTGGATAGAGCATATGAAAATATGATGTTGCATAGTCTATCTCCAAATGTCAAGGGTTATTCATTTTAATATGGCGCATTCAGACCACACTCATATATTGATAAGGCTTACAAGAGTTAGTCCTCTATTTCGAGGTCTTACACGCTTCAAATTTGAGTCTGTTTGGTATTTGAGTATATTTCAGGATTTTATTCGAGAGAAGTGGGATACATCTAAATCAGACTTTAGAGAAAGTATATCCTCAATTCAATATCACATCCAATCATGGAAAGATGAGGTGTTTGGTGATATACATTGACGAAAGATATTACTTCTTGTAAGATTTTGAGGAATTTAAAATTATAATCATCACTTAAAGGTTTAATAAGACTTTGAAAGATTTATTACTTATACATTTGTCTCAACAATCGTTATTAAATTGGTTAGACAAATCTCTTTTATTAGACAAACTCAATTTTCTGAACTCTTTTCCATCATCATCCAGACATTTTCTTTTCAGATTTTCCTATTAGCATTTGTTTTTGTTCTCATGCTATGTTAAAAAAAAGTCTCTTTCATTTTAAAATATCTTGGTTTGAATTATGGATGAAACAAACTATTTTAAAATATACCTTAGTTTCCTTTAAACCCTGCACATCTTGGTTTGAATTATGGATGAAACAAACTATTTTAAAATATCTTAAAAGTATTTGCAAAAAGATACATGGAGATAAGATTGCTAAAATTGGCTTAACATAGGTGGTGACGGTAACACTTTAAACTACTACAAAAACAAAAAGACCAAATGGGTATCAAACAAAGGTGTCACCCATATGGATTTGTCTCTTTTACGAGCTTTCATTCTCAATTATATGAAATCTATGGGTCATACATATGAAGTATGATCTCGAAAAGCGAACCAAAAAATATGAATGCGGATGGTTGATATTCAAAGTGTTTTTCTGGTAGATTTTATAGGTTCCATTTCTATAATTTAACAGATTAACAAGGATACCACCCCAAAAAAGATAAAAATGATCCACGACCCAAATACAAAGACCAAAAGAATGCATTCAAAATATTAATAAAATTTAAAAGCACGAGTAAAATGAATCTAATTCACAAGTTTAGATTTGAAACGCTATTTATGACCAATAGGTTTTAATGAGGCCGAAGAAGAGGTGGCTCTTGATTAATCCATTGAAACAACCGAAATATTAACACGAGTCTCGTCACTAAAGATTTAGTGGCTAGGGTGCCAATAGACCATCGCTCATA
The DNA here is from genome assembly GCA_036936605.1 of Limnanthes douglasii subsp. nivea. Taxonomy (NCBI): domain Eukaryota; kingdom Viridiplantae; phylum Streptophyta; class Magnoliopsida; order Brassicales; family Limnanthaceae; genus Limnanthes; species Limnanthes douglasii. The sequence continues at coordinate 341,562,233 of JAUPFV010000002.1, forward strand.
TGTGTGACCTTGGGTTCACGATTATTATGGTTGGTGGTTCTTGGTTGAGTCTTAAAACTAAATCAAGGAATGAGGTCGACTTTGATGAAAATATCTCATACCTACGAGTGTGAACCTCATACAACTATATAAAACAAGGAATTACAAAACTTGAAATTATGTGAATGTTAAGTAAAAACCAGTATGTATAAGTGTAAAACATGATCACCAAATTTTCATTATATCCAAAGACATTCATTAAAACAAATTACTACTTGTTAATTTGATCTCAGAGGTAAAACATATTGTTCATCATTTTGATTCTTTTGTTGGAACTTCAATTCCAATTAATGAACCAATACTATGATCGACTCTCTATCACCAACCATCACATCATCTCAAAAATATCATATGATCGAGGCATTGATCAATAATCTTACTTTAAAAATAACAACAATATGTTTTTTTTTTCTATAGTAAGTATGACCATCGCGACCTCAAAACGAATCCATGAGCTAAGTTTAACTTTAAATATTATAACTAGAAAAGTCCATCCCATATTTTTATGATTTAGAAAATTTGCATAGGATCTCATTAATTTTGGAGCTTCAGTTTTTCCAAACCAACTACGACAATATGACTTGATCATTAATGATAGTATGTTTTAGTATAATTTTTTTACCTTATTTATCGCTAAAGAGGTCGTAAAGATCAATCCAGCAAAAACAATATAATTTAGGGATGATAGGGAAGTTACTCGAAAAGGGTTTTAACACTAGAAAAAAAACAGGGATTGATACTGAAATAATTAAAACTCACATTTGTTATTCAATACGATTAGCTTATAAATAAGCTTTAACATAATGGAAATGTAGACAACTAAAAATACAATAATTCTAACACGAAATCCAAGATATTAGTCGTTCTCTCGTCTATTAAGGTAACATTAACTACAATTTAATTAAAACAATAAAATACGATCAATAGGCTTTTTTTGTTTTCTATCTTGTGAAAAAAAATAAAACACATTCATTAAAGCTGGCCAATTAAATCATTTTATTTTTAATCCATTACCATAAAAAAAAAGGTCATTATGATGTTTATTAATACCCGTGCCCATACTTTAAAACGTCCAGTATTTTGAAAGAATTTTAAATATCTTATAAAATAAAACTTCCTAATACATACATAATTCCTAAACTTCGAATCCACGTCGTTATAACAAATTTGTATTATTATATGTAACCGAAGCTTTCAAATATAAATATTTTCCTATTATTATTATTATTAATGCCAAAGAAAATTCTAGAACAGTTGTTCAATTAAATTGAAAACATTAAATTAAGACAAGTTAATATATCAAGCATATATAAATTTCTAAAAGGTTTGATCTGACTTAAATGTTTAACAAAGAGTTAGTGTGTATATATACAGTTCAACATTTTGTGAATTATAAGGAAATTATTTTTATAATAAGACATTTGAATTGTTATAAAATTCAAAAAATCATATATAATTTCAAAAAACACAATCTAGTTTGGCTAACATAACAATAGTATTTTCAATAAATTATAGAATAATATGTTTTCATTGTATTAATAAGTGTGTTACGATTAGATGCATAGAGAAGAAGTTTCTGAAGTTGAATGATTTGTTATCTACCTTTCGTGTTTATAAATCAATTGGTTCATGAGCTTCTGCTGTGTTCGATATTCGATGTGTGTTTGTTTTTTTCCTCGGTTATCTTTGACCCGGATTTGTTCGATCTACTATTCTAGGATGTTTTTTGTTTTTGGTTTGAGTCTTATACTTTAGTTTTATAAAACCTATTGTTCCAAACAGTAGTAGAATAATTTATGCCACTGAAAATAAAAAATTTATGATTCTTTTATCAATCTAACTATATAGAATAAAAGGATGTTCGTAATTTTGAAAAAGGATAGCCGAGTTGGTGGAATACATGAATTCGTAATAAAAAAAATTATGATTCTTTACAGGATATTACATCAGTCGGATAGAAGATTTATCATATGCACAATTATTGAATAGCGGATGCCGGTTTTTTCCGATTTTTCTTTCCTATTCTTGTAAATGCTTTTATATAAAGACTATTTCGTTTGGACCGATAGTTTATCCTCTACATATTGATGGAAGAGTGGTTCCGGATTTCTACCAGAAAAAAAAAATTGTTGTAAGTGCTATTGAACTTAAAACAATAATAAAACTCACATTTGTTATTGAATACAATTAGCTTCTAGATAAGCTTTAACAACCCTAAATGGGAATGTAGACAAGTAGAAATATAATAATTCCAACACGAAATACAAATTATGATTTGTTCAAGTTGATCAAATAACTTATTATTATATATATATATATATATATCACGGACAAATCCCACCTCTTCCCGGTCCACCGTAATAAAAATGAGTTCCATATGATTTGCCAAAAAACTGTACCGCGCTGTAACATTTCGAGTTGTCCGCATGAAGCTGTATAGATTTTACCGGACTACGGCTCTTATCGGAGTTCACAATCTCGAGGTTACGAAAATAACTTGCTTTGCGAAACGATTGGCTAGCGAAGTGGCCGGAACCCATTTGAGTCGAGGTGTGGCGTCCGTTGATTTTCCGGTTAACCACCTCACCTCCCCAATCTATCCTATCAGCATAATTGGCCATACTTGTGAATATGGCCGATGGCCAGTAGCCTATTTGAGTATTACCAACCGATAGCCACCAATTTTTAGTTGACGGATCCTAATAGAACCCAATATTAGTTAATAATTAGATATCATAATTAATAAAAATGCCATCAAAATAATATAATGTTTTTAAATTAAAAACCTGGTAGATGGTGACGATAATTTCGTATTGTTTGCCATTATAGATTGAGATATTAGAGATGGCCCCTCCAAGGGCAGTTCCTCTAGTGGTTTGAACAAATCCCGGACACTTAAGGTTATAGCAACCTGTCAATTGATATCCATCCCTCTGCAGTTTAAAATTTAAATTATATATAATCACATAACATATATATTGTAAGTTTACTTTAATATTTTATAAAAAGTAAATATTGTTCTAATTTCAATAATTTTATCGTATATATATAGCAGATACATTGTATGAGTAAATATTTCGTAATTGTCTACATGTTTTATGAACTACACACTTGGATGGTGCCAAATGCTGTTTTCGTTAATGCATTGAACAATTTTAAAAAAAAATTGAAAGATTTGTTGAAATTCGAACACGATGAGTACATATAATATGAAAGCGTTTTTCTTCCATGATTTCCGCCGTATAATATTTCAAAATATACATTTGGGTATGGCTATATATATCCAAAACGAGTTTAAGTATACTCAATTTTGAGTATACCCAAAGGTGATCTTAGTATACCCAAATTTTGACAAAAATACCCTTTTTTAGGTATATAAGGTTTTTTTTTTTTTACTAATCTTATCCACCTCATTTTTTCTCTTACACTCTCTAACTTCTCTCTAAAACCTTCAAGTTCTCTCTAAAATCCGGCGAACTAAAATCCGGCGAACTAAAATATAAAAACTTAGTCTTAGTATCAAAATTTAGGATTATGGTTGAATTAGGTAAAAAAATCAGAATTTTAAGGTGTTTGGAGACCATTTTCCGGCCGAAATTCGACCGGAAAATGACCATTTACGAAAACTGAGCGTACCATAGGTACATGGGGTTTGATCTAGTAGAGAGTTGTGTTTTTTTGGGTATACATAACCAAATAGATTGTTTTGTGAATTGGGTGTATCTAGGATATACTTAGTATTTTTTTTTACTTAGTGGCAATTCAGATATTAAATGAAAGTACAAGGATTTTTTCGTCCTAAAAAAGTCAAACAAAAATCAACTGCGTTTTTTGGATATACTTAAACCCGTTTTGGGTATATATAGCCATACCCTACGTATTTTCGTTTGAAATTTATTCTTTTTAAAACCATTATTATATTTATTTTTTATAATCTAAAAAATATGTATATTATATTTAGGGCCGTTAATGGTTCCACAACCTAAACCTCACGAAAATCGATCTGAAAACCCTATTGAACCGGTAAAAGCCGGTTGTCTATCATTTAAAAAAGAATTATGTCTATCATTTAAAAAAGAATTATATATTATATTTAGGACAGGTTAATGGTTCTCACAACTCAAACCACATAAGAGCCTGTCCGAAAACTCTAGCGGTAAAATTAATCAGAATCTTAATAGTTTGATTTTTTGAAAAAATTAAAAATTTCGATCAGTAAATTAGTATAATTGTTTTGAAACCGAACTAATAAAATCGGTAATTTGAATAAAACCGATTCGGAATCGAATAGATAAAATCAATAACATATAAAACCGACATGCAATTGAATGACGAAACAAACTCTAGATTAGATTTAAAAAAAAAAAATTATCTATATTATATTATATTGTCATATAAATTCTAATTAAAAAAAAATTTCAAATCAAAACCGACCTGATCGGATCCGTACCAAATCGAAACGGAATTGGATTGGACCGAATCCGAACAAAATAGAAACAGGACCAGATCGGACCGACCGATAAATTTAACTGTCCGCTCTGATTCGGTCAAATTTAACAGTATGTTTAATAACTTTAGTATTTCTTATAGCCTTTTTCCTTAAATTATGGCGTGCAACTGTAATTATATTCTCAGTCAAAAGTTAATTATTTCAACTAATAAAATCAGCTAAAAGTCAGGAAAATATTACCGTCCAGTAAACGAAGAATCTGGGTCGGTTATCGCCGTAAAGTAGTTTACACACCTACAAAATAATTCAAATTTAAGAAAAAATATCTGAGAAAAATATCGGTTTATTGTATTTACATATACATTCTCAGTAACAGTAATTTATAGACAAATTTAATATAGGTTTGTTATATTTTTAAAACTATGATCTATAAAATAATTACTAAAATAAAATTGAATAACCTGCCATCCAGCTTCTGCGGAATTAAGAGATGGACCGGATCCCGAAACAATCCAAATCTGAGACAGACTGAATTCGTCGTCCCTTTCGACCACCGGCGCCCACACGTTTATTCCCGCCTTCGCTCCATATACTTGTTGATGTATTCCGGCGATAGCATACTGATATTAATATGCAAAACAATGATATTAATATGCAAAACAAAGTATCGCAATTTTAATTTTTTTTCAAATACTTTTATTCGTCCTAGAATTTTAATTAATTATTACTAAATTATTTGTTACGGTTTTTGGTCCACTTTTAAAAAATTTATTTGTATATTATTATGTATTTTTTTAGAAGGCACCCGCAACCGCTACTCAGAGTGCAATGAGTGCGCATAGGGTAAACCCTCAGTCTGACGCGATAGCCTGCAAACCAACGGCAGATTATAAATCAGACAAGGTGACAGCCAGATTATAAACCACACAAGATGACAGACTCAGTCGAGAAAACATATATAGAGGGATTCGAACTCATGACCTTTGGTCACAAATATATCATACTCAACCAAGTCGGTTACCCACTTGTGGGCTATATATATATATATATATATATGATTTTAGTCGTATGCGGGAGCTGTTTTTGGCCGGTTAATTGGACAGAGACCTGGTTAACGGACAAATCAAGCTCGAATCTTTAAATGAAAAGAACAAAATACTATGGATTAAGACTGATTCGTTAAGAATCGGTCTGGTCCAGTCTAATTCTTAACTGACCAGTATATTAGTTTATCATAATTTTTTAGGATTTAAGTTAAAATCATACATAAATTACAAAAACAAATTATATATTTTTCTTACGGGGCTGGTTATTGGAAGGACCGGTCCAGATAAATAAAAAAAATCGGTTTAGGATTCTCGCTCTTAACCCGCTCTCTAAACTAATCGGTATTCGGGGAAGCTTTACGAATTAGTTCTAAACGGGTTAACAGATCAAAAGGACCAATTGCAATACTATAACACCCTAATAAATATGATAAGTAAATGGTTTAAAAAAATAACGTACCTCATGAAGTGCATCACCATTGGATGAATTTGATATTCGAGAACCAATATTGATTGGATATTTTTTAATAAATGTGGACAATGACTTGGTTCTTAAAACATCATCGATTGTTGTCCGACGTACTGGAATAGTGCTTATAGGACATTCGGTACCGTTTAGATGCCATGTTTGCCATACCGACGTCAAATTTGTATCAATCGGATCCGTATCGGCATTGTTTTCTTGTGCGTTTCTCATTTTTGGCATTTCTGGTGGTATCATCTGTTTAGAATCGTATGTATTTAACATTTCACAAATAAGTGTTCAAATATTTTATGACTAATATATAGTATAACTATTGTATAAATAAATAAAAACAAATGTCAAAGATTGTAATAATAGTACCTGAATCTTATGATTTTTCAAAAGAGGATGATCTAAGGCAGGTTGGCTATTGATATCAATACAATCTATAATATCTCCATCAGGGCTCTGTATAAACAAAATGTTATTTAATGCAAAAATAAATATATATTTTTTTAACGAACCCTCAATCGGGCCTTATTTATTAAAGAAAAACGGCTCAATCACAGCTTCACTAAGCAAATTAAAGCTAATGAAACAAGTTCGAACACAAATCAACTTTATCCTTCGAAATCAGAACCTTAAAGTCCAAATTATTAGAAATACCTGTATACTCAATACAGCCGGCTTGTTGATTTTCTTCAAATAATTTTGTATTTTTTCGAGTTCCGAATTACTAACATGTTGATATTTGGTGTTGTTCGTGGCAGCCGAAACAAAACTAGATTCTTGGAAAAAGAAAGAAGACAGAAGAAAAACAAATAACATAATTCCTAAAGAACGATACGTAAATGTAAACGGAGTCTTCGAAGATCCGAATACTATACCCGAATTGACATCTTTCATGTTCATTTTTTCTGAAATTCAAAAACAAAAGAATTAGTGATTAAATTACAAAATTATAATCCAAAAGGAATAATTTTTATAAACTACAAACAATCCAATATATTTTACTAGGATTCAACCATTAGATTATTATTTTAAAAAATAAAATATTATTAATTTTAACTATATAAATATACAGGTTTTTGGTCTAAAATTAACCAAGCAGGTTTTCAAACACAAAATGGACGATATCATACCCGTGTTTCTTACTTATCCAACCCATAAAAATTAAATAAAAAATAATAATAAAAAGAACATAAAATTATCGAACAGTGTTACCTACAAGTAGTGACAAAGTAATATTTACACATTTTTTTCGTTCATATTTATATAAATAAAATATTATAACTGATGTTAAAAGCATTAACTATCTTACTTTTTTAATTTTTTAAGCATTAAGTATTGTTTTTGTATTCAGAAATTACTTTTTAATTTTTTATATATTCGGACTTGATTTCGGAGATTCTGAACGAGAGAACTAGACCTATAGAGAAGAAAGTAACTGAAAAGTTGATGAGAGAAATCAACTTCGATCGCAGGATGAGAGAAAAAAACAATAGATAAAAGAGGCATATAGGAGAGAGAGATTCAATTATAATTAATTTCTTATTTTACGTTTTTTTTACTTAAGTAATTAAATGTAATTTAAGTTTATATTTAAATTAAGTAATTTAAAGTTTAATTTATTTATTTTTTTCTCCAAGAAATAAGATTTTATTGATGTTACCAAAAAGTATTACATATGTTCATAAGACTACATATGTTTTGATAAATTTCTGATACAATTTTGTGACTTATATCTTTTTTCTTTCAAATCTTATCTAGATCACTCTTGTAGCTCATCCTTCTTGAACAACCTTGAATCTTCACACCATTTTTTTTTGCTGCGTACCATCTTCATACTCCTTCATCTGCAAAACAAAAACAATATAGGTCAAGTTTTTCAACTTGCCAAACAAATTAGTCATCCTTAAAGAACCTAAAATAGCTCAAATTTAAAGATTCAAGCAAAGTAATTGCATTTATATTTATATAATATAAATATATATTTCAAATTGAAAGTTTAATTTAAAATATATATTTATATTAAAATTTAGTTATAGTATAATTTATGTTTAATTATAACAAAAACCTAAGTTATAATATAATTATAAATTTAATTTATAATATTTAATTTATAATGTAGTTAATGTATTTATAGGTAATGACAATTGTAGTCATTTATAATAAAAACTTAATTCATAAATTACGGAAATAAATACATAAATATTATTTTTTGAAAAATAAATTTTAGAAAAAATAATAACTAAAATTTAAAGAAACATACTCAAAATAAATAAAGATGCAAGAAACTGTCCAATTGTTTGAGTAAAGCATGACCAAAAGTCATGAGTTTAAGTCCCTCTACATACGTTTTCTCTGCTGAGCTTGTCACCTTGTGTGGTTTACCTAGACTAAGGTTTACCATGTACGCATTCAATGCACTCTTTCCTAATTCGAAATCACATTAAAATCATCCGGTTGATGAAACAAATAATTTTGAAAACCTTTTCATAGCCTGAAGACAACATCCCCATGTCCAATTGATAAAAAAAGATGGTTTTGAAATTTTTTTCATAGCATGAGACAACATCTTGATAAGCAATTTTTACCTTGATTCGACGATTGATAGCCAATTTAAACTCCTTCAGTAACCGGTCAATACGATCTTCATTGAAACAGTTGCTATGCCCCCTCATACTCAAACGATCTTCCCGATCTTCGTGACCATGTGTGTTGTTCTCTTCTTTAAACCTTGAATCAGAATATTCAGGCTTTAGAAACATGCTTCCCCATAGCAGCAACTGAAGCTGGTTCCCTCCGAAAAAGAAAGATGCAAGATACTCCATAGGTAGAGTGAGAAATAAGACGAATTTATGGATCGAAAATGGACTAATATAATAATTTATAAAATTAGATTTAAAAGTTATATATTTATTACAAATTTAATTTTTAAAATAAATAAATAATGTTATTGATATATTTATATTGTAAAAAATATAAAATATGTTAATATTAATTATTAATATAGGTCAAATTAATTATTATAAAATTAATAAATGTAAAAAATAATGTAAATAGAGAAAAGTACCAGTAAATACATTCTCAACTATGTAATTACCCGGCGGTACCCGCTTTTTGGATAGTGTCACTTGGTACCTCGAACTGAAATTTAGACAAAAATACCCCCGACCAAATATAGGCGCGCTGGTAAAAAAAAATATAGTACAATTCTCAAGATGCGAATTGCTTGCAAATTCTCAGGATGCGAATGGCTTGTAATTTCTGAACGATTCTCATGATAAGATGTGAATTGCTTGCAATTTATGAACGATTCTCATGATAAGATGCGAATTGCTTGCAATTTCTGAACGATTCTCATGATAAGATGCGAATTGCTTGCAATTTCTGAACGATTCTCATGATAAGATGCGAATTGCTTGCAACTCTTAGGGTTTCTGACGATTCTCATGATAAAATGCGAATTGCTTGCAATTTCTCAACGATTCTCATGATAAGATGCGAATTGCTTGCAACTTTCAGGATTTCTGAACGATTCTCATGATAAGATGCGAATTGTTTGCAACTCTGGGTTTCCTGAACAATTCTCATGATATGATGCGAATTGTTACTGGTGAAATTTTATTTTTAAAAAAAAAAAAAAAAATCATCAATGGATCTAGTTTTGTTCATTTTAAAAAAACAAAAGTGATTATACTTTCATTTATTTTTTTCGAACTCCGGTTCGAAACATACAGATCTTTTAAAAATAAAATTAAAGGAAAAGTAGGAAAGAGAAGGAAAGAGAAGGAAAGAGAAATTTTGGTTATGTTCATGAATGGTGAGGGTAGTTAGGGTATTAAAATAAAGTTAGGTACTATGTGATAATTAGGTAGTTGAGTTGGGTATTAAGTGACAATTGATCAAACCTTGGGTACTAGATGACAATAAAATAGTTGAGTAGGTACCTTTGGTACAATTTCCCATGTAAATATTGAGAGAGTGAGATAGAACGAGGAATAAAAATACTGAGATGAATAGTTAATGGAATTGTTTGAATTCAATTTTTTATATTAAAAATTTCTAAAATAATAAAATAACGGTTAGAAGCGGTGTAAATAAGTTTTTGGGGATGGCCTTGCAATCTTTAACTCCATTTATATTAGAAAACCTCGTAGATGGTGACGATAATTTCGTACTGTTTACCATTATAGATTGAGACATTAGAGATGGCCGCTCCAAGGGCAGCTCCTCTAATGGTTTGAACAAATCCCGGACAATTAAGGTTATAGCAACCTGTTCTTGTTTGTATTCCTTCATTTTAGAAATAAAATGATTGTTTGCCAAAAAAAAAGGTTGTAGCAACATGTAGAGTGATACCACCCGTTTATAATTTAAATTATATATAATTAGATAACATATTCTATTTTAATTTATTTTATTATATGAAAAAATAAATTTTGTTCTAGTTTCAATAATTTTATCATATCAATAGCATATATATTATCATTGTATGAGTGACTATTCGTAATTGTCTACATGTTTTATGAAATACACTTGGATGGTGGAAAATGTTGTTTTGGCTTTGCAAAATGTTGTTTTCGTTAATGCTATTTTTTTAAAAAAAAATATTTAAAAAAATTATCGAAATTTGAACACTATGTCTGCATATAATATAAAAGCGTTTTTTCCGTAATTCGAGCCATATAATATTTCAAAATATAGGTAATTATATTTTTCTTTCAAATTATCTTTTTAAAAACCATAATTATATCTATTGTTCATCATTTAATTTTTTTTATATACTACGTTTACACGTCCGTCAATAATTTTAAAAACTGAGGATCGAATTAAAATGGAACCGGAATCGAACCAATAAAAGCTATAATTATCCGTATTAGGGTTCGATAAACGATTCTCAAATTTCAAAATATATGTAATTATATATTTTTTAAAATTATTTTTAAAAAACTACAATTATATCTATTATTCATCATTTAAATTCTTTTTATATACTATATGTTTACAGCTGTCAATGGTTCTGAAAACTGAGAATCAGATTGAAATCGAACTGGAATTAAACCGATAAAAATCGATGTGAGCATTGGACCAAATCGGTAAGAACCAGTTTGAGAATAGGACCGAATGCAGTTTCTATTTAAAAAACTGAAACTGCATTCTATTTTAAAAACTGAAACCGATAAAAAATCGAAACGATAAAAAATCGAAACGATAAAATTAACTCAGGACCCGAACCGATAAAATTAATTCAGGATCCGAACCAATAAAAATGATAAACTAGTAAAACTGATTAGGAACAAAACTAATAAAATCGGTAAACCGATAAAACTGATTCGACCGAATCGATAAAAATGGTAGACCAGTAGAACTAATATGGAATTGAATGAAAAAACCGTTAGAATCGATTGCTTTTTTAAAATTTATTTTATGTATATTATATTGCTAAGATATTAGGTAATGACTAATTAAAAAAACGGAAATTGCACATATAGTACTCACTCAACTATTCAATTGTCATCTAGTGCCCAAGGTTTGATCTATTATCATAAGTACCTAACTCAACTACCTAATTACTACTTAATACCTAACATTATTTTAATACCCTAACTACCATCAACCCACTATATAAGCAGAATTTTATGTTTTCTTCATCCTTTTCTAGCTTTTAAAGATTTGAATTTGTTAGCTGCTCTAACCACCTAACCCTACAAACCACCGTGAACCACCAAGAAACCACAATTTTCAGGTGATCGGAGCGTTAGTAGGGCTATATATTTCTGTAAGTTATGTATGAAATCCATCAAACTACTGTTTTCTACGTTTAGGAGCTGATCACACGTTATTCGACATTTTCGAAATCTCTGTTGTTTTGAGTTTACGTTTTGCTTTTAGGTAATCGTGATTAACTACCGATTTCGTAGTAATTTGTTGGATTTCAGAGTTAGAACAGGTGTTATTCTAATGTTTATGTTCTTAGTAAATCTTGTTCGAGCTTTTCTCTGGTTTTCTTGTTTTTGTTCTAGTGATATGTGGTAATTTTGTTAATATTTGTCGTTAATCCTTGTTTAACTAGTTATATACTGATTTTTAGTGTATTAGATGTTGATTTTGAACGTGAAACATGTGTAGACTATGAGTTTTAGTTGTCCAGGCATTCCCGACAAAAGATGCGAATAGTTATGATTTTTAACCTAGAATATGCAAATTCTGTGATGTAACTAACGAGGAAGATGCGAATTGTGTTACTAATTCTCAGGGTTTCATGAGAGTTGCAAGCATCTCTCAGGATATCATGCGAATTGAAATTATAAGAGTTGTAAACAACTCTCAGGGAATCCAGAGTTGTAAATGATGAGGAAAAATCTCAAGAACGGAAAGATAATTGTAAAATATATATAAAAGGAAAAGTTAGAAAGATCCAAAAAAAATACCCTCACCCTAACCCTAGCAAAAAATGATCTCTCTTCCTATAAGAAAAGATAAGTTAGCTTATATAGCAATTGTTGTGGGCTTTTTGGCCTATTGAGCTATTGGACTTAAACAATTGGTCCATTAGAGGCTAATTCATCCCACAAACTTACTAAGTAAAAACATATTTACTTCTTATTACAAAGTACATATTGGTTAAATATTCTAAAAATTGGACTTGCGAATCGTGTAAATTCTTCCCTCATCAGTAGCCCCCCTAGTCCTTGCGAAGAATTCTGAGGAAGGACTAGTTTTGTCACTATTTCAGATTTTACTTGTTCCTTATTTGTAGCCCCCCAATCGTTGCGAAGAATTCTGAGAGATGAGTAATTTTGGCGCTGCTTCAAATGTTACCTGTGAAAACATAAAATGTCTTGGCCAAACGGATGTAGACCAACAAATGTAGGAAATGTAGACCAACAAATGTTAGAAGATCCTTCAGATCCAAAATAACAAATCTCATATGTTGACCAACTAATAGTTGGAAGATCATTTTGATCCAAAATAATGAACTTCGAATGTTGACCAATTAAAATTAGAAGATCCATTAGATCCAAAATAATAATGAATTTTAATTGTTGACCAACTACTGTTGGAAGATCCTTCGGATCCAAAATATAATGAATTTCAAATGTTGACCAACTAGTGTTGGAAGATCCCTCGGATCCAAAATAATAATGAATTTCAAGTGTTGACCAACTAGTGTTGGAAGATCCCTCGGATCCAAAATAATAATGTTGACCAATTAAAATTGGAAGATCACTTAGATCCAAAATAATAATAAATTTCAAATGTTGACCAACTAGTGTTTGAAAATCCCTCGGATCCAAAATAATAATGAATTTCAAGTGTTGACCAACTAGAGTTGGAACGTTTTTTTTATCATCACAATCACGTAATTCTCGCCCATAGAATTACCATACTGCCAACTGCAGATGCAAGCTGCTGTTTTCCATCAAGAAAACTTTGGGAGAATTTTTGGCTTAGAATTCCTGCAGCTAAAGTTTTGATCAGTGGTGTAACATGAAAAGAGAGGGCTAAAGTTTAATGAAGGCGATAATCTCAAAACATTAGAAATAACTGGGCTAAAGCAACCAACACTTAACAATTTAGTTTAATGACATATTTTTTTTAATTCAAGTAAAAAACAGCTAGTCTTCTAAAATTTTGGAAAATTAGCTACTAGAAAGAAGTATCGAATACCCAATTACAAGATTCTACAAAAGCCTTCGCTTATTAGATTTTATTTTCGTTTATAGAGACAACATATACACTAACTGGCTGAAATTCATCTCAAGTCTAACATTTGATCCTAATTATACTAGATACTAAATTGGTAGCTTCATTACAACTTCCTAATTCAAACACTAAAACCAACATTTTACTCATCCATACTAATGCTAGGTAGAGGTAAGGTTGCATTTAGAAACTCCATCGAAAATCTAAACCTTTCTTATAATGAAACTACATCCATGTACAAGCAAGGCTCGTTTTCAAGAATCAATTTTATTGTTTGATCATATAATATCTATCCGAGGGGGTTCCATATTAATGACAAACCTCCCTAAACCTTAACATATTTATCAGCTGAAACATTGACGACCTACAAGTTACAAATAAAGCCCTAATACAATCATGAATTCAGCAGTTCACACCGAATGCAGCAGATTATATACAGCAATGTCACTGACAACCTTTGAATTCTGGAAACCCTGTCAAGAAAACTGGCTAAACGATGTAGAAGGGTAGATATCATCAGGACCGGACCAAGACATTGATGTATTGGTACTTGTACGAACCAACTTCTAAGTTTTTTCAGTTTGGCCAATGCATTCACCGAACTTAGCTTGGGAATTCGAATACAAATATTGCAATGGATATTGAAGACGTTTCACCTTTAGCAAGCGCATCCTCCAAAGACTGGAGATCATAGATAGTAGATTTCAGTAATGGACCTTGTTTTATTGAAGAAAAATGGTTTCGAATTTTATCTTCCTTAAGCTCCCAAAAATCTGCGGCGGAGTAATCTTGTGGAAAGTTTTCAGATGCTTGTCCCCTGTCGACTTCGCTTGCATGATCTTCATCACTGTTATCCCCATCAGAATTCATTGTCCTTCAAGTACGGTTTCCGTTAGTCATTCCAGAAAACGCACCCTGCATATTAAAGACAAAATTGGAGCTTCTCGAGTCAGATTCCATGCTGGAATGAGAATTTTCCTTATCGATTTTGACCCTTTCTCCTTTTGGCTTCTTAGTGCTCTCTGCACGAACTTTTCCTTGTTGAACTCGTAGAGCTGAACTAGCCAAACTCTTTGGCTGATGTTTATCCCGCGAATACCCATTGCTATAGGCACATCATACTTGATCTTTGGTGCACTAGCTGCGGTTGATGACTTGCTACTACGATCCTCGGAATTCTCAGAATCTATTAAGTGAGTCTTGGCAAGTAGACCACTGTAGAGCAGCTAATCCATGAAGTTCACTCTTGAAAACCATTTTATCTATAACTTGTTCGTAATAAGGCATTGCTTCTTTAAGCTTTCTAGAATACATCAATGAATTACCGTCCTTCAGTGCCTGCTCACACTCAAACTTCAATTTGGGGTCGACCTTCAAGCCAATTTTTTCGTTGTATGCAGCGATTAACTGCCTAGTCTTTTCTTCTTTAGCTGCTTTATCTTCAGCCGTTTCCAAAATGTCCCCCGGGCGGATAGTCCTTTTACCACCAAACTTCTTGGAGATGTTGTTGGGTCTCGGAAAGACACCCCACGTAGAAACACGAGGCTTATAAGGATCCGGAATTTCTTCTTGGTCGGGTTTTAACGCTGCCGGCCTTTCAAAGTTGTTCATGTCTCCAATTATGATCTCTACCTCGGGGAAATCCCCTTCAGAAAAAGGATCTGCAATTGGTACGAGTCCAGGTGGAAGTCCTCTACTTTGTTTCTTGTCCGAAAAGCCAAGTCCCACAAAATCAACGCTAGAAACATTAATTTGTTGCTTCTTCTTCTTCTTAACTTTTTCTTCGACAACCCCGTTAGTAAAATTAGTATCTTGTTTCACACCTCTGGAGCTGTTAAGCTTAATATATACGATACTTACCCCTGAAATTATTACAGCCAACCAACGAGTAGCAAAGCATATAAAGATAATCTCGATTTCCAGCTGATTCAAGACGTGCTAACTAAGAAACACCATAAATACTAAACTGGAACCAAACTATACTATATACACACCCAGGTTTTCATTTTCTGGTGTTTCTTTTACTGGTGGGTGGGATGGTCTGTATCACCCTGCCTATTACTACTGCAAGATACAATCATGGACAGCCAGCCAATTAGTCATTTTCATTTTTTTTATTATCATCTAATAATATGTGTTTCCGACCTTCCTTTAGAAAACAGATAGACAATACACAAATTATTTTGTTAAAAGAATAAATCAATAATAGTCAGAATCAGTGATCAACAACTCTTTTCCTTAAGTTTCAGTACCTGTACATTTACTGCTTTCACTCTGTCCTTCCATATTAGCTTCATACCCACCACCTCTCGCAAGCACCTGGTCTCATTGGTAAGTATTCCCTGAAAGTTTTTGTGCACCCAGGTGACAAGTGGCTCTTTTGAAGCACCATTAGTAATTGGATTCTTTGGCCCATTCGCAATCTTTTCAGGAGGTGACGAGGCTTCTTGATCACTTTTTGTAGCTTGAGTTTTTTTTTCCAGAATGTCAACAAGTTCGTTTAACAAAAAGTTTAAAAATTCATGAGCGTCTTGATGCATATAGCTCCGGAAAAGCTCATTTTGTTTCTTCAACCTCTGTACAAAGCACTTAGGAGCAATGACTTATGTTTTCTTCTTCTGTGAACTTATCTGCGTAAATAAGTCTGCAAGGCATGTTAAGAGATTCTCTTCTGTATCCCCTGTAGTTTTACTATTCGCGTAATACTCAAGCAATTGGTCGCGAAACGGCACACAAAAATAAAGTGCCTGCAAAACACTGTTACAGTAACAAGTATTGCAGAAATTCTCAAGCCCAAAATATCGTTCGCCTTCCGGGAATTGGTCACCGAGAGCTTTCTCGTGTCTGGAGCCTGCAGCACCCATTAGCGTTTTATCTGAGCAAAGACCGACTTAGATCTTACACCTCGTGCTCGATTAAACACAGAGATTCTACACAACAGAAAACAATAACTTTCTGGAGAAAATTTCGAAATCGATTAGAGAACGAGAAAACTAATTAATACGATGAAGACGAGAAGGAAACGGAAACTGGGGCACTACTCTTCTGGTCTCCATTACCAACGGGATTTTTCTCAGATTTCGTTTTCCTATAAGCTTTGGTGCTCTCGAAGGCGAGTTTAGGTATATAGCAGCGAGTCAGAGGGTAATGTTTTAGGATTAGATTCATCAAAACGATGCTCGTAACGGTTTTGGATATGTTATCCGGGTACCGATCATCTTCCCACAGACGGCGCCATTTGATGAGGAAAAATCTCAAGAACGGAAAGATAATTGTAAAATATATATAAAAGGAAAAGTTAGAAAGATCCAAAAAAAAATACCCTCACCGAAATTCTAGCAAAAAATGATCTCTCCTCCTATAAGAAAAGATAAGTTAGCTTATATAGCAATTGTTGTGGGTTTTTTGGCCTATTGAGATATTGGACTTAAACAATTGGTCCATTAGAGGCTAATTCATCCCACAAACTTACTAAGTAAAAACATATTTACTTCTTATTACAAAGTACATATTGGTTAAATATTCTAAAAATCTGACTTGCGAATCGTGTAAATTCTTCCCTCATCAGTAAACAACTATTAGGAAATCCAAAAGTTGCAAACAACTCTCAGGAAATTCAAGAGTTGCACAAAACTCTCAGGTACAATTGCGAATTATGTACATTTTGTCCACGCGTGAGTGTACGAGTACTTGATTTGCAAAAAACTCTCAAGGGAGGATGCAAATTGGTCAATTGTAGACATAAAAATGTGAGCAATTCGCAACTTATAGTTGTACACAACTCTCAGGGGAGGATGCGAGTTTCTCAGTGCAGTAACTAATAACTTTCATTGTATTTTTAGAATTAATAACTAATAGTTTGTTCAGTGCCGGATACGGTATGTCTAAATCACGAGTTTTTATTTTTCAACATGGTCACCAAACCGCAATTGTGCCTTTCATGGAGTTTGAAAGCTTTCAAAGCATCCAAGAGTATGTGGAGAGCATATGGGAGGAGTTAGTCACATGTGACTACCTAATTACCTACTCATGCGGGGATCACAAGAATTGTTTCTTTAATAACCATGAATATTTTATTGGGATAGTGTTATATCTTGATTTAGAGCGTTTCAAACGGGTTAGTTTTCTCGTAGAACAACACATTTTCGATAAAGGTTCTGGTGATAAGTGTTATAGTGATAAGAGTTCTGGTGATAAGAGTTCTTGTGGTAAGGGTTCTGGTCTAAAGCGTAAAGAGCGTAGCATAAGTTTGGGAGAACCATCTCTTAATCAACTAATTAGCGGGGAGAGTAGTAACGGCTTAGTTAACTCTGATCAGAGAAAAAAATAACTTGCTACTGCTGGTTGGGCTGTACTATTACAGGAGTGAGTCAAGCTTTCGAATAAGATATTGCAGGTCTAAGGTTATTTTTGTGCAAGTTTGCTTTAGATCATGGTTTTTCTTTCAAATACCTGCACAACACATCAAACAATATCACTTTTTATTGTGAAAATAAATTCACAAGCGGATGCAAATGGAGACTTTATGCATCTATTGATTCCAGCATCAGCTTGATGACGATCAAAAAGTATGTTCAATACCATACTTGCAGTCCCATTTTCTCTCAGAAGCATAAGCGGCATATGCATTTGACATCGGATTTGATTGCGGAGGAAATTCAGGATTCTCTCTCGACCTACCATTTGTTGTCCGCCAAAACCATACAATCGACTGTCAAACAAAATTACATTCTTGACATCTCTTACCGTTTGTCATGGAATGCTTTAGATAAGGCAAAGAGGGGAGTTTTCGGAGATAGGTCAAGTTCTTTTAGTTTACTAAGCGGGTACTTCAAACGATTGAAGAGTCGTGATATTACTACAGACTGCCGGTTGGAGTTATCAGCTGGAAACCGCTTCAAGCGTTGCTTTATAGCATTCGGTTCATCCCTTGAAGGTTTCCATTCATGCCGTCCAATGTTGTTTGTCGATGGAACCCACTTATATGATAAGTATAAGGGTACCTTGCTAACTGTCGTAGCAAAGGACGACAACAACAGTTAGTTTCATTTAACTATTTAATCTGAATGATTAGGATGTTTTGTTGAAAATTTGTAAAAAAATCGTAGTCTATAGTTGCACACAACTCCCAGGATATCCCAAGATTGCAGAAAAATTCTTTGGAAATATAATAATTGCAAACAACTCTCAGGTAATCTTGATATTTCAGAACAAATCTCAAGGGAGGATGCGAATTGGGTAATTATTTGATTGGCAAACAACTCCCAGGGGAGGATACGAATTGACAATTGTAGATATAAAACTGTGAACAATTCACAACTTATGGTTGTACACAATTCGCAGCCTATAGTTGCACACAACTCATATGGATCCTAAGATTTGTAAACAACTCTCAAGTACTCATGCGAATTGTTTACATTTTTTACATGCTTGAGTTCTATTATATTGTTCATTTGATGTGCCTTTTTTCAAGACTATTCCATGTTGCTCTTGGTATAGTTAGCATTGAAGATTGTGACAATTAGATTTGGTTTTTGGGGTGTTTGAAACCACATTTGTTAGAGCGCCACATTTATTTCAGACCGTCATTCTGGTATCGTTAATGTTGTTTCTGTCTTGTATCCAAACTGCTATCATGCGTACTGTTATTTCCATCTCATGCAGAATTTGAAATCCAAATTGGAGCACACTAACACGGACTATAAAAAAAATGCTGAATTTTTTCCATCGTCTTGCTTATGCTCCCAGTCGAGAGATTTTTAAGGATATACTAACAGATTTTCTATGTGAAGGTGGTGATAGAATGAGTGATTTTCTTGCTAATTTACCCCTGGATAAGTATGCGCAGGATTATGTTAAAGGGAAATGATACGGGTCTATGGTTTCTACTGCGGCCGAATCTTTTAACAATCAGATCAAACAATATTGCGGCCTACCCATTGTTTAGTTTATTGACTGGATTAGAGTCTTGCTTATGACTCATGTTTCACGAAGATACGAAGAGGGGTTAAGCTAGAGTACTAATTTGGTCCCCGAGTATGAGAATAAGCTAAAGCAGAATGTTGACATGTTCCAAACTTGGGTAGTACGTAAGTCTTTTACCGCCATGTTCGAAGTCTTTTCAAATCCCGTGGTTGTTGTTAATCTGATGGAATTTAAATATTCTTGCGGATCATGGCAATAAAAGTGTTTTCCATGTCCTCACGCTTTAGCGACAATACAATATACCGACTAAGATCCCTTTGCTATAATAGAGCCTTTCTTTACGTTTAAGAATTACAGGGAAAGTTACTCTTTCAGCATACCAGCTATAACCGATTTTGACGAAGGTTTCATCGCTAATGATCATTCGTTTGTTGAAATTCTACCTCTGAACGTTAAAAGACTCTCCGGAAGGCCTAAGAAAAAGCGAATCCCTTCTAGAGGAGAAACCTCCACCAAGCAGTTGAAGTGTGGCTGTTGTTCGAAATCAGGCCATAACAGGAGGACTTGTGATGTTCTAGTTTAAAGACAATTCTTGTTGTGGACAATTCTCGTTGGCCACATTGATTTGTAATACTGTTATTGTTGTGGACAATAAACTAAACATTTTTACAGTTGTTTATTTATTTACACATATTTTATTTTGTTTGTATTATAGTAACGGAATGCTAGGTTTTTGGTTAATAAAGCTATTTTTCCCAAGCAACTTTCAAGAACATAGTTTCACGCAATTCGCATGAAGCACCGTAAGTTGCAGGCAATTCTCATCCACTATTGAGAATTGTTTGCAATATCTGGATATCATATTGCAAACATATCTCATGGGTTCCTCAGAGTTGTTTGCAACCATTTGGTATTGCGAATTGTTTGCTTTTCCAACTCATAGAGTTGCCTACAATATCTGGGTATAATATTGTACCCAACTCGCATATCATCCTGAGACTTGTTTACAACTCCCACTAGGATGCAAATTATTCGCATCTCCACTATCTGGGTATAATATTGCAAACAACATCTCAGGGTTCTTGAGAGTTTTTTGCATCTCCAACAGGATGCGAATTGTTTGCATATCTAATACATGGATATAATCTTACAAAGAACTCCCAGGATTCCCTGAGAGTTGTTTGCAATTACTACTAGGATGCGAATTGTGCATGTCCAATATCTGGATATAATCTTGCAAACAAATCCTAGGATTTGCTAAGAGTTGGTTGCAACTACTACTAAGATGCGAATTGTTTGCATGTCCACTAATATTTACAAATAACGTGTATGGTCTCCTGAGAGTTGTTTGCAACTCCTAATAGGGTGTGAATTGTTTGCATTGTTACACATGCACACATTCACAAATGATTAAAAGTTTATACAAAAAATTTGATTACAAAAAAGATTACAGGCTTCATGCACTAACAAGTTTCAAACAATCACTACAACCTTTAGTGCTTGTTAGTTGCATTCCAAAAAAACAAAAAATAGAAGTAGACATTATCAGTCATCACTAGAGGATTTTTTACTTTCTTTATCCTCTTCATGCTGATCATCAGCCTCTCCATTGTGCTCTTCCTCCTCGTTATCTACGTCCATTATGTTTATATATTTGGTCATCGATGGACCAACATCGTCCTCCCTCTTCTTTTTCCTGTTTGGGACCTCTGTACTATGAGTTGGAACCTCTGCTGGCTGAGGTGCAGCAACCAGGGGAACCACTTCAACTGGTTCAGAGGCAGCAGAAAAGTAATCCTCGATATCAAACTCCATAACAGAGGTTGGGTTGTTTGGTGGTGTCGCCAGAGTGATTAAGGCTGAGCTTATGTTGGTGGTTATGGAAGACCAAAAGTCACCTAAAGAACCAGAGGAGGTGGAAGTTGACATGATGATTGGAAATTGAAGATGTAAAAAGTGTTTAAAAATATAGAGTTTGTTTTTAAATTAGCATCTGGTTACTAGATTTATTTATAGGCATGGAGGGAGTCCGAGCTTATGAGGTGGTGTGGCTATATTGTAGCTATATTAATCATTACATAGCCTCCTTGTCAAATCAACAACTAATGGGCTATGGTGATTAGATGACTTTTTGCGTGCTCAATGCACTTAACGTTTACCAAGGCAGACGCCATAGCGTGTTCGTATTCTTCAACCATGATTTCTAATTATTTAATTTTTATCAGGATAAGATGTGAACTGTTTTAGTGGTAGTTTATATCAGGATAAGATGCGAACTATTTAAGTTGCTTTGTGTACATTGGGAATTGTTTAAGTAAGAATTTTGTTTTCTGTATATATCAGGGAATGATGCAAATTGTTCCAAAATACCCATTGGTCTTTATATTCAGTTAGAAAATTTCATACATTGCACATTTCTGAAACAAAAAAACTCTATATACACCAAAACATTACAAGGAATATATGTAAAAAAAATTACAATGTCATATAGAAAAAGATTACTACCAGTACGAGTTGGTGTCAACCTCGTTTAGAAAAAAATAAAATATTTCCGCTCTAAAGTCTCTTACCGTATCTTTATGGTAAGTCTCCTGCATACATCCTCGTTGGATAATATCTCTAGCGTATTGACAGACGAAAATACCACAGTCAAGGGTGTCTAGTTTTTGTTATGCAAATTTTCTGTTATTTCTCACCTTCCACCCTGTCTTTGTAGGAGGTATGTATTATTTATCTAGGATATACGTAATCTGGTTATAATAATTCGTGTCAGAAATCCGCACAAATACTTATACTGTGGATGTCAAACAATTCGCACCCTATCCTAGGAATTGTTTGGCAAACCAATCCAAAAGTCTTGCGAATAATTCGCAGGATATGCTACGAATTATATGGAACTCCAACGTATTAGAATTCAAACAAATCTCAGGACTTTTAGTTGCAAACAAATCTCAAGGTACCCTGAGATTTGTTCGCATTTAAAGACAACTGATTTGGGCACAGTTCACATGATATCCTGAGCATTGTTTTTAAAATGTGTTTAACAGTAATTGTAGCAGTTAGGTCTTTTACCAGCTCTGCCGGCTTTGTTGTGTGGTCGTGTGCTTTGAGTTTAGGAAGTAGTGGGTTGTAGTTTGTTGCCGTCCTGGCGTCTATATCAATGACGAGCAACGTCCAATGGTTGACTTGGTCCTGCTTCTTTCTCCATATTGGAATGATGACGAGGTTGTAGTTTCTAGGCGATTTGCTAAAAACATCGCCGACTACACTTTTTATTTCGCTTTCCATTTCCATTTGATGCTGTATTCAAGCAAGAGTACATTACAAAAAGAATATGTGAGGTTCTTGTAGTTTATAGCTAAAATTACCGTAGTCATGCTTGAAATCATTAGGCAGTCATATTTCACTCCTGGAACAGTCTTGCATTGAACTTTCCAATTTACTTCTTCGAGCATCTTTCGAATCCAAGCGTCCACAATCTATGAAACGAGTTTTTTATTTACGCCAAATATATTAGAATTGTTTGAAACATTCAAGAGAGTTGGTTGACAATTGGGTACCTTTGTGTCCAGCTCTTGTTCAAAAGGTAGCGCCAGGAGATCAATCATTTGTACACTAATTCTGTGGGAAAACTTGGACGTTGCTAAATTCCATACTAATGGATCGATGGAGTCTTCTCTGGCTTTAATTATCAGTATTTTGTTGTATTCACGGACATCGATCCGGTCAGTTGTCTGTGTTCTCTTTGGCCAGTCGGTGAGAGTTACTTGTGGCGTTGGAGCTTCTGTTATAATTATCTCTTCATCTTCTTCTGCCTCTGGATGCTGTGTTGGTGTCAGTAGATTAAAATTAGGTTGCTTGTCTCTTCCCTTGACTTGAACATATAAAATAACAATAATTAAAAGAAAGTGTGTGAGGCATCATAATATTAACTTCCCCAAATAATTCGCACGCTAACATGCGAATTTTTTGAGTTTCTAATTGAATATAATACCAAAAAACTATCAGCTAAACATGGGAATTGTTCGAGTTTCTAATTAAATATAATACCAAACATTTCTCGGGATAACATGCGAATTGTTTGAGTTTCCAATTAAAGAAAATATTGAACAATTCCCTGGATATCCTAAAAATTGTTTTTAACTCGTAATATACATCCACACAAGTCTCATGATATGCTGCGAAATTATTTAAAATAGCCATTACCACACGGTGGGCGATAACCGATGTCGTTGACTGCTTCAGCATAATTTTTGGATCGTGTCGGCCAAAATTATATATGTCATCCTCCGACATATTCTCCAAAGACCGTTATATGACAATATCAAAGTCAACATTATCAATTTCATTTAAAAATGTATGTGAAACTTGAGTGTAAATACCATCAATAGATACATTAGGTGAACGTACGGTGTTATCATGCGTATCTTTTGACTCTTGAGCTTGGCCTTCTATGTTTTGCGGTTGATTCGGTATCGGTACTACAATTTCACCTTGGCTTAGCAAATTTTGACTTTGCGTAGGCCATTGTTGGGTTTTGAGGTACATCTCTGTCTCACTTTTGGTCTTCTAACGGTGCTTCTCCCTGACTAAGTAGTTCCAGCTTCTTACAAGGATTGACAGATTTTGACTCTTCCGAGCTGCGTCTCGTGTTAGTCTTTCTCT